>CAJVRN010000032.1:1082500-1115000 GCA_911728415.1 Lagocephalus sceleratus | reverse complement strand
TGATCACCATAGTCTGATCACATAGTCTGATCACCATAGTCTGATCACATGATCTGATCACCATAGTCTGATCACCATGGTCTGATCACCATAGTCTGATCACCATAGTCTGATCACATAGTCTGATCACCATAGTCTGATCACCATAGTCTGATCACATAATCTGATCACCATGGTCTGATCACCTGATAGTCCTGATCACATAGTCTGATCACATGATCTGATCACCATAGTCTGATCACCATAGTCTGATCACATGATCTGATCACCATAGTCTGATCACCATAGTCTGATCACATGATCTGATCACCATAGTCTGATCACCATAGTCTGATCACATGATCTGATCACATGATCTGATCACCATAGTCTGATCACATAGTCTGATCACATAGTCTGATCACCATAGTCTGATCACCATAGTCTGATCACCATAGTCTGATCACATGATCTGATCACCATAGTCTGATCACCATAGTCTGATCACCATAGTCTGATCACATGATCTGATCACCATAGTCTGATCACCATAGTCTGATCACATGATCTGATCACCATAGTCTGATCACCATAGTCTGATCACATAGTCTGATCACATGATCTGTGGTTCAACAGGGTCACTCCCCACGGTGCTGAAAGGAGTAGATTTAATAGTTACGTTCCTCAAAATAGCAGGAAGAGTTGAGTGTGTGTTTTTGTGTGTTAGCTCTTGGCTGAGACACAACGAACCAGAAGCAACAAAGAAACACAACACTAGTCTTCCTCGGAGGGAAGAGCTGAGCCGCCTGAAGACGGAGCTGTGCCACAAGTTTGATCTGGCTGATATCAGGTAGGGACATCAAAGGGACATCAAAGCTCCATCGTGAACGTGATCAAAGCTATGACAGATGCAGACAGGCTCCAGCTGCATCTGCTGTCTTGATCACACACACACACACGCACACACACACACTCACACACACGCACACACTCACACTCACACACACACACGCACACTCACACACACTCACACACTCACACACACACACACTCACACCCACACTCACACACACACACACTCACACACACACACACACTCACACCCACACTCACACACACACACACACTCACACACTCACACACACACACACACTCACACCCACACTCACACACACACACACACACACACTCACACACACATACACTCACACCCACACACACACACTCACACCCACAATCAGTGTAGCTCTCTTGATGCACCTTTGTGAGGAGAGAGGGTTAACCAGGAGGAGCAAGGGAGGAGAGCACAGATCACCACACATCCCATATCCATCTCATGCTCATTATTCTTGTTGTTGTTGTTGTTATTGTTGTTGTTGTTAGTAGGCGTGTTATTATCAGGTGTTAATATGATATGTTCGGTGCAGGTGGCAGCGTAGCTGGGGGCTGGCCCACCGCTGCTGTCAGCTCCAGAGCCTCAGCCGTCTGGCTCAGCAGAGCCCCGAAGCTTTGACCAACCTTCAGGGTGACCATGACCCCACACACTCACACACACACACACTCACACACACACACTCACACACACACTCACACACACACACACTCTCACACACACACACACACTCACTCTCACACACACTCACACACACACAGACACACACTCACTCCTCACACACACACACACTCATTCCTCACACACATACACACACAGACACACACTCACTCCTCACACACACACACACACTCACTCCTCACACACACACTCACACACACACTCACACACACACTCACACACACTCACACACACACACTCACACACACACACACACACACACACACACACACACACACACACACTCACACACACACACACACACACACACACACACACACACACACACACACACACAGTGTAAAGTTTATGTTGAGTGCTTACTCATCGCGGTTCCTCTGCTTTAAGGTGGCGTTTATGTTTTTATGTAACATATTGCAAAACCCGGCGCCCCTGGGGGGTTACTGGCGGCTGTGACCCACATGCACACTGACACACATGCACAGTGCTCGTGCACAGGCCTGGTGAATGATTACGCACTTTCTCGCTGTTGACGCGCAGCCAGATCTTGTAAAAATGTGGATATAGAATAAGGTCAGAAGTTCTGTATTGAGGGTGCGTTATGTAAGGGCCATAAACAGGATGCACACGCCACGCCTGTGTACCTGCTGCTCTGGGAGGACACAACGCCTTTACAGCCCCGTCTCTTCAGGACACACGCTGGTGTTTGCTGACCAGTCAGGAATGAATGCCTGTGGACACGTCCTGCTGGGGACCATGGACGTTCACCACCAGTGGACCAAAGTACTGCAGCTCCTCCTCCCGCGCCGCCGCGTCGCCGCCGCTCGGCGCTTTCTGACCCGGCCTCTCGTGTGGCTCCAGCTGTTCCAGCAGCTGTCGGTGTACCGCAGCCTGCAGCAGCAGACGGAGTGGCTGAAGGAGCGGATCGGCCTGCTGCTGGGGGGGGCGCAGGCCGTGTGCCTGGAGCGCTTCGGACCGGTCCAGCCTATCGTGGAGCACTGCAGTGACCTCAGCGCGTTCCACAAGACCCTGATGACCCACCAGCTGTACCTGCACCCCAGGAGCCTCCAGGGCCTCACGCTGCTGCTGGACAAGTAGGGAGTCACGGTGCCTTTGGGGGCTCCCCCAGCGGTCTGCCTCCTCACAGGTTCTCTCTCCACCCCCAGCTACCACTCTCACCCAAGCCTGCACCACATGGGCCACTTCATCATCCCCCCCAGCTTCGGCCCCCCCAAACTCCAGCTGTTCCTCCAGAAGAACGCGCACGAGGCCAGAGAGCGCACCAAACGCCAAAACCTGTGAGTCACCACCCTGTTTTTATTCCAGCGCAGCGTCCCTCGTTTACCTGGTTTGTGTCTCAGGCAGTCGCACACACCGTCCCTCACACTGTCCCTCACACGTCCCTCACACTGTCCCTCACACCGTCCCTCACACGTCCCTCACACCCTCACACGTCCCTCACACCGTCCCTCACACGTCCCTCACACGTCCCTCACACCGTCCCTCACACGTCCCTCACACTGTCCCTCACACTGTCCCTCACACGTCCCTCACACGTCCCTCACACCCACCGTCCCTCACACGTCCCTCACACTGTCCCTCACACTGTCCCTCACACGTCCCTCACACGTCCCTCCACACTGTCCCTCACACCGTCCCTCACACCCCTCACACGTCCCTCACTGTCCCCCTCACACCGTCCCTCACACCGTCCCTCACACGTCCCTCACACCGTCCCTCACACGTCCCTCACACGTCCCTCACACCGTCCCTCACACGTCCCTCACACCGTCCCTCACACGTCCCTCACACCGTCCCTCACACGTCCCTCACACGTCCCTCACACCCCTCACCCTCACACGTCCCTCACATGTCCCTCACACGTCCCTCACACCGTCCCTCACACGTCCCTCACATGTCCCTCACTCCGTCCCTCACACCGTCCCTCACACCGTCCCCCACATGTCCCTCACTCCGTCCCTCACACCGTAAACGTAGCACCATCAGTGGTCCTTCATCCACAGGAGGATTCATTCAGAGAGATCAAAGGGAGAAGTGATCAAAGGGGAGAAGTGATCAAAGGGGAGAAGTTAGGCCAGGCTTCCCAGTTCAGGGCTGGGATCACTGGGCCCTCGGTCCATCGTCATGGAGTCTGTTTCTGACAGTCTGGGTGGAGACATTGAAGTCGTTTAGTCCAGAAATGAAGAGGAAGGAACTGAACAAACCTTCTCTCCCTCACACACGCATCCTTCATGTTCTGCTTTCATCTTGGTAGGACTTTGATGACTTCAGGTTTCCAGCAGGTTCTTACAATCACCAATCAATCAATCAATCAATCTTTATTGATACAGCGTCTTTTACAATCAAAATAGTTTCAAGGCCTTTCCAGGATCCCAGGGCCTAACCCCAGACAAACAACAGTGGCAAGGAAAAACTCCCCTTTAACAGGAAGAAACCTTGAGCAGGACCAGGCTCATGTAGGGGGACCCTCCTGATGATGGACAGATGGGTAGAGAGAGAGGAGAGGAGAGGGAGGAAGTAGAGGATAGAGGTAGAGGATAGAACAGGTAGAGGATAGAACAGGTAGAGACAGAACAGGTAGAGGGTAGAACAGGTAGAGGATAGAACAGGTAGAGGGAACAGGAAGGATAGAACAGGTAGAGGATAGAACAGGTAGAGGATAGAACAGGTAGAGGATAGAACAGGTAGAGGATGAACAGGTAGAGGGGAACAGGTAGAGGATAGAACAGGTAGAGGATAGAACAGGTAGGGAGAGGAGGAGAGGAGAGGGGAGAGGAGAGGAGAGGAGAGGAGAGGAGAGGAGAGGAGAGGAGAGGAAACCAAACCATGACCAGTGTGGTGACAGAGGCCTGTCAGGTGATCATGTTTCTGGACCCTCAGCCTCGGCCTATAGCAGCATAACTAGTATCTTAACCTAGTGATTAGACGACCCCTCAGTATGATCATTTGTCCGTCTATGATCGTAACTGGAACTACGGAAGGTTAGTAACAATAAGCTTTTTCAAAGAGGTAGGTTTTAAGTCTGGTCTTAAAAGTAGAGGTGGAGTCAGAGAGTGACAGAAGCCTGTCAGGTGACCTAAACCAGTCTAGTGCTGTCCCTTTAAACCCAACCACTTGTTCCAGTCTCTGTAACAGGATGCTGTGATCAAAGAAGGCTGTGTGAATGTGTGAGGAATCCTCATCTCCTGGTGTCAGGGTGGAGGTTGTGAGCTCAGGTGAATCCTGGCAGGATGAACCATAAACATCTTTCAAAGGTCAGAAAGTCCACTTATGATGCACACACGACTTGATGGAATATCTTCCTCCAACCATCAAATGACACCCATGGTTCAAAACAACAATAGTCACCTTTGAGGGGGCTTGAATTTTAATGTTGAAAGAGGACTTGAACTTTATGAAAGTTAATAAGACATCAAAGCCAAAAGGTTTGATCCGAAACTAACGGTTTATTTTGTTTATATTAAACGACAAACTAAACTAGACCGTCTATACTGATCGACAAGACGAACCAACTAAAACAACATGGAGCAGAACATCTATCAGGGTGAGAAGTCTACCTCTAATTCCCACAATGCTTCACCAGATGGAGAATGGAAGCTTGTGAAGAAGAATACAAAAAGAAAGGAACGCTGGGTCAAGCCACAAAATTCCATGACGGCCTTCACTTATTGGAGGAACCAGTTCAAGCCTCATGCTTATCCACGCTGGACTGAGGAACATGAAGACCAGCAGAAGAGCAAGCGCTGTCCAGAATTTCACCTGGATCTGGACAGCGACTTCCCTCCCCTCGGCAAGGCAGCTTTTCCCGAGAGGATGAAGAAGGCTCCGAGTCCTCCCGAGGAACCGCTCCGCCCCGATGCTCAGAGCGACAGGCTGGAGAGGAGCGACTCCAAAGGTCACATATCCGAAGTCTGGAACAGAGACAAGAGACAGTGGGCTCCAGCTGCCAAACTTCAGGATTCTCAGCCTGAACCCCAGGAGGCTGAAGAAGACAGCAAAGCAGAGGCTGAGGAGGCTCCAGGACCCACCGTTGAGGAGGAAGAGATCAGTGAGGAGGAGCTCCGCAACAGGATCAGCAAGCTCCTTCAGGGCAACCACAGCAGTCAGGACATCATCAACTGGCTCCAGGAAACATTTGATGATGAAGACCAGTCCTCCAAAGAATTCCTGGAGATCCTGATGACCTGCGTGTGCCAATCCCATTTGATTGTTGGCAATGTTCCCCGCGTGGACGGTTGTGGCATGCTCCGGTGGACGGCCCTGCTGAGGTTCTTCCTCAAGAACCAGGAGAGCGAGCAGACGGCCATGAGAGCGCTGGGGGACCTGCTCGGTCACATGGAGCGCCCAGGCTACCTGCTGCAGATGTTCCTCATCATTCTGACGGATGAAGAGGTCATCCATCCCAGCACCATTTTGAAGTGGAGGGACTCTCTAGAGCAGCAGGGCCAGCACAAGCTCCTCAGCTCAGCCAGCATGTTTCTCTAACATGCAGGAAGTGACACCTGAGCGCTGCAAACCTTGTTTGGCTTTGAACATTTCATTTGTGTTGTCAGAGAAACTGCTTCAAAATGACATGCATGTAGTAAAATAAATATTCTAAAGAGAAAAGGGGAATTCAAGCCACCTGACTTGTTCTTTGCCACATGTCACAGTTGTTCTAAACAACACCAATGTACTGCTGTGTGACTGAAGGCTCAATCAATCAATCAATCTTTATTGATACAGCGTCTTTTACAATCAAAATAGTTTCAAGGCCTTTCCAGGATCCCAGGACCTAACCCCAGACAAACAACAGTGGCAAGGAAAAACTCCCCTTTAACAGGAAGAAACCTTGAGCAGGACCAGGCTCATGTAGGGGGACCCTCCTGATGATGGACAGATGGGTAGAGAGAGAGGAGAGAGAGGGAGGAGAGAGGAGAAGGAGAAGAGGAGAGGAGAGGAGAAGGAGAAGAGGGAGAGGAGAGGAGAGGAGAGGAGAGAGGAGAGGCACAGAACACCACAGAAACTCTCTTGGAGGTGAGATTCCAGTGAACAGTGAAGAGGTCTGGCGGTAGCTCGTCTTCCCCCAGTCTGCTGCTGGACTCGCTAGTTTTGCCGTTTTGAAGGCAGCGGTCCTCCTCTTCTTCGTGGTTTTCCTCTGTGAGTCGTGGTTCCGACCCCACGCTGAGAGGGAAGAAGCTGGGGAGCCATTTCTCACTGAGGGCTTAAAACATCAGCTTTAGCCCCGCGTGTAAAGACCAGGGCCGCCCACCGCCTGACCCACAGCGACCCACTAAATTAGGATGTTTTCATGTGACTGTGGCCCCGTCACACCTTTGGTTTCATGTGTGCAGACTGCAGGCAGAGGAGGAGGCTGTGAAGACGCTGTGTGTCCAGGGCCTGTCCTTAAAGTCCCTGTCCAAGGACCCCAGCATCACCTCCAGCCAGATGATCGTCTGCTGTCGGCGGCTGACGGAGCAGCCTTTCCCCCAGATGCAGGGCCTCCACGTCTGCGTGTCTCGCTTCTTCTCAGTGATGCAGGACGGGGAGCTGTGCATCCCCTGGGACTGGGAGCTGTGAGCTCCAGGAGCTTGGTCTGCTGCAGGAGCTCCAGGAAACTCCAGAAAGAAGCGTTGATGGTCAGTGTTGCTCTCCACAACGGTTCACCTGTTAGCCGTGAGAATCACAGATTATTTTAATAAAATTATAGAGTTGTTGTAAAAGTATTACTAGAAGGAGGGGAAGACATTTCAAGTGTTTGTTTTTATTTTATTTTTTAATGCATTTCTTTTTTAATCACAGGAATCTGACTCTTTCTGTAATGAAGGAAACGTCGGACCTGTGTTTGATGCACTTTCACTGTTCTTTTGATTTTGGTATTGTTGCTATCTGAGTCCACATGCTGTACAATAATATATGTATAAAGGAAATAAATAGTGAAATATTTTGATCGGGAAGTATATTCCTGTTGTTTAAGGGAGTTTTTTTTTATCAGTTTTAATCATTTGATATGTGTAGCTGTTGCTTCTGACAATGTTCACATACAACAGTTTTTATCGTTTCCCGTAACAAATGCCACCGTAGCGGGTGTGAGCGGTCAGGCCTGTCATGTGATCCAACCGTCGTGTGATACCAGCGCTGACTCTCAGCTGAATTTATTATGTCTCTGTAAAGTGCACGCATGAGAGCGTGAGGAATATTCAACTGAGTGAATCTAAGTGGGTTTCATATTTGAAGTTAATCAGAACAGAATTTGTTTAATGTTTATCAAAGACAGAAAAAAGAGCAGGAACAAAATATCATGAGGAATAAAAAATATACAAAGGTAGCAGGAAGAAAAAGGCCCAACATGCAAAGAAAGAGTGAATCTTAATGAAGGTGTGACAATCGTCTCAGCTGTCAGACATCATGCAGCACATAACTCACATTTATAAAACACCTAATAAAGAAACAATTATAAGATCATAATTTATGGATGAAAGAATTTGAAGATGATCGGATCTTTAATTCAGGCTGATGCTGCAGCTCCGACTGGAGGCGAGGAGCGAGAAGCCTCCAGAACAACAGTGAACTCTGATTCTGAGGGAGAAATGAGTATTCCAAGAGGTAAGAGTGTACATCCAGACGGGTGTAGGCCTGAGGAAACACCCAAGTATTACACACAGAGCCACAGGACAGGAGTGGTGTCAGGGCAGAATACCCGAGCATCACTAAAAGCTTAAATAAAGAGCAGCACCAACACTTCCAGAGACCACGATATCAGAGTTTTAGGAGGGACCGATCAGAGCGGAGAACACGTGTGCCCGTGGGTCAGCGCTGCTCAGTGAGGACCGACTGAACACGGAGCAGCGGACCAGGACCGTGGACCTGCAGCTCAGAACCTCTGTTTCTGGAGAGGTCCACTGGGAGAGATGGCGGAGCAGCAGATGAGGGTTTGGAGAGGAGGCTGAGTGTTTTGGATTCCACTCGTTCTTCACGCCCTGTCGGCGGTTAGCAGCTGGAATCAGCTGGAGGTGTCGGCAGCTTATTTACTGGTTTGTCAGAGGAAGTTCAAGCTCAGCTTATCGTGATGGATCTCCCCAACAGAACAGTGTTGCTCAGGATCTTCTGATGGCAGGTGTGTGGAAGTGATGTCAGCAGCCAAGACGTAAGCGCATGATCACTAACGAGAACACCTGAAGCAGGGGCCACAGCAAACATTCTCCTTCCTGCAGGTTGATGTGAAAGAGCGAGTTGGAGCTGAGACTGACCTGCGCTTGACACATGTCTGGACCTGTGCCAACACTCAATCATTGTTTTATTGACTGAAGAAATGTGAGTATCTTAATGTTTTCCACTTACTGAAACACACCTGTGTGAATGTGTATATTCCTGCTGCAATCTGCTGTCCTCACCTCATTTGAAGGCAACAGAGTGATCTTCTTTAACCTCCTCAGACCTGGTGTCCACGTGTGGACATTAGATGTTGGGTCACCTCTCATATAAAAGCTGATTCTCCTTAGTGTGGGGCCAAATGTCCACATACATGGACCCTTAAACATTATATTATTACACATTTAGATTGATTGTCCCTGTATGTGGACATCATTGTCCCTGTATGTGGACATCACTCCCTGTATTGGACATCATTGTCCCTGTATAAACATTGGACATCATTGTCCCTGCATGTGGACATCATTTCCCTATGTGGACATCATTGTCCCTGTATGTGGACATCATTGTCCCTGCATGTGGACATCATTGTCCCTGTATGTGGACATCATTGTCCCTGTATGTGGACATCATTGTCCCTGTGTGTGGACATCATTGTCCCTCTATGTGGACATCATTGTCCCTGCATACCATTTCATGTGGACATCATTGTCCCTGCATGTGGACATCATTGTCCCTGTATGTGGACATCATCGTCCCTGCATGTGGACATCATCGTCCCTGCATGTGGACATCATTGTCCCTGCATGTGGACATCATCGTCCCTGTATGTGGACATCACTGTCCCTGTATGTGGACATCATTGTCCCTGCATGTGGACATCATTGTCCCTGTGTGGCAGCCTGCATGTGGACATCATTGTCCCCAAAAACCACTTGTTTCACAATATTGTTCAAACCTGATTCTCAGTCTTTATCAGGTCCAATAGTCCTGAATAGAGACATGTTAAGGATGTATATCAAGAGAGAGCTGGGGTCTGAGGAGGTTAAACTTGTTTTGTGTGGCTGTGAGCGTCCTCGGCTGAGCTCTTCTCCACTTGTCCAGCAAAGGGCGATGTTTTCACCGTAGGTCCACGTACATCCACTTCATCCAAGTAAGAGGATAAATCTGCATGTTTGAATAGGTGAGGGTTGTGAATTTATGTTTACTGATGCATTTAAGACGTTATTGAGGTGGTCATTTGTCATTATCGTACAACTGTGTGTGTGTGTGTGTGTGTGTGTGTGTGTGTGTGTGTGTGTGTGTGTGTGAGTGTGTGAGTGTGTGTGAGAGTGTCACATTAAACTGCTGGTAATGGTGGCTGTGACCTGGAGGCCTGAGGGCAGGTGTAGTGAAGCTCTGTTCTGTTTCCCTCTGCTGGTCCCAGTGTGGCGTGTCCTTCCTCCTCACAGCACAACAGGTAGTACACGCCGCTGTGTGTTCTTGTGTTTGTGTTCTCGGCTACAGTGGGGTGCTGTCATTGGGGGTTCTGGTAGGTTGAGTTCCTCACTTCAGCTAATGCTTCCTTCTCTTCCCCTCCAACAAGGACAGCCTATTGGGGGCTAAGGCAGAGGTTTACAGAAGCACAAGTCCTCCACCATCCAACCCTAGAGGCTTGGTTCCTCAAACGTCAGAGTGGACTCACAGAGGTCAGTCTCAGGTAACAAACTTCCTCTTGAACACTGCAGCTAAGCTTTGAGGGCCTGAAGATGCTGGTGGACAATCTGGCACTGGTTAAGTGGCAAGACTAGCTAGAGTGGGCAGATGGAGTACCTAGAGTACAGTAAAGAGACTAAGACCTAAGGTGGACCCTGTTCTTACCCTGATGTCCACCTGTCTTATAGACCTGGGTTGAACCCAATAACCTCTGTCTCTTCTTCCAAGTGTACTGATGAAGTACTGATGGGACTGCAGCAGGTCTTGAGGGAGTGGATTCTCTTTGCCCTGGTAGCTGTGGCCAGGGTTGTCAACACTGGGTCATTCCTTCAAGGGTCATTTGATACTGAATTTGAGCACAAGGGTCATGTAGGATCTTCACCCAGCCACTGGTGGAGGTTGACTCTAAGCAGGAAGCCTATCCTGCCTATAAGGCCTTCCAGGTGATTTTCCATTTTCCCATTTCATCCACTGGTCTTGACAGGATCGTGAGACAGCCCTCACACTTCTGACAGCTACTTCCAAACACCAGACCTCTAGGACCACCGACCTTCCACCACCAGGGAACATGCAACTGTAAAGAAGCCCCTCTATACCCTGGACATGGAAGTGCTTGCTGTGGGTCTGCACCAGTGTTATTTACCAAGAGAGTTCACGTCCGCCAATGTGACTGCTACTGCACTGCCCCATCAGCTGATGCAGTTGTGGCTCGTGACGTCAACGGCGCCACCATAGCCAAACTCTACAAACACCATGAACATCTGGCTGCCTTCATGGGGATTATAGGAGATTCGATTATGCCTCACCTTTCAGCAGTATGTCCATTGTCCATTGTTGTAACATGTTGGAACACCTTTATCAGTGACGTGCAGTCAGAGGAGGCAGGGGAGGCCGGGCCTGGGACCACCACCCCCAGACAGCTCAGTGCTAAGTCGACTTACGAGACCGCGTAGACGGCGAATACTGCAAGTACGCGTTCTGCACATAGAATAGAATAGAATGCCCTTTATTGTCGTTGAACATCAGGTGTAAAATGAAATTGGAGCATCTCCTCATTACAGTGCGCAAGAGGGAAGTACGATATGATAAATACAAGGCACAGTGCTGTATAAGAATACGTAGAAAAAGGTATGAAAAAGTACATTCGAGGTAAGGTGCGGTGGGATTGTTTTCGTCGGCTTTCATCGGCTACATTCTGCTTGTGTGTTGCTGACCTGCCAGCAAAAGCTGCTGGTGACCAGGCACCATCTTACTGGGATTATTACTGGGATTACACAGAGATACACCAATGCTTCTGCATCTGAAAGAACTCGACATTCTGAAGTTTATGGACAAAACCCCAAATGGGGATTTATTTAAAAAAGTACGAGGAACGACTGACTGAGGAGGGCATCCTCATCGCTGTCCTCCTCCACCAGCCTGTCAGATTATTAGATTAAAACAGTTTGAAACAGACTTGATTTCCTGAGGAAGCTGAGATCCTTCAATGTGTGCAGCATGATGTTGGAGACCTTCTACCAGTCTGCTGCTGCCACCTTTTTTGCTGCTGGATGTTGGGTCAGCAGCACCAGAGCCAGCGACTCTAACAGACTTGATGAGATCATCGAGAAGGTTGGATCTGTAGTGGGGCTCAGGCTGGAAGCTCTGGTAACTGGGGTGGGGAGGATAAACTGCTATCCATCATGGACATTGAGGAGCACCCTCTCCACCTCCCACTGGTCTGTCAGGACGAGAACCCGAGAGTGACACAGAGGATCACCAGCTTTGTTACAGGGAGAGCTGATGGGTCAGGAAGGGAAAGGACCCGGGAACGCCGGGGGGAGTTCAGATTTGGGAACGGAAGGCAGGTGGGTTTGCCAGGAGTTGGGCAGTGTCTCAAGGTCAGGAAAGGAAGGCAGTTGGAATCAGGCAGCGTCGATATCGGTCAGGCAAGAAGAACTGGCTGGAAGGTCTTGAACGGCACAGAGAATCTGGCACAGAACCAGTGTTGGGCCGTGTCGTAAAGAGGCTGCTGATCGTCCAGATTGAGCAGGAAGGTGTGGGGGCGCCAGAGGCCACGGCCTTCCCACAGTTCTGACACAGGTCACACAGTGGAGCGCCTTCTCCAAGATGTTATGGGAGAGACACGTCTGAGAATATTTTCACTTTATAATAAGACCTCTGTACCTTCAGTTGGTAGTATAGGTTATTACTATTCCTAAT
This sequence comes from Lagocephalus sceleratus, assembly GCA_911728415.1. Classification (NCBI taxonomy): domain Eukaryota; kingdom Metazoa; phylum Chordata; class Actinopteri; order Tetraodontiformes; family Tetraodontidae; genus Lagocephalus; species Lagocephalus sceleratus. The sequence goes on along the minus strand of CAJVRN010000032.1, from coordinate 1,102,399 downwards.
TAGTACCACACTGGTCATGGTTTGGTTTCCTCTCCTCCTCTCCTCTCCTCTCCTACCTATTATATCTTCTACCTGTTCTACCCTCTACTTGTTCTATCCTCTACCTGTTCTATCCTCTACCTGTTCTACCCTCTACCTGTTCTATCCTCGACCTGTTCTATCCTCTACCTGTTCTACCCTCTACCTGTTCTACCCTCTACCTGTTCTACCCTCTACCTGTTCTGTCCTCTACCTGTTCTATCCTCTACCTGTTCTATCCTCTACCTGTTCTATCCTCTACCTGTCCTCCCTCTCCTCCTCTCTCTCTACCCATCTGTCCATCATCAGGAGGGTCCCCCTACATGAGCCTGGTCCTGCTCAAGGTTTCTTCCTGTTAAAGGGGAGTTTTTCCTTGCCACGGTTGTTTGTCTGGGGTTAGGTCCTGGGATTCTGGAAAGGCCTTGAAACTATTTTGATTGTAAAAGACGCTGTATAAATAAATATTGATTGATTTAATTATTTGGTGTTTATGCATTTCTCTTTATATTGCTCTGCTTTTTTGTGCTTTATATTCTAAATGGGAATATTTTTCTCTATTTATATTGGTACAGTGTACCCTCGCCATAACGTGGTTCACTTTTCGTGGCTTCGCTGCTTCTCGGATTTTTTTTCCAGTGTATTGTGCTCTGAATCCTGATTGGCGAACTGCAGGGGAAAAGGCACCTGCGGTCGCACCCAAAAGGAGGAGGAAGAAGTTTGAACTTTGAGAGTGTTTAAAGAAGAGAGAACTGTGGTGAAACATGGCTAATTGCATTATTATTTATCCCCTGCAGCCCGGCAGGATGAGACACCTTCTGAGCATCAGTGTCCCCTCAAACACGGGCTCTGCATTTACTGTGGCCAGGCGGGCCACATGAGAGCGCACTGTCCCACCTTGCCAAGGGAGCAGGGTCATCAGCGTCAGGGGGGGCACTGGTGAGCCATACATCGGCTGAGTCCCCCTCCTCCAACCTCCTTGTCCTGAAAGGACAACAGGGTGGCAACAGGGTTCTTTCACCTACAAGTTTTTTTGGATTCCGACGAGGAGACACTGTTGGAGGGTGCATCCCACCCGTTTGTAGTTTGGACCGACCACAAGAACTTATCTTATCTCCGTTCTGCCCACCGGCTCAACTCTCTCCAGGCTCGGTGGGCTCTGTTCCTCGGCCGCTTTAATTTTACCCTCACCTACCGGCCTGGTTCAGGGAATGGCAAGCCTGACGCTCTGTCACATCAATTTGCACCTTCGTGGGAGGGTGCATTGGAGGAGACTATCCTGCCCTCTGCCTGACATTGAAGGAATGGTTCAGGAGGCCCAAATAGGCAATCCGTCGCCTAAGGGCTGTTTCCCAGGTCGGCTGTTCGTGCCGCAGATGGTCCGAACGCCTGTGCTCCAGGATAGCTTGCCATCCAGGGGTTCATCGGACTCTGGCCCTCCTTCAACAGCGTTTTTGGTGGCCCTCTATGGGTGTGGACACTAAGGCGTATGTCTCCGCCTGCCCGGTCAGTGCAGGCGGTGTGCCCGTAACACCGTACCCCTGCTGGCCTCCTTCGCCCCCTGCCTATCCCTCCCGACCCTGGTCACACATAGCGGTGGACTTTGACACTGGCCTGCCTCCATCGGAGGGACATACGACCGTATTGACTGTGGACCAGTTTTCCAGGTCTGCACATTTCATCCCTCTGCCAAAACTACCATCTGCCTTGGAGACTGCCACCCTGCTGATCCAGCATGTGTTTAGGCTACATGGCATCCCCCAGGATATCGTCTCCGACAGAGGTCCACAGTTCTCCCAGGTGTGGAGGACCTTCAGCGAGGCACTGGGAGCGTCGGCCAGCTTGTCGTCGGGTTATCACCCACAGACCAACGGCCAGATGGAGCGGGCCAATCAGGACCTGGAGGCAGCTCTTGGTTGTGTGGCTTTTAGTAACCCAGTGTCCTGGTCCACCCATCTTCCCTGGGTCGACTATGCCCACAACTCTCTGGTGTGCTCTGCAACTGGTATGTTACCGTTCATGGTCTCTAATGGTTTCCAGCTACCACTTTTTCCAGCTCGGGAAGACCGACGTGGCAGTCCCATCAGTGCAGGGACACCTCTGGCGGGCCCAGCGGGTTTGGCATGAAGCCCGAGCGGCACTCACCCGCACTGCCACCCGAAATCAGAGATTGGCAGACCGCCGCCACACGCCAGCCCCCAATTACCAGCCCGGCCAGGAGGTTTGATTGTCTTCCTGAGACCTTCCACTCCAGGTGGAATCCAGGAAGCTGTCACCCAAGTACATTGGTCCTTATGTGATCGAACGTATCCTCAACCCCAGTGTTGTTCGACTAAAGCTACCCCCCTCTCTGAATGTCCACCCTGTGTTTCACGTCTCTCTCCTCAAGCCGGTTTCCTCTAGTCCTCTGTGCCCTCCGGCCGATTTTGGACGAGGACCTCTTGAGAGACTTTTATGTTCGTCACCCAGGCAAGCCTGGAAGGCCGCCAGGAGGTGTCCATTGAGGGGGGGTACTGTCATGGGTTTGTGCCTTTTTTGCTCGTCAGGTCTGGTCGTGGTAACCTTGCCCCCTCCACAAAGCAAGCTGTGGCAGAGGGTGGGGCCGGTTCCCAGCGGCTGACGAGGAACACCTGTTCCCGATTTGATCATCAGCCACTGCTCAAGAGGCCTGGCCCTCCTGGAGAGGGGTGCCAGGTTATTCCGCCCTGCGTCCTAGATGCAAGCTACTAAGTTTTCCTCAGCTGCATGTTCCTTGGTTCATGGATTTTTGCTTGTGACTTTGCTCAGCTGTTTTTTGTTTCTTGCTCACTTTTGTCCCTTGTGTGGGCAATAAAATTGTGGACTCCTCACACACTTGTCGATCTCTGCTCTTTGGGGTCCTAACCTGAGCCACCCTTAACAATTATATATTATTGCTATTCTGATAAAAGTAAAAGAGAGTAGTTTCGTATGTAACACGAGAAGGATTAAAAGTGGAATGTGGGAATGTGGAGAGTGGGAACTGGTCTGTGTGTAAGCATGTTTAGTAAGGAGGAGGACAGAACTATAATGTGTGACATCTGCTAGGTTAGGCTAGTCGGGCCTGTAGGCCACTGCGTATGCTGAGAACCGCTCCAGTGTAGCCAATGAAGCCTCTGCACCCACATGGCCTTGAACGCATATGATGCAGGACCGTGGTAAAAATGTATGTTAGTCAAAACATGAGCATGACTCAGTGAGCATAAACTCGCCTCTGCCTGCCTATGTGAGTAATGTAGCTGATGCTGTCTATGTAACTAAGATATGCCTCCTGCTGTGTACTCATGTCTGTATTTTAATAAGAAGAGACAACGCTGGGGTTATGGAGTCTATGGTTCAGCGCGGCAGAGTACGTGTCTGATCGGAGGGGGACTCTCCCTTGCAAGGACAAAAGTTTACTTCAAAGTGTGGTCTCAACTTGTGTGGTGAACCTTGTTGGCGCGCCTGCCTGAATACACTTCTGAGGACGTGAGCCAGGATTCAGAACTCTGAGAAAATGTTAAAGCCTGTGAGAAAAGTGTGTGAAAATGTGTGGTTAGGGGTTTTTCGGCCTGAAAACATGTAAAATAATTGTAAAAAATAAAGCTGTTTACTCTGCGGATTCCATCTATGTGACGGGAATGTCAACAACTGTCAGTGGTGACATAAATCGGAGAAAGGGGGTCAAACTGGAGACAGTAGAGCTTATCTTGACGAGGATCTTATCTTTAGGTGCTGCTTTACTTGCTTAACCTGCTCCCAGTGTTGTCCCGAGGCTGATGGGTTTCCGAGGTGTAGATGGCATCTCCTTGTTGATGAAAAATATTTTGGTTTGACAGTTTACCATTGACAGTGGAGATGTTTCCTGATTTTTTTGATTTTCTTTTGCTGATGCTGGAGGCGCTGTTGTGTTCAGGGTTGTTATGTCGTCCATGGAAGCCCCGAATACTGATAATTGGATTTCCAATGTCATACGCTCCCTGACCACCACCCATTTGGACGTTTTAATAATCACTGCCATCACCATGGTGAATTCCAACATATGTGGTGATGTCGCTGGAGTTGTCCAGGGTGAGAGACGGAGAACTGGGGTGGGCCTTTTTTTGCCCTAGAGTCTCCAGTTTGACGTTGGGGTTCTCTCAGTCGAGCGAAAGGGTTGCTTCCCTGCGCCTTCGAGTTGGGGAATGGGTCCTGACAGTTGTTTGTGCTTATGCACTTGGCAACAGTTCAGAGTACCCACCCTTTTTGGAGGACCTGGGATGGACACTGGACAGTGTCCAAAAAACTCCGTCATCCTCCTGGGAGACTTCAACGCTCCCGTGGGTAACTACAGTGTGACCTGGAGGGGCCTGATTGGGAGGAACCGCCTGAACCATCTGAACCAGAGTGGTGTTCAGGTATTAGACTTCTGCGCTAGTCGCAGTCTGGTCATAACTAACACCATGTTCAAGCATGAGGTAGCTCATCGGTGCTCTTGGCACCATGACGGCCTGGGCCGTAGGTCGACGATCGACTTCATAGTCATGTTAGCTGATCTGTGGCTGTATGTTTTGGGCACTCAGGTGAAGAGGGGAGCAGAGCTGTCAACTGATCACTAGCTGGTGGTGAGTTGGATCAGGTGGGGGGGGGGTCACCACATGTACCTGGGGGGCCCAAACGCTTAGTGAGGGTCTGTTGGGAAGGCTTGGTGGAGGAACCCGTCAGACTTGTCTTCAATTTCCACCTCCAAAAGGGCTTTGATCACGTTCTGGGGGTGGTGGGGGACATTGAGTCTGAATGGGCCAAGTTCTGCTCCATCATTTTCAAGGCGGCTGTCGTGATTTGTGGCTGCAAGGTCACTGGTGCTGGTCGTGGTGGTAATCCCTGTACCCGATGGTGGACACCAGAGGTGAGGGAGCCCTCAGGCTGAAGAAAGAGGCCTACAGGTCATGGCTGGTCTAAGATTCTCCTGAAGCAGCTGATTAGTGCAGGTTGTGACCGAGATGCAGGCTGTGACCGGGCTGTGACCGAGATGTTCACGGAGGCAAAAACCCGGGAGTGGGAGGAGTTTGATGAGGCTGTGGAGGAAGACGTTTGGTTCTGGTGAACTGTCTGGAGCCTCGGGAGCAACTTGGCCACACCGTGCTCGGTGGGCGTGGGGAGCTGCTGACGTCTCCTGGTTCAATCATCCGGCGGTGGAAGGAATACTTCCAGGAGCTCCTTGATCCTACCAATACGTATCCACAAGGAGGACCAGAGTCAGGAGACCAGGATGTGGACAGTCCAATCACGGGAGCAGAAGTTGCTGAGGTAGTGAAAGAGCTGCCTGGTGGTGGAGCTCCATGAGTGGATGAGATCACCTGGGGTATCTTAAGGGCTGTCCTGATGTCATAGGGCTGTCCTGATGTTGTAGGGCTGTCCTGATGTCGTAGGGCTGTCCTGATGTCGTAGGGCTGTCCTGATGTCATAGGGCTGTCCTGATGGCGTAGGGCTGTCCTGATGTTGTAGGGCTGTCCTGGATGTTGTAGGGCTGTCCTGATGTCATAGGGCTGTCCTGATGTTGTAGGCCTGTCCTGATGTGGTCTTCGGAGGTTAAACTTGTTTTGTGTGGCTGTGAGCGTCCTCGGCTGAGCTCTTCTCCACTTGTCCAGCAAAGGGCAATGTTTTCACCGTAGGTCCACGTACATCCACTTTATCCAAGTTAGAGGATAAATCTGCATGTTTGAATAGGTGAGGGTTGTGAATTTATGTTTACAGACAATCTGGCACAGAACCAGTGTTGGGCCGTGTCGTAAAGAGGCTACTGATCGTCCAGATTGAGCAGGAAGGTGTGGGGGCACCAGAGGCCATGGCCTTCCCACAGTTCTGACACAGGTCACACAGTGGAGCGCCTTCTCCAAGATATTATGGGAGAGACACGTCTGAGAATATTTTCACTTTATAATAAGACCTCTGTACCTTCAGTTGGTAGTATAGGTTATTACTATTCCTAATTAGTACCACACTGGTCATGGTTTGGTTTCCTGTCCTCCTCTCCTCTTCTCCTCTCCCCTCCTCTCCTCTCCTACCTATTATATCTTCTACCTGTTCTGTCCTCTACCTGTTCTATCCTCTACCTGTTCTATCCTCTACCTGTTCTATCCTCTACCTGTCCTCCCTCTCCTCCTCTCTCTCTACCCATCTGTCCATCATCAGGAGGGTCCCCCTACATGAGCCTGGTCCTGCTCAAGGTTTCTTCCTGTTAAAGGGGAGTTTTTCCTTGCCACTGTTGTTTGTCTGGGGTTAGGTCCTGGGATTCTGGAAAGGCCTTGAAACTATTTTGATTGTAAAAGACGCTATATAAATAAAGATTGATTGATTTAATTATTTGGTGTTTATACAATTCTCTTTATATTGATCTGCTTGTTTGTGCTTTATATTCTAAATGGGAATATTTTTCTCTATTTATATTGGTACAGTGTACCCTTGCTATAACGTGGTTCACTTTTCGTGGCTTTGCTGCTTCTCGGATTTTTTTTCCAGTGTATTATGCTCTGAATCCTGATTGGCGAACTGCAGGGGAAAAGGCACCAGGGAGCAGGGTCATCAGCGTCAGGGGGGGCACTGGTGAGCCATACATCGGCTGAGTCCCCCTCCTCCAACCTCCTTGTCCTGAAAGGACAACAGGGTGGCAACAGGGTTCTTTCACCTACAAGTTTTGGTGGATTCCGACGAGGAGACACTGTTGGAGGGTGCATCCCACCCGTTTGTAGTTTGGACCGACCACAAGAACTTATCTCCGTTCTGCCCACCGGCTCAACTCTCTCCAGGCTCGGTGGGCTCTGTTCCTCGGCCGCTTTAATTTTACCCTCACCTACCGGCCTGGTTCAGGGAATGGCAAGCCTGACGCTCTGTCACATCAATTTGCACCTTCGTGGGAGGGTGCATTGGAGGAGACTATCCTGCCCTCTGCCTGACATTGAAGGAATGGTTCAGGAGGCCCAAATAGGCAATCCGTCGCCTAAGGGCTGTTTCCCAGGTCGGCTGTTCGTGCCGCAGATGGTCCGAACGCCTGTGCTCCAGGATAGCTTGCCATCCAGGGGTTCATCGGACTCTGGCCCTCCTTCAACAGCGTTTTTGGTGGCCCTCTATGGGTGTGGACACTAAGGCGTATGTCTCCGCCTGCCCGGTCAGTGCAGGCGGTGTGCCCGTAACACCGTACCCCTGCTGGCCTCCTTCGCCCCCTGCCTATCCCTCCCCGACCCTGGTCACACATAGCGGTGGACTTTGACACTGGCCTGCCTCCATCGGAGGGACATACGACCGTATTGACTGTGGACCAGTTTTCCAGGTCTGCACATTTCATCCCTCTGCCAAAACTACCATCTGCCTTGGAGACTGCCACCCTGCTGATCCAGCATGTGTTTAGGCTACATGGCATCCCCCAGGATATCGTCTCCGACAGAGGTCCACAGTTCTCCCAGGTGTGGAGGACCTTCAGCGAGGCACTGGGAGCGTCGGCCAGCTTGTCGTCGGGTTATCACCCACAGACCAACGGCCAGATGGAGCGGGCCAATCAGGACCTGGAGGCAGCTCTTGGTTGTGTGGCTTTTAGTAACCCAGTGTCCTGGTCCACCCATCTTCCCTGGGTCGACTATGCCCACAACTCTCTGGTGTGCTCTGCAACTGGTATGTCACCGTTCATGGTCTCTAATGGTTTCCAGCTACCACTTTTTCCAGCTCGGGAAGACCGACGTGGCAGTCCCATCAGTGCAGGGACACCTCTGGCGGGCCCAGCGGGTTTGGCGTGAAGCCCGAGCGGCACTCACCCGCACTGCCACCCGAAATCAGAGATTGGCAGACCGCCGCCACACGCCAGCCCCCAATTACCAGCCCAGCCAGGAGGTTTGATTGTCTTCCTGAGACCTTCCACTCCAGGTGGAATCCAGGAAGCTGTCACCCAAGTACATTGGTCCTTATGTGATCGAACATATCCTCAACCTCAGTGTCGTTCGACTAAAGCTACCCCCCTCTCTGAATGTCCACCCTGTGTTTCACGTCTCTCTCCTCAAGCCGGTTTCCTCTAGTCCTCTGTGCCCTCCGGCCGATTTTGGACGAGGACCTCTTGAGAGACTTTTATGTTCGTCACCCGGGCAAGCCTGGAAGGCCGCCAGGAGGTGTCCATTGAGGGGGGGTACTGTCATGGGTTTGTGCCTTTTTTGCTCGTCAGGTCTGGTCTTGGTAACCTTGCCCCCTCCACAAAGCAAGCTGTGGCAGAGGGTGGGGCCGGTTCCCAGTGGCTGAGGAGGAACACCTGTTCCCGATTTGATCATCAGCCACTGCTCAAGAGGCCTGGCCCTCCTGGAGAGGGGTGCCAGGTTATTCCGCCCTGCGTCCTAGATGCAAGCTACTAAGTTTTCCTCAGCTGCATGTTCCTTGGTTCATGGATTTTTGCTTGTGACTTTGCTCAGCTGTTTTTTGTTTCTTGCTCACTTTTGTCCCTTGTGTGGGCAATAAAATTGTGGACTCCTCACACACTTGTCGATCTCTGCTCTTTGGGGTCCTAACCTGAGCCACCCTTAACAATTATATATTATTGCTATTCTGATAAAAGTAGAAGAGAGTAGTTTCGTATGTAACACGAGAAGGATTAAAAGTGGAATGTGGGAATGTGGAGAGTGGGAACTGGTCTGTGTGTAAGCATGTTTAGTAAGGAGGAGGACAGAACTATAATGTGTGACATCTGCTAGGTTAGGCTAGTCGGGCCTGTAGGCCACTGCGTATGCTGAGAACCGCTCCAGTGTAGCCAATGAAGCCTCTGCACCCACATGGCCTTGAACGCATGTGATGCAGGACCGTGGTAAAAATGTATGTTAGTCAAAACATGAGCATGACTCAGTGAGCATAAACTCGCCTCCGCCTGCCTATGTGAGTAATGTAGCTGATGCTGTCTATGTAACTAAGATATGCCTCCTGCTGTGTAACCATGTCTGTATTTTAATAAGAAGAGACAACGCTGGGGTTGAGGAGTCTATGGGTCAGCGCGGCAGAGTACGTGTCTGATCGGAGGGGGACTCTCCCTTGCAAGGACAAAAGTTTACTTCAAAGTGTGGTCTCAACTTGTGTGGTGAACCTTGTTGGCGCGCCTGCCTGAATACACTTCTGAGGACGTGAGCCAGGATTCAGAACTCTGAGAAAATGTTAAAGCCTGTGAGAAAAGTGTGTGAAAATGTGTGGTTAGGGGTTTTTCGGCCTGAAAACATGTAAAATAATTGTAAAAAATAAAGCTGTTTACTCTGCGGATTCCATCTATGTGACGGGAATGTCAACAACTGTCAGTGGTGACATAAATCGGAGAAAGGGGGTCAAACTGGAGACAGTAGAGCTTATCTTGACGAGGATCTTATCTTTAGGTGCTGCTTTACTTGCTTAACCTGCTCCCAGTGTTGTCCCGAGGCTGATGGGTTTCCGAGGTGTAGATGGCATCTCCTTGTTGATGAAAAATATTTTGGTTTGACAGTTTACCATTGACAGTGGAGATGTTTCCTGATTTTTTTGATTTTCTTTTGCCGATGCTGGAGGCGCTGTTGTGTTCAGGGTTGTTATGTCGTCCATGGAAGCCCCGAATACTGATAATTGGATTTCCAATGTCATACGCTCCCTGACCACCACCCATTTGGACGTTTTAATAATCACTGCCATCGCCATGGTGAATTCCAACACATGTGGTGATGTCGCTGGAGTTGTCCAGGGTGAGAGACGGAGAACTGGGGTGGGCCTTTTTTTGCCCTAGAGTCTCCAGTTTGACGTTGGGGTTCTCTCAGTCGAGCGAAAGGGTTGCTTCCCTGCGCCTTCGAGTTGGGGAATGGGTCCTGACAGTTGTTTGTGCTTATGCACTTGACAACAGTTCAGAGTACCCACCCTTTTTGGAGGACCTGGGATGGACACTGGACAGTGTCCAAAAAAACTCCGTCATCCTCCTGGGAGACTTCAACACTCCCGTGGGTAACTACAGTGTGACCTGGAGGGGCCTGATTGGGAGGAACCGCCTGAACCATCTGAACCAGAGTGGTGTTCAGGTATTGGACTTCTGCGCTAGTCGCAGTCTGGTCATAATTAACACCATGTTCAAGCATGAGGTAGCTCATCGGTGCTCTTGGCACCATGACGGCCTGGGCCGTAGGTCGACGATCGACTTCATAGTCATGTTAGCTGATCTGTGGCTGTATGTTTTGGGCACTCAGGTGAAGAGGGGAGCAGAGCTGTCAACTGATCACTAGCTGGTGGTGAGTTGGATCAGGTGGGGGGGGGGGGTCACCACATGTACCTGGGGGGCCCAAACGCTTAGTCTGTTGGGAAGGCTTGGTGGAGGAACCCGTCAGACTTGTCTTCAATTTCCACCTCCAAAAGGGCTTTGATCACGTTCTGGGGGTGGTGGGGGACATTGAGTCTGAATGGGCCAAGTTCTGCTCCATCATTTTCAAGGCGGCTGTCGTGATTTGTGGCTGCAAGGTCACTGGTGCTGGTCGTGGTGGTAATCCCTGTACCCGATGGTGGACACCAGAGGTGAGGGAGCCCTCAGGCTGAAGAAAGAGGCCTACAGGTCATGGCTGGTCTAAGATTCTCCTGAAGCAGCTGATTAGTGCAGGTTGTGACCGAGATGCAGGCTGTGACCGGGCTGTGACCGAGATGTTCACGGAGGCAAAAACTCGGGAGTGGGAGGAGTTTGATGAGGCTGTGGAGGAAGACGTTTGGTTCTGGTGAACTGTCTGGAGCCTCGGGAGCAACTTGGCCACACCGTGCTCGGTGGGCGTGGGGAGCTGCTGACGTCTCCTGGTTCAATCATCCGGCGGTGGAAGGAATACTTCCAGGAGCTCCTTGATCCTACCAATACGTATCCACAAGGAGGACCAGAGGCAGGAGACCAGGATGTGGACAGTCCAATCACGGGAGCAGAAGTTGCTGAGGTAGTGAAAGAGCTGCCTGGTGGTGGAGCTCCATGAGTGGATGAGATCACCTGGGGTATCTTAAGGGCTGTCCTGATGTTGTAGGGCTGTCCTGATGTTGTAGGGCTGTCCTGATGTCATAGGGCTGTCCTGATGTCGTAGGGCTGTCCTGATGTCGCATGGCTGTCCTGATGTCATAGGGCTGTCCTGATGTTGTAGGGCTTTCCTGATGTTGTAGGGCTGTCCTGGATGTCGTAGGGCTGTCCTGGATGTCGTAGGACTGTCCTGATGTCGTAGGGCTGTCCTGATGTTGTATGGCTGTCCTGATGTTGTAGGGCTGTCCTGATGTTGTAGGACTGTCCTGAATGTCATAGGGTTTTCCTGATGTCGTAGGGCTGTCGTAGGGCTGTTCTGATGTTGTAGGCCTTCCTGGATGTCATAGGGCTGTCCTGATGTCGTAGGGTTGTCCTGATGCCGTAGGGCTGTCCTGGGTGTTGTAGGGGTGTCCTGGATGTCGTAGGGCTGTCTTGGATGTCATAGGGCTGTCCTTATGTCGTAGGGCTGTCCTGATGTTGTAGGGCTGTCCTGATGTCATGGGGCTGTCCTGATGTTGTAGGGCTGTCCTGATGTCGTAGGGCTTTCCTGATGTTGTAGGGCTGTCCTGGATGTCGTAGGGCTGTCCTGATGTCGTAGGGCTGTCCTGATGTCGTAGGACTGTCCTGATGTCGTAGGGCTGTCCTGATGTTGTAGGACTGTCCTGGATGTTGTAGGGCTGTCCTGATGTCGTAGGGCTGTCCTGGATGTTGTAGGGCTGTCCTGATGTTGTAGGACTGTCCTGGATGTTGTAGGGCTGTCCTGATGTTGTAGGGCTGTCCTGATGTTGTAGGACTGTCCTGGATGTCGTAGGATTGTCCTGATGTCATAGGGCTGTCCTGGATGTCGTAGGGCTGTCCTGATGTCGTAGGACTGTCCTGATGTTGTAGGACTGTCCTGGATGTTGTAGGGCTGTCCTGATGTTGTAGGGCTGTCCTGATGTTGTAGGGCTGTCCTGATGTTGTAGGACTGTCCTGGATGTCGTAGGATTGTCCTGATGTCATAGGGCTGTCCTGATGTCATAGGGCTGTCCTGGATGTCGTAGGGCTGTCCTGATGTCGTAGGGCTTTCCTGATGTTGTAGGGCTGTCGTAGGGCTGTCCTGATGTCGTAGAGCTTTCCTGGATGTTGTAGGACTGTCCTGATGTTGTATGGCTGTCCTGATGTTGTAGGGCTGTCCTGATGTTGTAGGACTGTCCTGGATGTTGTCGGGCTGTCCTGATGTTGTAGGGCTGTCCTGATGTTGTAGGACTGTCCTGGATGTCGTAGGGCTGTCCTGATGTCGTAGGGCTGTCCTGATGTTGTAGGACTGTCCTGGATGTTGTCGGGCTGTCCTGATGTTGTAGGGCTGTCCTGATGTTGTAGGACTGTCCTGATGTTGTAGGACTGTCCTGGATGTCGTAGGGCTGTCCTGATGTCGTAGGGCTGTCCTGATGTTGTAGGACTGTCCTGGATGTTGTCGGGCTGTCCTGATGTCATAGGGCTGTCCTGATGTCGTAGGGCTGTCCTGATGTTGTAGGGCTGTCCTGATGTCGTAGGGCTGTCCTGATGTCGTAGGGCTGTCCTGGATGTTGTAGGGCTGTCCTGATGTCGTAGGACTGTCCTGATGTCGTAGGGCTGTCCTGATGTTGTAGGGCTGTCCTGGATGTTGTAGGGCTGTCCTGATGTCGTAGGGCTGTCCTGATGTCGTAGGGCTGTCCTGATGTCGTAGGGCTGTCCTGGATGTTGTAGGGCTGTCCTGGATGTCGTAGGGCTGTCCTGATGTTGTAGGGCTGTCCTGATGTCGTAGGGCTGTCCTGATGTCGTAGGGCTGTCCTGATGTTGTAGGGCTGTCCTGATGTCGTAGGGCTGTCCTGGATGTTGTAGGGCTGTCCTGATGTCGTAGGGCTGTCCTGATGTCGTAGGGCTGTCCTGATGTCGTAGGACTGTCCTGATGTGGTAGGGCTGTCCTGGATGTCGTTGGCCTGTCCTGGCTGACACGCCTCTGCTACATTGTGTGGACATCGGGGGCCCTTGGAGGGGCAGACCGGGGTGGTGTCCCTATCTTCGAGAGAGGGGACCAAAGGGTGTGTTCCAACTACAGGGGTATCAAGAGAGATCAAGGAGCTGAGATCAAGGAAGACTGTGTGCAATTCGTTCTTCTTGCTCCTGGATTTTGTCCCAGAAACAATGAAAATCCTGGAATTCCAGCTTTTTGCACCAGGGTCAGTCAGCTTTTGGGCTATGATGGTGAGGAAAATCTTGCAATGAGATAAATGTCAAGAAAAATTATCTTTCAGGTTGGGTTATAGAGGAGGACGCCATTGTGTCCATCTTACTATTGAAGAGAATTATTCTGGGGAAACACTAATCATTGAAACGTTATAAAATAAGCTTCAGAACAAGTTGACACTTTCTGGAGTTCTGATTGATTTAATCAATACTTAATTGTTTTAAATGTATTAAATAATTACAATTTTATTTATTTATTTTTAGTTATTATCATTATTAATAATACATTGACTGTCTCTGATAAGGAAGTGTGCAAGTTTAAATGAGGGGTAAAAGGCTGAAGAAAATAATCTATGACTGTTTTTATCTTACTGTGCATAAGAAGTCATAAAAACCGCCAAACTTTGATCTTTTATTAAAGGCTTACCTACTTACTGAAGTCGGCACCAGTTGAACACAAGTTGAGGGGTGGAGTCTGCACTGGACCACAAAATAATTCCTGCATTATTCTGTGTCTATCAGTAAGATTGTTATTGTGTATTAGATGGATGTTCAACGTTATAATTTCTCAATAGTCTAAATAATGGGAGGGGGTAAAAATGTGGTTCCCCTGTTTCCCTGCAGGTTCCTGTGATGTGTGGCTTCCGTGGATCTGAACTGTTTGGATCTGGGATCTGGGATGACATCAAAGTCACATTAACAAATCGGTACCCATATCCATTGAACCAAATAATCAACTCCACCAGGAGGTTGTGTTTTTGCCGGCGTCTGTCTGTCTGTCTGTCTGTCTGTCTGTCTGTCTGTCTGTCTGTCTGTCTGTCTGTCTGTCTGTGTCTGTCTGTCTGTTAGCAACATAACTCAAAAAGTTATGGAGTGATTTTAATGAAATTTTCATGATTTGTTGGAAATGTGAAATGGAAGGGGTGATCCAGAAGAAATCCTGGATTCTGGATCACTTTGAAATTTTCATTAACATTGTGGTAAATGGGGCCAAAAATTTTGTTTCTCAATATCTGGGTTAATTATTGACCAAACCCCATGAGATTTGACTGAAGGATGGACAATGGGATCCTCTATCATATTCCAAAGGCTGATCCAGATCTGATCCAGAAGACAGATTTTATTGCAATTTATATAAACTTGGCGGAGGTCTGCGCTCTCCGAATGCTTTCTAGTTACATTGAAAACAGTCACTTTTTTCTCCCATATATTAAGCATCACAGAAAAGAAGAAACACGGACTTGTCTAGTTCCAGTTGTCATTGGACTCATGGGGTTGTGAGTTTCGTGTTGAATCGGTGCCAGAACTCTGCGTCCTGCTTGTCTGCATCCTCCGTGCGGCGTGGCCATGTGCCCGGGCAGAAGGTTCCCATTGGTGCCCCGGTGCTATGGACAGACCGTGTCACATTTGTTTTGCTCTCTGATGAGGGCACCGTGTATTGTCAGCGTGAATAGGGCTCAGTGGCTGTGTGGAATTTGCATGAGAATGTTGTACCACTACTGGAATGCCAGTACTTTATTTCTGTCATTTTCCAACTGTGTTGTTTTCGGCTCGGCCCTTTAATCCCCCGCCTGCTATTTTCCCTTCAAACCCTAAATCTCGTTAACTTCTTGCACCCGGCAGGAGCTGGCTACAGCATGGACAACAAGCGCACCTTCCTCTACTTTGCATACGGCAGCAATTTACTGAAGGAGCGGCTGCAGCTCAAGAATCCCTCAGCGGCGATACACTGCGTGGCCAGACTCAAGGTAGCGCCGCTCTGACACTCTGGTGACCTTCATGTCTGAGTCTCACACCCGTTTAATTTTTCAGGACTACAGATTAGTGTTTGGGAACCACAAGGGCCTCGCCAGCGACCGGTGGCACGGAGGCGTAGCCACGGTAGAGCACAGCCCCTGGGACGAGGTGTGGGGTGTGGTGTGGAGGATGAACATAGCTGATCTGGCCTCTCTAGACGAGTACTCTCTCTTTATTCTTATCCTGCTTAACTGTTTTTAGCACGGTCTCACCTCTGCTGCTGGCCCACTCTCACACTGTGTACTGTTACGTGCATGCCTGCACGCTGTGCTCCCAGTCAGGAGAACGTGATGCTAGGGGCATACAGTCCCGTGGAGTTGTGCGTGACGTCTGAAGACCAGGAGATCAGCTGTCGCACCTACATCATGAACAGCTGCGTGTACGCCCCGCCATCCCCACAATACCTACGGGTGAGCCGGCGCCGCCGCATTTAATCGACCTGTTGTAGCAGGTCAGCATTCCCGTTCAGGTCGCACACGGCATCAGCCATAACGATGGTCTCCGGGGAGACCCGGAGCCCTCCCGATGCTCATGCGGTAAACCTGCTGCTGAAGGTGGGTGACAGAGGGGGAAACAGCGTGGGAGAGGGTGGGAAGCCATGAGCAGGAGGGTCCGTCCACCCGGAGGCCAGGAATCATCTGCTTTTGTGTTTCATCCCATTTTCACAAACATGCTGGGTGATCTGTTGGAGACAGGCTACACTTTATTTTGGTAAAGTATTTGCCATGACTTGACCAGCTCATTATGTCTGTAGTTAAAATGGGCTTCACTGCCTCGACACACGGTACAGTATGCACGTGAATCCTTCACTCAAGCCCTTACCATCAATCATGGGCTGGTCTGACACAACAAGGCAATAGAACGATAAAATGAACAATGGGAAGGTTTAGAAGTGTCCTTATCAGCTCGCCTGGCACGGCTGTACTGATGGCAGAGCTGTAATTGATAAAGAGCATCGGTGTGGAGGTGTCCAGGGTTCCTCTTGTTCCTTGTGGAGACCTAGGGTGGTGGCACCCTCCTGGGGCCGGGCGAGGGAGGCTAGCTTTAATGGCAGCTGCTGGATCTGTGGTTTCAGATCAGCGAGGAGGTTCTGCTGGAGCCGGTGGTGATTGTGCTGCCCTCGTAGTTAATCATTTTCTGTGCTCCACCACACCCACTTGAAGTTATTGCCCTTCCTCAATGTTCTCCTTGTGGACTGGTTCCTGTCAGGCCTCTTCTTAGACCTGAAGGTCCGGCTCCACCAGGCTGCGTCCTGAGCTTTGAGCGTGACCGTCCATTGACTCTGAAGTGCTTGTTCATGAATATTCTCTGCCCTTTGCTTCCCTAAACGCTGCAGGTGATCGTGATGGGGGCTGAACAGAATGGCTTACCAAAACATTACCAGGAGAAGCTGACAGCGATAAAGACCAACATGTATTATGGTCCCCTGCCCATGATGGCTGAGCTGGAGGCCAGAAGAAGAGCCAAGGTGGACTAAAGCTCACTAAGATGTTTGATTACCTAGAAAAGTCCCAGTTTAATCTGTTGTTCCTACATGCCTGACAAAGATTAGTTATGCCGCATAGATACATTATCTCCTGTCCCAGGAAGGTTTAGCAGATTAGGTTTATAACAAAAATATTTAGTTACTGTATTACAACTACGATAACATGACTGGTGGCTTCCTATGACTACATTCATCACATTTACAGTCACACCTTTGTGTTTTTCAGTAAGGTCCGTTTATGTCTAGATGTGCCTCTCAACGGCCGTGAGCCCCACCGCTGGTCGTACTTACATACTAACAAGTTAGTAACAAGCATACACACTGTAGATAGGTGTGGTAGCAATCAAATTACCTGATTTATGCAGTGATCTGTTATCAGATTATAGTTTTCATCTAAGAGGATAATTAAAAATCAGTGGCCTTGAAAATAGATTAATCGTGTCGTGGCTCCGATTAAAATCTATGAGATGCAAATGTCTCATGTAAAGGTTCTTTCTCTTAAAGTATGTTGATAGGAACTTCAGTTCAGCACCTTTTAAAAACATTAAACATGGACCTTTGCAATAAATGTTTTTAATCCACGCAGATGAGTGCCAGGATTTAATTTGTCTCCAATAGCCATAAAATCACGACACAGGTGAAAAGAAAAAGATAAAGAACGAAAGCTTCCCAGCTTTCAACAACCTGACTGATAGAGAATGAACAAAGATAAGATAAGGAAGTATATAATCCAGAAGAAGACCACATAAAATGATTGATTATATATTTGTGAATGACACTGGTTTTATAAAAGATGGTCAAAGTCATCTTCCAGCTTTAAGTCTGCATGAGTCACAATGACGACCTCACAGGATGGAACCTGCTCGAGGAGACGCAACCAATCACGTACATTAACGGAGCTGAAGCGCAGCTCTGGGTTCACCTTCAGGCCACTTCAGCGTCCAGACCGCTGGGTCCTGGGATTCAACCAGGGCCCTTCTAGTGCCCGGCCCAGATGCTCAGAGTAGCGGTAGGTTGTTACTGCACACTCTCCCCATCACCTCACTACCTTCACACGTGCTGCAGATGCTGGAAAAGTCAACTGAGGCTGCAAAGCAATTCTCCAGTAGCATCAACTATCATGTTTTGTTGTCACAGGCGACATGAAACCATCCCTTTTAATGAACAGTGATTGGTCTAGGGTGTGCAGCCTGCACGGAGGGTGGGCCCTGTGAACCTCCACAGCTGACGGTAACGTGCACATGCTCCAGAATGAAGAGCGCTCAGGTGAATGTGATCCATTCCAAAGTCCATCTTTTGATTGAAAGGGAAGCTCATCCCACAAAAACATTTCAGTCCTGCCAGAAAAGCACCAGCTGACGTCAAGACAGCCATTCTCCTGTTTACTCAGTTGTGAGGAGGGCAAGGTGGAGGTCATGATAGCTGGGTTAGAAAAACAGGCTGGAGGCTTTAAAAGCAAGGTGGTGCTTGAAATCATGGTTCTTCCTCTGGTTACCACGGTTACCTGCAAGGAAACGCGTGCAGTCATCGTCCATTTGCAAAAGTGGGCTTCCCAGACAATGATGCTGGTGCCAGCCCTTGAACCATCTGCTTATCAGATCCTCAAGAATATTAAGGACAGAGGTTCAACAAAGGCTTCACCTCATCCCAAGTCGTCCCACAAGCCCCAGGAGTATCTCCTAAAGTTGATCCAGCTGCAGCATCAGGGCACCTCCGGTGTGGAGGAATGGCAGCGGGGACAGGGGCCTCAGAGATCATCACAGGCTGATGCTCAGCGACAGGCACGGGGACCGGGGCGCTGGGGGCTGGCGGAAACTCGCTTGAAACCACGGTGACGGTACGGGCATCCGGAGAGGAGAAGGTGAGCTCTGCCAACAGGAAAGCATCGGGATGGGAGGGGGTCCTTGAAGGCAGTGGGCTCACTCACAGTTTTGAACGGTCACGGATAACGAACGGCACCAGAACACCCTCAGAGAGCAACTTCATCCAGTTTGAACATCAGTGTCTTTTCCAGCATGGAGGAGAGGTTCTCCACAAGGCGATACCTGCATCCAAATGTGGCCCAGACGCTGATGGACGGTATAACGGGTTAACGCTCTACTAACTCTAATAATGTTGTAACCTCAGTTTAATTGTCTATATGACACATATGAGCATATACGTGTGTGATTCTTCTTAAAAGACCCATAATTACCCCAAACATGCATACGATCTCTATAATGCCAACCAGGTACACACTGAAGACACACTTTATATTAGTGCTCGTTAAATCTATTTGTTTGAGACCCAAATCTGAATGCTGGTTTTAGTTTCTAAGGTGGTGTTCCTGTCGCCATGCTTTGTCCAGCCGTAAGTGTTGTTTGGAAACTCTCCCTGAACCGCGGGATTAAGACCTTTCACATTCCAGGTTATTATATCTGCTTCCTCAGTATTAGCGGCTGGATTTGCTTGTTGTTTGCCTTCAGAACTAACACTAATTAAACGTGACATTTGCATTCCTTCAACCACTGTGAGCCTCAGTGAGAAAGTACTAACCAGCATTCCCTGTTTACCCAGCATCAGAAAGAACAGATGGAACAGGGATATTTTTTAAACGGGACAAGTTAAGGACCGTCACAGACTGGAGAACGTGAAAAGAAAAATAAATTCTAAATCATCAACAAGACCTTCTCACTAATGGTGATGGACCCGTTATTCGTTCGGCATGAGGTAAACAACAGTTTTAATAGTTTATGGCTCCTCACCTTAAAGGGGGAACCTAAAGAACGCTGAGAAGAGCAGCTGTCAGCCCAGATGTTGTGGGTGGAGCCTCCTCTGAGCCGGTAAACCTGATGGAAGGTCTTTCGTGGAATTACTTCATTAAAGGGTTTTTAATCACTTTCTGTCATGTTTGTTTAAACTATGATCGGACAGTAGAACCTGAGGAAGATCCCCCGTCTCTGGCCACATCTGATGTCTCTAATTTGATTTGTAAGAAACCACCACAGCTGATGACAATCAACCAATCAGAGACGATGTGGCCGACTGGTCGGTCGTCTCTCGTGTGCTCGGTGGGCGCCCTCGTAGAGGCAGCCACGCTCTCCTGCTCCGGGGAACTCTACATAGAAACAATGGTGTTAAAATCACAAACTGCACCTTTAGGTTATGTAGAGGAGGGGAACGGTGAGTTTATGTCTGTCCTCTTTGATGTTGCTCCGCCCACGTTGGCTTTGATCCCCCTGAGGGGACACATGAATTTAAGCCATGTGTAACCTGTACGCACATTATATTAAACATGAAGGGATTTCAACAAACATAAGATGGAGATAAGTGTGGTTGGTCGAGGTGATTACAGATCTGTTGTAATGGGGGTACTGGGCGTACTGGGCTGCCTCCCAGTGTGTTTCAGATTCAGTTT
>CAJVRN010000032.1:1065000-1077500 GCA_911728415.1 Lagocephalus sceleratus | reverse complement strand
TGAATTTGAACTATTAACTAAGTAATTAAGTATTTTGTTAAAGGTGACATATGCTGCTCCTTTTCTTAATTAAGCTGGTTCCCTGAGGTGTAAATTAACATTCTTTGGTGTAAAGCATGAAGGCGTGAGCTCCGCCGGACCCTAAACGCACCAGCTACAGCCCTGCTCAGAGCCCTGCTTTCACTGCCTATTCCTACAGTATAAATGCTAATGAGCTGCAGTAAGCCCCGCCCACACAAGCACTTGCCCCGCCCACTTCCCCTGCCAGGGGAGAAGACGTGAGTTTCAGTTGTTGAAACTGACATTTACCGGGTGGTGAGGCACTCCTGACACACAAACATAGGGACCTGGAGAAAGCGTTTGCACATGATGTCCCCTAGTATGAGGCTTGAGGCCTAGCTATAATGAAGGATTAAGGTCTGATCACCAAACGGTGTGATGGACATCTTCTCCAGATAAACACAAGAAGCTCAAGCATCAAATGTGAAGGCCCTAATAATGGACAAATTCAGGCCTGCTTAATAACAAACACATTTTTAATTTTATTTTAATTACTGATAGTCCACACTCACTTCTCCCCTTCAGGGGTCACCACAGTCAACGTTCCTCCTCCACCTCCCTTTATCTTCTGTATCTTCTCACAAACCAACTTCCTGTCCTCTCACGCCACATCTAGTCTCAGGTCTTCCTCTGGACCTCCTGCCTGGCAGGTCCATCCTCAGCATCCTCCTACCAGCATCTTCACTGTCCCTCCTCTGGACATGTCCAAACCATCTCAGTCTGTCCTCTCTGACGTTACCTCCAGACATCTGACCTGTGCTGACCCTCTGGTGGACTCCTCCCTGGTCCTCTCCATCCTGGTTTCTCCAAAGAGAACCTCAACATCTTCATCTCTGCCTCCTCCAGCTCTGCCTCCTGTCCTCTCCTCAGCCTGTCCATCACCATGGCAACAGGAAGGGGCTCGGGGCTGCTCCCCCCACCACCCTGCATGTCCTGGACTCTAACGTCCTTCTCTTCCTCACAGCTCATGTGTGTTCTCCAGATGTGCAGAAACACAGCAGCTCTCTCTGACCTTCTCAAGCCCCTTCTGTTCCCACTCAGTTTAGACTGGTTTAATCTGGTTTAGTCTGGTTTACACTGGTTTAGTCTGGTTTACATTGGTTTAGTCTGGTTTAGTCTGGTTTAGACTGGTTTAGACTGGTTTAGTCTGGTTTACACTGGTTTAGACTGGTGTAGACTGGTGTAGACTGGTTCATACTGGTGTAGATTGGTTTATACTTGTTTAGACTGGAGTAGACTGGTGTAGAATGGTTTATACTGGTTTAGACAGGTGTAAACTGGTGTAGACTGGTTTATATTGGTTTAGACTGGTGTAGACTAGTTTGGACTGGTGTAAACTGGTTTAGACTGTTTTAGACAGGTGTAAACTGGTGTAGACTGGTTTATACTGGTTTAGACTGGTGTAGACTAGTTTGGACTGGTGTAGACTGGTTTACACTGGTTTAGACAGGTGTAAACTGGTGTAGACTGGGTTACACTGGTTTAGTCTGGTTTACACTGGTGTATACTGTTTTAGACTGGTTTAAACTGGTTTACACTGGTTTAGACAGGTGTAGACTGGATTAGACTGGTTTATACTGGTGTAGACTGGTGTAGACTGGTTTATAGTAGTTTATACTGGTGTAGACTGGTGTAGACTGGGTTAGACTGGTGTCTGATTCCTCAGTCCTCTGGAGCTGCCACAGCATCTCCTCCTCATTGATGAAGACCTTCCTCTGGTCCTCAGGCATTCTCCACCTTCAAACATCTAATTGAACAGACATCAGGCCCCACAGCCCCTCCCCCACACACCTCCAGACCCGATCCCTGTCCTGTTCTTCATCCCTGACTACCTCCAACACCCTGACCACCTTCAACACCCTGACCACCTCCAACACCCTGACCACCTCCAACACCCTGACCACCTTCAACACCCTGACCACCTCCAACACCCTGACCACCTCCAACACCCTGACCACCTCCAACACCCTGACCACCTTCAACACCCTGACCACCTCCAACACCCTGACCACCTCCATCTCTGCACATTCCAATAGTCCACGTTAGCGCGTGTACCAAACCCACCATGTCTTCATCCCGTCTGCCTGCACCAACATCTCCGCTGAGGGCTGCACCTCCCTCATGCGTCCTCCTCTTCATCTAACTCTCTCCACACCTCCTCCTCGCTCTGTCCTTCTTTTCACACATTCAGGAGCGTTTCAGGTTTCAGGCGGGGTAGAGCTTACGTCTGGGGAGCATCGGGGCTTGGCGGCCTAGCTCAGGGACACCTACCTTCACGTCTGACGGCTCTTCGTGATTTTCACGACTATTTGAGCTGGTGGTCGCCTCTCTGGCCCTTTACTCTGACCCCAAACATCTCGTTGGGTTTGGGGACTGTGGAGGCCAGGTGGTGTGGTGCAGCCCTCCATCACGCTGCTCCACAGCTCCAACACAACCTGGTGTGTGTGCATGGGCTCCTCGCCCTGTTGAACAACAGACGGTGGTCCAGCTGACCCCGATACGTGGTGCCCACGAGTCCCCTTTGTCCAGTCTTGAATAAATCCCCAGCAGTCACCAGAAACCCCCACACCTCCTCCTGAGCCGTGCAGCCTCCTCTGACCAGCTCTTTTGCTTTGTTGTCCTTTGTCCTGACCTTCACCGGACCAGTCATGTGTGAGTCTTGCTATGTTGTCCTGGTATGTATCAGTAGTAGAAGTAACTGTTGAACATACACCACTATGTGGACCACAGAGCTGTGCGCCAGTGCAACCATGTCCCAAATGTACCTGACCACAACATCTGCACCAGATCACAGTGTTTGCTGTCATTGTTAAACTGTCTAGTGAAGCACCCTCACTCTGGTATGTATATAGTATATATATAGTACACATTATAGGAGATACAGGAGACATCACAACACGTTCAGCAGTAGGTGTCGCCCCGAGGTGCTCAGATTACATCATTTAAAGCAGACTCGTTCTCCTGTTTAGATCAGATTCCTATGTGATCTGTTGCTGTGCCAAGTGTCTTAGGCCCATGTCTGCTACAGCCGACCCCAGTGGGTCAGGAACACACTCTTAAACCTGGAAGCCGTGGTTGACTGATGGATCAGGCAAAGTCTCAATTGGTTTAAAATCTCCTTGTCCACCTCCACATATTTAATATCTAATGTTTCACAACAGAAGTGTACAGCTCTTTAAAAATGAAAAGACCCATGAACCATGAATCATTTATCACTTTGTGTTTAGCAAAGAATACCAGCAACAGAAGTTTGTGTTGCTTTAAACATGCTAATCTATCTATCTATCTATCTATCTATCTATCTATCTATCTATCTATCTATCTATCTATCCATCCATCCATCCATCCATCCATCCACCCATCCATCCATCCATCCATCCATCAGGGGGGTTTTTGATTCCATACGTCATCATGCTGTTCCTGGAGGGCATTCCCTTGTTCTACATGGAGCTTGCTATCGGTCAGAAGATGAGACTGGGCAGCATCGGCGCCTGGACTGCCATCAGCCCCTATCTGGGAGGAGTGGGTGAGAGCTGCTCTCCATAAGGTGGTCCTGAGGCTGTAGTCCTCAGAGGCTCTAAGCTGTCATCAAATAATCAAATGAAGCTGTGTCTTCTGGGGGAGAGCGTCAATACATCTTAAATCATTTTTATTGTTTGTCTCATTTGAGGTTTCGCCAGTGTGGTGACATCACTATATCTCTGTTTGTACTATAACGTGATCAACGCATGGAGTTTCTGGTATCTCTTTCATTCGTTTCAAGTAAGTAACACACACACACACACACACACACACACACACACACACACACACACACACACACACACACAAGTTTGGTGTGGACTACATTCAGTGAAGAAAGCCCAACATCACTAATTTGGGACTTTGGGAAGTGTTGAAAATACGACCTTGAGCGTCAAAAGACACACCAGGCAAGAGCCACTGGAGTGAGCTGGAGAAGTGGAGCTGCTGCAGGGCTCAACACACACACTGAGGACACGTTAACACAAGGGGGGTGACCACTGATGTGTAACCGCTGACTTTATGTGGTCATGGTATGTTACAGTAGCTTTTTTATGGGGGGGCGACCAAACAGACCAGGACTGGTGTGAAGATGAGTCCGGGCTAAAACATGGGCTGCTACGCCATATCTGAGACTTTCAGCACAAATCAGTCTGACCTTCAACAATCCAGCAAACACTGGTGACTTTAAGTAGACACCCAGTAACCTAAACAGAGTTAGTGATTGAGGCTGGATCATGGTGGGCTATCAATGTCACCAACTGGATAAAACACACACATTCTCTGATACAGACATTTGGTTTGAGGGTTTTAGTGTTATTTTCTTATAAATCGACCTTGTTGGCATTGAGATAGCAGATCAACCAGTTGTTGTCAGCTCAGGAGCCAAATGCAGCATCGATGACTCCAGTTGCCTTATGTGGCCCACTGTGTGTTTTGGCTCTGAGGGTTGTTCGTA
The DNA here is from genome assembly GCA_911728415.1 of Lagocephalus sceleratus. Lineage (NCBI taxonomy): Eukaryota > Metazoa > Chordata > Actinopteri > Tetraodontiformes > Tetraodontidae > Lagocephalus > Lagocephalus sceleratus. The sequence continues at coordinate 1,072,960 of CAJVRN010000032.1, read as the reverse complement.
TTTTCATTTAAACCGTTGTAGGTTCAAAGCAGCAAACACAAGCAGCACATTCCATCAACAAAAAGAAACTGTGGCTTTGATTCCATCAACTGATGCTTTCAACTCAGACACAAATTGATGTCCACATTTTCCAGACACACTTAAAACTGGATTAATCTGAAATTATTGTCATTTTATGGTAAATCAAACCCTTTAATAAAAGTCTGTACATCAGTTCTGTTGATTTATTTTATATGTTGGTGCATAGAGACAAGTGCATGTGTCTCATTGTTCAAGTAAACAGAGAGTTCATATTGATAGATTATATTTATGAATGTCTGTTAACTCATACATAAATAAATGCGCATATATATATATAAATAAATGTATACATACTGTTCTGTTCTGTGTTTCACCTTACTTCCACCCCAGTCATCACTGCCTTGGGCTGATTGCCCTTTAAATTCAAACCGGACAGGACCCTTAGAGGAGTGTGAAACGGCAACATCTACCAAATATTTCTTCTACAGGGAAACGCTAAACATTTCTTCGTCTATTGAAGTGAATGGTGGCATCCATACTGGCCAGGTATTGTGCCTTCTGCTCGCCTGGTGTATCACCTACCTGTTGATTAGCAAAGGAGTGAAGTCAACTGGAAAGGTGAGAGAATCTACGATCTTTAGAAATATAGACAGATAGGTTTACTTTTTTTATATATTTCTTTCTGGTCAAGTTTGACAATAGTTATTTACAGTTTACAATTTGACAGTGAAGAAGCAGCTTGATAGTGACTTTAGTAAAAAAAAAAAAAAAGGCATTGTGATTCAATTATGTAATAATTGTTCTGATCTTTCCATGAAGATGATAGTATGAACAATGTGAAATATAGAAGGTAAGTCTCAAATGTAGAGCAGGTCTAAAAGTGTTAGCTTTATGGTTTCTTATGGTGTTAACTTTATGTTTTTTTTTATTATTCAATGGAGACAAAAAGCTTTAATCCATGCAGTGTTTGGACGGAGGGGTGTTTAGTATTTGAGTTATTGTCAGTTATTTAAATGACATTCTCGACATTCTGATCACATCAGTGAAATACGTACATGGTTGAAAACTGAACCAGACATTATCAACGCCTGGTGCAGCTCTGCTCCAGTCTAAGAGAAACCCTGTGATGTCCAGGGTCTCTGGGAGGTTCCTCTGGTCCTCAGGGAAGTAGCTGGAGACAAGAACAAAACCGCACTTTCCTAATGGGAGCTTATACTAAATAGAGGGTTTTACCAAGCACCAAGCAGTGATGCAGGTTGTGTTAATCTGTGTTTGGAATGACGGCCCCTTTGAAGCAGCCCGATTGAGGCGCGTATGGGGCAAGTTACGTCCTGAAAATAGAGGGGACAAAGTTTCAAGTCTGATAAGACCTCTAATTTTAGTCGTGTTCTTTATCTGGTGGAAGAAGAAATGGGGCTTTGTGGCAGGCTGTGTGAAGGTCAAATGGTGATCAGGAGTTTTTCAGGATTTGTAGCTATGGGGCTTGAACGTTACCGGAATTATCAGTAAATCTCTCTGAAACCGAAACAAGGTGGTCAGTTTCTACCAGAAGAGTTGGGTCTGCAGACAGAAACACTTGAGTGTCATCAGCGTAGCGGTGATAGGACAAGGGTAGGAGGTGGTGGAGCAGAACAGACATTTAATGAAAAGAGGAGCGGACCCAGGAAGGAGCCTTGAGGAACCCTTCATGGTGGAGGAGCAGAGCACGTTAGTTATGGAACGGGCCTGGAGCTATGGGACTATGGGACTATGGGACTATAGGACTATGGGACTATGGGACTATAAAACTATGGAGCTATGGGACTATGGGACTATGGGACTATGGGACTATAGGACTATGGGACTATGGGGCTATGGGATTATGGGGCTATGGGACTATGGGACTATAGGGCTATGGGACTATGGGACTATGAGACAATAGGGCTATGGGACTATGGGGCTATGGGACTATGGGGCTATGGGACTATAAGACTATGGGACTATGGAGCTATGGGGCTATGGGACTATGGGACTATGGGACTATGGGGCTATGGGACTATGGGACTATGGGACTATGGGGCTATGGGACTATGGGGCTATGGGACTATAAGACTATGGGACTATGGAGCTATGGGGCTATGGGATTATGGGACGATGGGACTATAAAACTATAGGACTATAGGACTATGGGGCTATGGGACTATGGGGCTATGGGACTATGGGACTATAGGGCTATGGGACTATGGGACTATGAGACAATAGGGCTATGGGACTATGGGGCTATGGGACTATGGGGCTATGGGACTATAAGACTATGGGACTATGGAGCTATGGGGCTATGGGACTATGGGACTATGGGACTATGGGGCTATGGGACTATGGGACTATGGGACTATGGGGCTATGGGACTATGGGGCTATGGGACTATAAGACTATGGGACTATGGAGCTATGGGGCTATGGGAGTGCTGTCCCAGGTCTTCAGGAGGGTGTTCGGTTAACCAGACCTCTGTAAACGTAACGGTGAATGATGTAACCTAGCATGCTTGCTCGTGCATTAACTCCACATGTTGATGGTTTGCTTTCCTCATCTGCAGGCAGTGACCTTCACAGCAACGTTCCCCTACATCGTCCTCTTTATCTACTTGATTCGAGGCTTTACCCTCAAAGGCGCCTTCGTTGGAATAACCTACATGTTCACGCCCGACGTACGTTTGTAGCAGAGCTGTAGCCCCCCACTGGGGTCCCGCATGCACTGAGCCGCAGGTTCTGTTGTCGTCTTTCAGATGGAACAGCTGGCCAACCCTTACACGTGGATCAACGCAGCCACTCAGATCTTTTTCTCTCTGGGTTTGGGTTTCGGATCACTGATAGCGTTCGCCAGCTACAACCAGTACAACAACAACTTTGAGCGCCAGACCATCATGGTCTCACTGATCAACAGCGGAACCTCCATCTTTGCCAGCATCGTGACCTTCTCCATCTATGGGTTCAAAGCCACTGTCAACTTTGAGAACTGCCTTGGGAGGTATGTGTGTGTGTGTGTGTGTGTGTGTGTGTGTGTGTGTGTGTGTGTGTGTGTGTGTGTGAACATTTCTGTGAGCAGTTCATCAAGTGAAAGATTAAATTATCTCCATCTGTTGTGTTTCAGACAACAAAATCACTTTGTAATTTTCATCTTTTTCGCCTCTAAAATAAGAGAAAATGAAGGTTTGGTCCTCCTGAGTGTTTGTGCCCAGCAGGTGTTTAAGTTGCACCTTCAGCTGGAGGAGGTCCATGGTGCATCGCAGGTCAGCTGTTTCACTGATGGACTTGTGTTTCCAGTGTTCTGACTTGTTCTCTCTGGTGGTGTTCTTGGTCCTCCAGACCTGACCTTGACCTCCACTATTCCAGTAACTGATATTTCATAATCACATTGTAAACTGAGGAGGTGTAACCTGAAACACTCACTAACTTCTGACAGTTTTCTCCTGCTTTGTGGACCTCACATTTCCATTCTCAAGTTCTTGACATCAGAGGAACCATGGCTGCTGGTTGTTGGACCAGATTAGAGAGTCTGAGTCTTAAAGACACTTGATATGAGCATCACCTTAAACAAGCCATGAAGCTCTGAGGTGTCTGAGGGCTCAGATCTCCTGAGGTCCTCGTTAGTTTGGAGGGTTCTGCTTCGACTCTAAAATGATTTTAAAAAAACCAAAATGGATATGCTGATATTGCTTTAAAATGGGCGTTTCTTGTTTAACGTTGTGTCTTTTGGAGGTGATTTCATCCTCCACTTGCTTTAACAGAGATTTGGTTTGGGGGGGGGCACACAGGCTCCTGTATCGAAGTATCAACACCAGCAACTAGAAATCAGTCAACTAATGAGAGAAACCACATTTACAAAGAAACCTTAGAAGAATGGTGAAGTTGTCTCAGTGGGTGTGTGTCTGTGAAAATGAGTCTTCTGTTGTAATTGTGCTTTGTGCTTTGTTCTTGCAGAACACGCATCCTGCTGCTGAACACCTTTGATCTCTCGGAGGACAGCATCGTCCTGGACAATGTTACCGACTGGGTGGCCAAGCTGAACGCAACGTTCCCAGAGAAGTTTGCTGAAATATCCCACAAGCTGGAGGACTGTGACATCAACAAGGAGCTGGAAGATGTACGACCTGGGGGGGCTTTGATGTGGGGGGGCTTTGATGTGGGGGGCTGCAGATAAGAGCGTGAACAGCTGTTTTCATGTTCCAGGCGGCAGAGGGGCCCGGCCTGGCCTTCATAATGTATAGCGAGGCCATCATGAGCATGCCGCTGCCCCAGCTGTGGTCGGTGCTCTACTTCATCATGCTCCTGCTCCTGGGGGTGGGCAGCATGCTGGGCAACATCACGGCCATCGTCACCCCCCTCAGAGACTTTAAGATCATATCCAGAATGAGCACCGAGCTTTTCAACGGTGAGTCTGGACTCGTCTCCCGTCGCGCGTGTTACTCCTTCTTCAGTTAAATGAGCCTGAAGTACACCCGCGCCATCGCTGATGTCAGGCGGCTGTGACCACGCGTGTGCTCTCAGGGTTGGTGTGTGTCTTCTGTCTGCTGCTTGGCCTGGGCTTCACCACCACCTCAGGGAATTACTGGTTCACCATATTCAACGACTACGCGGCCACGTTCTCCCTGCTGTTTATCGTTCTTTTTGAGGTCATAATCGTCAGTTACGTCTACGGGATTAAGAGGTCGGGGCTTCACTCACTCAACACCGTGACTTTAACGTCTTGACTCCAGCCATCGATCAAGTTGTTTATTAATCGCTTTAGGTTTGAGAAGGACATCGAGGACATGCTTGGACACGCACCCAACCTGTACTGGAAGGTCATGTGGATGGCCGTGAGTCCCCTCCTGCTCATCTGCCTGCTGATCTACTACATCATCAACTACATCATGGGGGGGACGCCCACCTACCAAGCCTGGAACAAAGAGCTGGTGAGCCCCCCCCCGTACCTGCAGGAGAAACCCACCTGTGTCTGGTTTAAACCAACCACCTTAGTCTCACTCAGTAACAAGCTAATTGATAATAGTGATATTGACAACCAGTCAGATGTTTTCTGAAGACCTGAGGCCCCTCCACAGCGGTTCAGCACTGTTGCCTAGTTACCGTTGCCTGGTTAATGCCTCACATTTGTCTCAATGAATGATCTGAACCGTTGCTGTTGGTCGTCAGGGGAAGGCGGAGCCGAAGGAGTATCCCGTCTACTGTCAGCTGTTCATCGGGCTGCTGCTGGTGTCCACGGTCAGCTGCGTTCCCATCGCCGCGCTGCACGCCTTCTACAAGAAGAGGAAACAAGACAGGAAGCACAAGATTCACGGCCTCACCACCGAGTCTGCTTAGCCTCCCTTACCTTCCCTCCTCTGTCCTAGCCCTCTTAAAGGACGCGCCTGTTTTGTATTTGTCATCTTTCTGAACCTTTATTCGACCAGATTAAACCCCGCTGGGATCAGGATGTCAGTAGGGAGTCCTGCAGAGGTGACGTAAGGACGGTTACACCAGGTGCAGTAAACAGCACAACACACTGTGTGTGAGGGTGTAACACAGCAAACAACCATTGAAACCCTAAAACAACAGTTTAAACACAGTCCCTCTGGATTAAATAACTTCCATTTATTCCTTAAATGTACCAGGTTTTTGGTGAAAGACCCTGGAGCGAGCGCTTCCTCCGCTGTGGCGTACGTTTGTCTGCGTTTGTCTTTCATGAAAGTGTGGGCGAGCCGTCAGGTGTAAGACCAAACCGAACTGGAATCATTCCTGGAGCTGCTCCATTGTCGTGTCCTTGCCTGGAAAATCTATTTTGATTTGTTAGTTTGAGGATTCTCCAAAATAAATACGCGTGCTGCTCAGTAGAACTAAGGGAACGCGCCATTCCCTTGTTTTATAACTGTTTATAAATCCTGATTTATACGTTTTTGCTGTATTAGTTTATTAAAAGGCACATTGTATATAGGTTATGATTGTATAGGCATGTCTAAATGTTTACATTAAATTAGTAGTGGAGTAATACAGCTGTTCTCTAAGTGTTTATATGTACAGGCGTCAATGTCACTCACGCTCTGGTGCACGGTTGTACTGAAGGGTGTACGCTAGTTTTCTTAATCATGTCCTGATCGAACAGTATCGTGACAAATCAGACATAATCACATGTTTACGTGTTATTTTTGTACAGGTCTGATCCCTCCTTCACTGACAATCACTGCAAATATATAATTCAGGACAAATCAAAAACAAATGCTGATTTTTTTTAGCTGTTTTTTTTTTATTTTCTACTTTGTTTTAAGTTTGTAATTGTTGTGTAGCTGGTCTTCTCAGAATCTTTTTCAGTAGACATTAAACACCAGGTAAAACACCTAAAGCCTGTTTGGGGGTAAAGTTGTTGTTGCACTGTTTGCTTTATTTTATTCCGTCAGAAGTAAATAAACGTTCAGAATAAGTGACTGATGTAGACAGGTGACAGGATGTCGACACTCTTCATAATGAAACACCTCAGCAACTAGTGGAGTTCATCTGTGGTTAATAGAGGAGGAACCACATCTGGGTTACTGATTGAACTGAGAGGTCGTCCCAGCGCAGCACGCACCAACGTCCACCTCAGTTACACAAATTAATAATTATTAGGACTCTTGATCGTTTTGTCCTGTTTGGACCACACTTGTCTACAGCAGACAGTGTGGTACCTGAACAGGACCAGGTTCACACACACACACACACACACACACTCTCTCTCTCTCTCTCTCTCTCTCTCTCTCTCTCTCTAGGGAGAGAAAGAGAAAAGGGAAACTACTAACATAAATAATGATGATGAGTTCCTAATCAAACCAATCTATCACACACACCAGAGGTGCTATGGCTCATGTGACACAAACATTCACACACATTTGCAGGTCTTCATCAGCTCTACATGCGTGGGTGTCTGTGGCAGACAGCTGGTGGTGTTCCTGGAGTTTCCTCATCTCTGCTTCCGTGTGATACTGCTGCTCCGCTTCAGGCTGTAGGTAGGAAAACAAAAACACACGTAAAAAAAAAACCTACATAACAATATACAACGTTACAAATTTGTGTGACATCCTGGTCGTGGAGAGACAAACACACAAACAGGCGATTAGAGAAGGTACAGTGGTGACATTTATGTAGAGGAAAGTAGTACCCTCAGTTCACCACTAGGGGGGAAGTAATACCCTCAGTTCACCACTAGGGGGGAGTAATACCCTCAGTTCACCACTGGAGGGGAGTAATACCCTCAGTTCACCACTAGGGGGGAGTAATACCCTCAGTTCACCACTAGGGGGGAGTAATACCCTCAGTTCACCACTGGAGGGGAGTAATACCCTCAGTTCACCACTAGGGGGAGTAATACCCTCAGTTCACCACTAGGGGGAGTAATACCCTCAGTTCACCCTAGTTCACCACTGGGGGGAGTAATACCCTCAGTTCACCACTAGAGGGGAGTAATACCCTCAGTTCACCACTAGGGGGGAGTAATACCCTCAGTTCACCACTAGGGGGGAGTAATACCCTCAGTTCACCCTCAGTTCACCACTGGGGGGAGTAATACCCTCAGTTCACCACTAGAGGGGAGTAATACCCTCAGTTCACCACTAGGGGGGAGTAATACCCTCAGTTCACCACTAGGGGGGAGTAATACCCTCAGTTCACCACTAGGGGGGAGTAATACCCTCAGTTCACCACTGGGGGGGGTAATACCCTCAGTTCACCACTGGGGGGAGTAATACCCTCAGTTCACCACTAGGGGGTAATACCCTCAGTTCACCACTGGGGGGAGTAATACCCTCAGTTCACCACTGAGGGGGTAATACCCTCAGTTCACCACTAGGGGGGTAATACCCTCAGTTCACCACTGGGGGAGTAATACCCTCAGTTCACCACTAGGGGGAGTAATACCCTCAGTTCACCACTAGGGGGGAGTAATACCCTCAGTT
>CAJVRN010000032.1:1045000-1060000 GCA_911728415.1 Lagocephalus sceleratus | reverse complement strand
ACTACTCTACTACTAAAGTACTCTACTACTAAACTGCTTACTTACTGTTTAGTAACTGACTTACTAAACTTTACGAAACTATTCAATTAGTAAACTACCCTATTACTAAACTACTCAACTACTTAACTACTCGACTACTCAACTACTCTACTACTAAACTACTCTACTCTACTACTAAACTGCTTACTTACTTACTGTTTAGTAACTGACTTACTAAACTTTACTAAACTATTAACTAGTAAACTACTAACACTAAACTACTCTACTACTCAACTACTGAACTACTAAACACGAACTACTAAACTACTCAACACTCTATTACAAACACGAACACCACCACTAAACTACTCTCTACTAAACTACTCTACTACTAAATTACTGAACTACTCTACTACTAAACTAATCTACTCTACTACTAAACTACTACTAAACTGCTTACTGACTTACTGTTTAGTAACTGACTTACTAAACTTTACTGAACTATTCAACTAGTAAACTACCCTAACACTAAACTACTCTACTACTAAACTACTGAACTACTAAACTACTGAACTACTAAACTACTCAACTACTCTATTACTAAACTACTGAACTACTCTACCACTAAACTACTCTCTACTAAACTACTCTACTACTAAACTACTGAACTACTCTACTACTAAACTAATCTACTCTACTACTAAACTACTACTAAACTGCTTACTGACTTACTGTTTAGTAACTGACTTACTAAACTTTACTAAACTATTCAACTAGTAAACTACCCTACCACTAAACTACTCTACTACTTAACTACTCTACTACTAAACTACTGAACTATTAAACTACTGAACTACTCTACTACTAAACTACTCAGTTACTAAACTACTCTATTTCTAAACTACTCTACTACTAAACTACTGAACCACTCAAGTATTTTCCCAGTACTCTGTGTACTCAGGTGTGTCCTGTATGTAGATCTGTCTGGAGGACGGGGTGGTGTCAGCTGACCACATCATCTCTGCTCTACCGGCCACAGGTGAGTAGTTATGGTTAACCTCATGGTTCATGTTAATAACATAAATATTACTGTTAATAACATGGATATTAATGTTAATAACATGAATATTAATGTTAATGTTATTAACATGAACCACATGGTTCATATTAACATGAGTATTAATGTTAATAACATAGTTCATGTTATTAACATGAACATAAATATTAATGTTAAGAATACCAATGTTAATAACACCAATATTAATTGTAATAACATGGTTCATGTTAATGACATGAATATTAATGTTAATAACATGGATATTAATATTAATGACATCAATATTAATGATAATGTTAATAACACGGATAGTCATGTTAATAACATGGATATTAATTATATTAATGTCAATATTCATGTTATTAACATGAATATTCATGTTATTAACATGGGTCATGTTAATGTGAATTACATGAATATTCACGTTAATAACATGAACCATGAGGAGCTACAGGTGGGTGAAGGTCTTAGCATTAGGCTGATCTCTACATGAACATACCCTCCAGAACCGCTGCACCTGTGTTTGGTTCTGCAGCTCTCTCCTCGGCGCTGCCCCCCTCCTGTCAACAGCTGTCCCAACAGCTGCAGGAGATCACCACGGTGACGGTTGCCGTGGTGAACCTGGAGTACGAGGGCTCCGTCCTGCCAGTGGAGGTGAGAGGAGACTGGGCCTGTCCACATTATGACTGTGGGCCTAAAGGTGTGTGTGTGTGTGTGTGTGTGTGTGTGTGTGTGTGTGTGTGTGTGTGTGTGTGTGTGTGTGTGTGTGTGTGTGTGTGTGTGTGTGTGTGTGTGTCTCAGGGGTTCGGTCATCTGCTTCCGTCCTCAGAGGACCAGGCGTTGCTGGGCGTGGTCTATGACTCTGTCGCCTTCCCCCAGCACAACAGACCCACAGGAGAGACCACCAGGCTGACGGTACCAAACCACACACACCTGTGTTCTGACCCACACACCTGTGTTCTGACCCACACACCTGTGTTCTGACCCACACACCTGTGTTCTGACCCACACACACCTGTGTACTGACCCACACACACCTGTGTGTTGTGACCCACACACCTGTGTTCTGACCCACACACAACTGTGTGTTCTGACCCACACACACCTGTGTTCTGACCCACACACCTGTGTTCTGACCCACACACACCTGTGTGTTCTGACCCACACACACTTTTGTGTACTGACCCACACACACCTGTGTACTGACCCACACACACCTGTGTGACCTTCACACACGTTTACATCTGAGGTCGTTTAAACCTCCACGTGCGGTCGAGCCTCTCGTCTCTCGTGAGCGTGCTCTTGGCGGTTGTCCCTCAGGTGATGATGGGCGGGGCCTGGTTCCACAAGCTGTGCAGCCCCCAGGGCGCGCTGACGGAGCACGACCTTCTCTCCCGAGCCGCCGAGGCCGTGCGCGCTCACCTCCACGTGACAGCGGCGCCCGTCTGGGGCCACGTGGCGGTGCAGCAGGTAGGGAGGCGTGCGGCCGGTTGTCTTGACGACGGCGGGTGACGCTCCTGTCTCCTCAGGACTGCATCCCCCAGTACCACGAGGGCCACCTCCAGAGGCTGGGTGAGGAGCCGCGCGGGTGAGCCGCCGCAGGGCGCCGCGCCGCTAACGCCGCCGTCTGTGCTTCCAGAGTCGATGCGCGGCTTCATCAGGACGGCGAACCTGCCGCTGACGCTCATCGGGTCGTCCTACGACGGCGTGTCCGTCAACGACGTCATCTTCGGAGGGCGCAGGGCCGCGGAGATGTTGGGAGCCACGGTCTGAGGCGCACGACCTTCAGCCTCGTTGGGGACGGGGCAGACCGTGGTGATGTCACAGGTTGTGGTGACGTCGCTCCACGAGCGCGTTTGTGCCTTCAAAGACCTTCAAGGAGGACGATTGTGTGTCGCTACAGCAGAACAATGAGAAATTATGATGTGGAGAGACACTATGATCATTATTGTTGTTAATTATTATTATTGTTGTTGTTGTTGTTGAGCCAATGTTTCCTGACGGGTGAATGTTGTAGTCTGATGTACAGCACGTTTAATACTTGAAGGCTAAAAATAAATATTTTATGAAACATGCTCGTCCTTATGGCCAAACCTTCGTCTTTACTTTGTCTTGGAGGAGCCGACATCATCTTCATCATCACATCATCATTACCACCATCATCATCACCATCATCATCACATCATCACCATCATCTTCACCACCATCACCATCATCACCATCATCATCATCATCATCATCATCATCATCATCTTCATCATCACCATCATCATCACCACCACCATCATCATCATCACCATCATCATCACATCATCACCATCATCATCACCACCACCATCATCATCTTCACCACCATCACCATCATCATCACCATCATCATCATCATCATCATCACCATCATCATCACCACCATCATCATCACCATCATCATCACCACCACCATCATCATCTTCACCACCATCACCACCATCACCATCATCATCACCATCATCATCATCATCATCATCTTCATCATCACCATCATCATCACCATCATCATCACCACCATCATCATTATCATCACCATCATCATCATCACCACCATCATCATCATCACCATCATCATCATCTTCATCATCATCACCATCATCATCATCATCACCACCACCACCATCATCATCATCACCATCATCATCATCATCATCACCATCATCATCATCATCTTCATCATCACCACCATCATCATCATCATCATCATCATCACCATCATCATCACCACCACCATCATCATCATCACCATCATCATCATCATCATCATCACCATCATCTTCATCATCACCATCACCATCATCATCACCATCATCATCACCATCATCATCTTCATCATCACCATCATCATCATCATCATCATCACCATCATCATCATCACCATCATCACCATCATCATCTTCATCATCACCATCATCATCACCATCATCATCACCATCATCATCTTCATCATCACCATCACCATCATCTTCATCACCATCACCATCATCACCATCATCACCATCATCATCATCATCTTCATCACCAGGGTGTCAGACCACAGATTAACGAATGTTCCTGAGGTTCGTGGAAACAGAAGCGTGCTGTGACAGATGACTTGAGTCCACTCTTAAGAAATAATAGTTTTATTTGGGGGGCAGCTACACAAACATCACTTCTGCTCGTGGACGTAAAAACGGACGCCGTGCTGGCGGCTCGGAGGGAGCGGACTTCATCTGAGGCCCAGCTTCTTCTTCTCCTTCTGCTTCTTGCGAACCACGTCCATGTTGCGGTCCTTCCACATGCTCTTCCTCAGCTTGATGGGGCGGCTGCCCACGTACTTCCCTGGGGGGACGAGGACGGTTAAAGACCTTCTGACGGGGGGGCGGGGCTGGGGCTGGGGGCGGGGCCACTGACCGTTCATCTCCCTCATGGCTCTCACGTAGTCGTTGGGGTCCTTGAAGCTGACGAAGCCGTAGCCTTTGGTCTTGCCCGTGCGCTTGTCCCTCACCACCTGGAGACACACAGGTCAGCTCTGGGCCCCCCCGGGGCCGGTTCTGGGGGGCGGGCCGGGGGAACCTTGGCTTTGAGGAAGGACGGGTATCTGCTGAAGGCCCTGGCCAGGATGTCGTCGTTCACCTCGTTACCCAGGTCCCCGCAGAAGATACGGAAGTCGTCTGGAACGGGAGAGCAGCGTTCAGCCGCGCGGCCATCGGGCCGACCCGGCGCCGCGGCGTACCCACCAGTCTCCCAGTCCAACAAACTGGGGTCCTCCCAGCTGATGCCGGCGGCGGTGCGGATGCACTTCTTCACCTTCTCCACCTTCCCTTTCTTTTTGTCCTCGGAGGTGACCTCAGGGATCTTCAACGCCATCAGACACAGCAGGTTTTAGAGGCGGTCCGGTTCGTGGCGGCGCTGGTCACACAGCCTCTACCTCGATGTGGGGGGGCTCCGGCTCGGGCCTCGACGGCTTCACGACGCTCCTCTCCTCCAGCTCCTTCTTGTCCAGCAGAGCGGCGTGCTGCTCCGGGATCCGGGCTGCGAGCTCTTCCTGAAGTGACAACACACACCCCCCCCGGGGTCACGAACCGGGAAGAGGACCCCCGCACCAGCGACACACACACACACACTCACACACACTCACTCACACACACACACACACTCACACACACACACACACCGACACACACACACTCACCGACACACACACACACACACTCACTCACTCACACACCGACACACACACACTCACACACACACACACACACACACACACACACACACACACTCACACACACACACACACACACTCCGACACACTCACACACACACACACACACACTCCGACACACTCACACACACACACACACACACACTCACTCACACACACCGACACACACACACACACACACTCACCATCCGGCTCCTCTGGACCCTGATGTCGATTCTCTTGAAGCCGGTGGGGGCCACGGGGGCGCAGTACACGGTGGGCGCCGCCTGGATGATGGACGGCGTGGGCTTGATGGGAGGGAGGGGCCCCTTGCACCGTCGAGGGTCCGACACCATGGGGACCATCTCTGGGACCTGCAGACGCCGCTGGAGCGTTGAGCAGCAGGGAGACGGCCGCGACCCGGGGACGGCGCGCGGACACCCACCTGAGGCGCGGCGGTCATGTGCTGGATGGGCTGAGAGGCGAGCTGGGGCGTGGAGCCCTGCGAGGGAGGGGGGAGCACCATGGGGGGAGGGGGGGGAGGCCGAGGTAGGGGAGGCGCCACTGAGGGGGGGCGCATCATCTGCAGCCTCTGACCAGCTACGAGAGAGAGTTCAGGGCCGTTACCGCGGTCGCCACCGCCTCCCGAAAGACCGACGCGAGGCTTCGCCAAAGCGTGGGCGGAGCCGCGGCGGCGCCTTCCGCTTACTGGGTCTCTGCAGGATGTGTGGGACGAAGGCTGGTCTCATCATGGGGGGCCGCACTGGGGGGAGAGAGGCGCAGTCACACAGGGTCGCTCACATGGATAGGAAAGTAAGAGTTCAGTCGTTACGCTTCAAAAACCAGGAGGAAAACATCCGCTTGCGACAACGCCTGTGAACCAAAAGGCTAAAATACTGGAAACAAATCGTTAATCCATTAAAATGTCGCTGTGTTTTCAAGAAAGTCAGAGTTTCTGAACGAATGTTCACCTTTACCTGGTCCCACAAAGGAGGCCGGTGGGGGACCCCCAAAGTTCGCCGCTCGGGCCTCTAACGTCTGTTGGACCTGTCGAAGACACGACGGACGCGTGGCGTGAGCGAGGGGGACGCCTGTGGTCAGCAGCAGTCTGGTGGTCAGCGCGGCGTGGAGCACACACCTGCCGGTAGGTGTTGGTTCCTATGATGGGACGCACGACTGCTGGGAGAGGAAGAGCGACCGGGACGGCCTCCAGGACCGGCGGGGTTCCCGACACTGGGATGGGACCACCCAGGACCTCCTGCTCAAAGCTAGAGCAGAAGAGGGGGCATCAGCACGAGGACAGGTACGTCACACCGAGCAGGTAAAGGTGTGTTTACACGCCCTCACTCACGGCTCAGTGTCAGGAAAACCTTGTTGTTAAATATTTCAACCACACAAAGTAGCACAACCAGCCTCCAGTGGTGTGTGTGTGTGTGTGTGTGTGTGTGTGTGTGTGTGTGTGTGTGTGTGTGTGTGTGTGTGTGTGTGTGTGTGTGTGTGTGTGTGTGTGTAGTGTGTGTAGAGGCCAGGGTGTCTCAAGTGTGTGGAGTCCAGGGTAGTCCTGTTTCAGGTGTGTGTAGTCCAGGTGTCTCAGGTGAGTCAAGTGTGTCTCCAGCGAGTCCAGGGTGTCTGAGGTGTGTGTAGTCCAGGTGTGTCAGGTGTGTGTGGTCCAGGTGTGTGTGGTCCAGGTGTGTGTAGTCCAGGTGTGTGTAGTCCAGGTGTGTCAGGTGTGTGTGGTCCAGGTGTGTGTGGTCCAGGTGTGTCAGGTGTGTGTGGTCCAGGTGTGTGTGGTCCAGGTGTGTCAGGTGTGTGTGGTCCAGGTGTGTGTGGTCCAGGTGTGTGTGGTCCAGGTGTGTCAGGTGTGTGTGGTCCAGGTGTCTCAGGTGTGTGTGGTCCAGGTGTGTGTAGTCCAGGTGTGTCAGGTGTGTGTGGTCCAGGTGTGTGTGGTCCAGGTGTGTCAGGTGTGTGTGGTCCAGGTGTGTGTGGTCCAGGTGTCTCGGGACTCTCAGGCGGACTCACAGAGCCATCTCAGCCTCCATCTCCTTCAGACGCTCCTCGCCTGACTTCACCGACATCCTGGACAAGATAAACACATAATGGAGCAACATAATGGAACACCCTCGGCCTGGAGCCTCCCGAGGAGCTGCCCGAAGCTTTATGAACCATTAAGAGACGAGCTGGACGCTTAAACGTCCGTTATTTCATTGAGGTGCAGGGGAGCTAAGCGCATTTAGCTACGGCACAAACAGCTGCCTACGCTAGAGATAAAACACACCCGTCGTGGTTAAAATCTAGTTTAGTTTCTAGTTTACTTTCCCGCTGAACTTATCGACGTAAATAGCTGATAAAAAGCAGGTTTAACATAAAATCTCATACTTGATGTGAAAATGTGAGCGACGACGATCCTTCTTCTTCTTCTGTTGTCGTCTTCTTCTTCTCTTCTCCTCTTCTGTCTTCTTCTTCTCCTCTACTGCCCCTCCTCTTCTTCTTCAGTTGTAGTTCTTCTCCCTGCTCTCCGCCTCTCTCTGCCGCCACACGGCCGCACTGCTCATGGATTCACTACTTTCCTCTCTCATTTGGGGCTTCTGTCCGAACCCAAGGTCGATTATCGGACTATCGGCATCGAACGAGGCTGGAAAAACAACAAATATGTGTAAATGAAGCGAAACAGAAGCGGGCAGACGCAGTAGGTCTGACACAACCCTGTCCAATAAATGATCGTGAAATGACCCCAGTTTACCTGCGGGGTTTGTCCCCAGCCGATAAAGCACACAGCCCCGATTACAACAGCACCTTCTCTACTCATAATACAACTATTATTATTTTATATTTACCGGTAATAAAACAGTCAGAAGCAGATGTGGGTTGAGACAACTGTGGGTACAATTCGACTCAACTCAGCGCTTTATTTCAGACCCAAGTAGATTAATTCCACATAAAATAATCACTAAAATACTTAGATAATGCCGCAGTGTGCTTAAAGTGTATAATAATTAGACGCTGGCGTGTATGAACGCTGGTGTCGCTACACGCGGAGGCCGCTGGGGGCGCTGCCCCCGCTGCAGGAGGAGCAGAAGAAGAAGAAGAGGCGGCAGCCGCAGAAGAAGAAGAAGCGCACATGGTGAGCGTGGTCCCCGGAGGAGTCTGAGATCTGCCGCTTCACCTTTACCCCCGATAACATGCGACCAGGTGAGAGGGACGCTCACCTGAGGCCCCGGGACGCTCACCGGGGCCCCGGGACGCTCACCTGAGGCCCCGGGGGCCGCTTTTCTCTCTTGAACCCGCGGTTTGGTGCCGCAGTGTTGTGTTGTCCGCGGCCTGTAACTAGTTACTAGAGCGGGCTAGTTACACGGGTCACCTCGGGATTATCGTCCAGGTGAACACGCACGCGGGATTACGTCTGAGTCTGATTACATCTGAGTCTCGAGGACGATCGTGCGCGAGTAACGTGCAGGTGGAGCGCGCGCTCCGCGGGCCTCGTGGCGCAGACCCACGTGTTGAACATCAGAGTCGGACTGTGAGTGACGGCTAGAGCGACTAGTTAACTTGGTTAACGGAGTTAACTAGAGGGTCCGGGCGAGCCTGAGGACCGCAGAGCGAGGATTGAAACTTAAACTGTTGAACTTTAAACCTCAAAAGTCACCAAGCGAGGGAAGGAAGTGACGAGTGGGACGAGTTTAAGAACTTTATCTGCTGGGTTACCTTCTTCTGGTTAACCTAACCTCGCCTTGAGTTAACCTAACCTCTTCTGGTTAACCTAACCTCCCCTTGAGTTAACCTAACCTCTTCTGATTAACCTAACCTCTTCTGGTTAACCTAACCTCGCCTTGAGTTAACCTCACCTCCCCTTGAGTTAACCTAACCTCCCCTGGAGTTAACCTAACCTCGTCTAGTTAACCTAACCTCCCCTGGAGTTAACCTAACCTCTTCTGGTTAACCTAACCTCTTCTGGTTAACCTAACCTCCCCTTGAGTTAACCTAACCTCTTCTAGTTAACCTAACCTCCCCTTGAGTTAACCTAACCTCTTCTAGTTAACCTAACCTCCCCTTGAGTTAACCTAACCTCTTCTAGTTAACCTAACCTCCCCTTGAGTTAACCTAACCTCCCCTTGAGTTAACCTAACCTCCCCTTGAGTTAACCTAACCTCTTCTAGTTAACCTAACCTCCCCTTGAGTTAACCTAACCTCTCCTCTGGTTAACCTAACCTCCCCTGGAGTTAACCTAACCTCCCCTTGAGTTAACCAGATGTTCTGGCCCGTTCTTCCAGATGTTCTGCTCTCTGCAGGATGCTGTCCTGAATGTTGTTTGTGTGTTGTACCTCCATCCAGCTGTGGTGTGCTGGACCGCCTTGGCCTCAGTGTTGTGGTTTCTCTTTTGTGTGTGTGTGTGTGTGTGTGTGTGTGTGTGTGTGTGTGTGTGTGTGTGTGGTGTGTGGGGGGGACACCAGTCTGGTTGTTGGTAGTTTATCAGGACAAAAGCATCACGTTGGTGCCGCTGGTCCGAGCAGCGACACCTGGTGGCGGGTCGTGGGACTGTCTGTCCGGGGTTCGAGGGTGGTGGCTGTGGGCGAGTGCTGTGAATCAACACGTGAAAAAGGTTCCGGCTCAGTGTTTGTGAACGTGTGACGGCAGCTGTTGGAGAACGTGGTGACGAGCAGCGGAGGAAGACCCCCGGGAAGGCGGCTGACGCCTCTAAACCACCAGAGCAGCTGAATGAAGCGCACCATCTTCTCTTTCAGGGTTCAGCCCTCGAGGAGGAGGAGGACGTGGAGGAGGAGGACGTGGTGGTAGAGGAGGGTTCGGAGGAGGAGGAGGGTTCGGAGGAGGAGGAGGAGGGTTCGGAGGAGGAGGAGGAGGGTTCAGAGGAGGAAGAGGTGAGTCCTGACCGTGTGTGTGTGTGTGTGTGTGTGTGTTGCGGTGGTGTACGGGTGTGTCTTAATTTGAATGTCTTCTCAGGTGGAGGCTTTAGGTCCCCAGACGGTGGCGGAGGAGGGTTTCGTGGCCGAGGGGGCGGAAGGGGAACCCCAAGAGGGCGGGGAGGTAGAGGAGGAGGACGCGGCGGCAGAGGAGGCTTTGGAGGAGGGAGCAAGGTCCTGATTGAGCCACACAGACATGAAGGTCCTGAGCACTCTTCCTCCGGTCTGATCTGTAGCGGTCCACCCTGGTTTCACTGCTCTGCCCTCTAACACTTGGTCACACCTCAGTCATCTTCCTCGGGTCGTCTTCCTGACTGTAACACACCTGAAGCACCCAGAGAGACCACCTTCATGATGGATGCATGCAGACGCGTTCGTTAATGGACAGTGAATTCATCGTGTTTAGGTGTAACACACCTGAACGCTGCCTGAAAACCACACCAGTGTTTCAGAGTGTGTCCTGACGACGACGTGATAAAACTTGATGTGTACTCAGAAACCAGGGAATCAAACATGGTGGTGTGACAGATCAATAATTGGTTTATTGAATAGTTATGGAGGGTGTTGTTTGGTTTGTGGTGTTTGTGGTCCTTTATTGCTGTTGTGCTGACGGTCTTTGTGTGTGTGTTCAGGAGTGTTCATTTCTCGAGGGAAGGAAGATGCGCTGGTGACGAAAAACATGGTGGTGGGAGAGTCCGTGTACGGGGAAAAGAGGATCAGTGTCGAGGTGAGATCACGTTTCTTTGTCCTTTAACCACGGAGAGAAGTCTTTCAGTGTCATCATCATCGATGTGTCGAACCAGGGGGCTTTTTCGCTTCAAGACCGTGCTGTTGTCAGACTGTGGTAGCTGATCAAAAGGAGAAAATGGCCTCCAACTCCAACACTGCCTGTTTGCATACCTGATGTTCTGGGTTTTCCCTCCACACAGGGACAGTAAACTCAGAGTTAGATTTGTCTTCTGTCTAAACCAGGGGTCTCCAGGTCCCCCCTCCCTCAGGGGTCTCCAGGTCCCCCCCAGAGGTCTCCAGGTCCCCCCAAGGGGTCTCCAGGTCCCCCCCAGAGGTCCGTGAGGCTGCAGGTTCTGGTCCAACCCAGCAGCAGCAGCACCAGACTGGACTCACTTCATCAACTCATCTGAGTCTTCAACAGCTGACTGGTCAAACTGGGTGAGCTGGACTGGTGGAACCAGAATCTGCAGCCACACGGACCTGTGGGGGGGACCTGGAGACCCCTGAGGGAGGGGGGACCTGGAGACCCCTGGGGGGGACCTGGAGACCCCTGAGGGGGACCTGGAGACCCCTGAGGGAGGGGGGACCTGGAGACCCCTGAGGGAGGGGGGACCTGGAGACCCCTGGACTAAACAGCTGTGTGTTTCCATGTCGGCCCCAGAACCCACGTGGGGGTGTGGTTTCTCCACATACATGCAGCCCAGCAGGAGAGCGGTCTTTTGAGTTTCCTCTAAGGGTGAAATAGTCAAATGATTCTGTTTTAGGAAGGAGAGACAAAGATCGAATACAGAGCCTGGAATCCGTTCCGCTCCAAGTTGGCTGCAGCTATTTTGGGAGGAGTGGACCAGATCCATATCAAGCCTGGAGCAAAGGTCATGTACCTGGGAGCTGCCTCGGGCACCACGGTGTCTCATGTTTCTGACATAGTTGGACCAGTGAGTACATTTCATCTTTGATTTGTTTAGACGTGTGTAAAAATGTTCTTCCAGGCGTACATGGATGGTTATTTTAAAGTTCTCTAACCCGCATTTGTGTGTTGGTTAAATGTCGTGACTCGTGCATGAATGCTTTCCGTCTTGTAGAGTGTGTTTATGTTATTGGAGTATTCATACGGTATCAATTAGTCTGGTAAGTTCCTCGTGAGCCGCTGCTCTTACCCGCGTGATGCTCCAGATGTGATCGCGCCGACGGGTTAACCGAGGCGGTGTCACCTGGAGCAGGTCGGCCCCCTCGCTCTGGGTCCACGCCTCAGCTGGTGTCATCGGCGCCGAAGCGTCCCGCGGTGGTAATCTGACCGTCTCGTGTCGCAGGAAGGACTGGTCTACGCCGTGGAGTTTTCCCATCGCTCCGGTCGTGATCTTCTCAACGTGGCCAAGAAACGCACCAACATCATTCCGATTATTGAAGACGCTCGGCACCCACACAAATACCGGATGTTGGTCGGTAAGTTGGCGGAAAAAGGAGGCGTCCGTGTCGAGACGTTAACTCGGCGTAGCTTTCTTCTGATCGCGTGGGCCTGTGCAGTGGAAGGTCGGCGCCCGCCTCTCAGACCAAATTTACTCGGCTCCGTGGGTCACACACTCGTGAAGCGCACACCGAAACGTGCGCCTCACTCAGGAAGTGGAGTTCTGGTTGTCTGAGACATGCCAGAATAATCCAAATCAACCTATTCTTACAGAGGGGGAAAACACAGCCTCCTGGCTACATTTTCCGTGCGTTAATGAGACAATGGTTTTGGAGATACCTTCCTTGAGGACCCCACGTTATCCTACCGAGGAGGTCAGGTGTTTTGACCCGTGTGAGGGCCGGCAGCTGCGCTATACTTTCACCTGGAAAGGCCGTTGAACCTGGGTGTGTGCATTTAAAGGTTTGTGGGGGCGTTGGTATCATGAGAGATGGGCCAGATGCACACAATCACAGCTGCTGTGGGATTGTGTATTTTATGTTTTATAATTTGATTGACAGCGTTAATAAAAGGTATCAGCTGCTGCTTGTTGTAGTTCTGTCCACATCCAGACGAGTGGAACCCAAATTTAGATTGGAATTGCTCGTTGTGTCTTATCACTTGTAATTTTGAGTGTTTGTGTGAAACCACGTGAGGAATAAATACTAGTTTTAACGCGATCTGAGCGTCTTTACTTGGCTGAGCTGGTGCCAAGTCCATATTTTAAAAGCTTAACTGAACCAAAAATCTAAAAAACTATAACAGCATTTACAAAATAACCTTTGTCTGCTCGGCTGCCAAGAATCCTTGAACGCAGACGTGCATCATGAGATTCCCCGTGATTCCCAGGCCTTGAGTTTGTGTGTACCATCAGGCATTTAGAGCTTTGATATGTGAAGGGCTGACGCACAGTAACAGCTTTGAAAGATGGAAAATTAAGTGTTTGAAGGTCCTCACAAACGACTCGAGTAGCCAGCTGCGTGTAGCTTTCAGGTCTCGTACTAAGACCGCACACTCGTGCTGGACTGTTGACGTGCTCCCTCCCCGTGTTTGGGAAAGCTTGATTTTTATTGCTGTGTCTATCGCTGCAGGTATGGTGGATGTGATTTTTGCGGACGTCGCCCAGCCCGACCAGACCAGAATCGTTGCTCTAAACGCTCACAACTTCTTGAAGAACGGCGGGCACTTTGTCATCTCCATAAAGGTACACCAGGGAGCCTCCCCGAGGCCGACGCTCCTGCCACCTGCGACACTCGCATGTACTTGGATGCGTTTTACTTGAAAGTGCTGTTTCCTGCGCAGGCCAACTGTATAGACTCGACAGCGGCTCCAGAGGCCGTGTTCGCCTCAGAGGTGAAGAAAATGAGTGCGGAGAACATGAAGCCACAAGAGCAGCTCACGCTCGAGCCCTACGAGAGAGACCACGCTGTGGTGGTGGGCATCTACAGGTACGTAGCCAGCTGGTCGGATGGGGGCGGTGTTGGAGTAGTTTAGAGCCTTTACTCTCTTTACTGTGGTCTCCTCCACACACGAGAACATTACATATTTATGCACAGTCCCCCGGTATTAATCGCCTATTGAATCATAAAGTTCAGAGTTTCCCGGCGACCCCCACTTCTCTGTGAGGTGCTACGTCCATCATCGTTGTAGGAGACCGGACCGTGAGTTCAGGTCTTGGTGTCAAATGGCTGATCAGCAGCTTCTGGCGAGGCGCGCTCAGCTTTAACGGTTACAAACCTTGTGTGAAAGTAGAGTAAATGCACACACACGCACGGGAGCGGCAGCCGCATGACGGCGAGGACGTGTGGGCTTTAGCATTAGTTCAGCGCACTCACGAAGCAGGAAGTCCCATCCCAGAGGCTGAGCCGGCGCTCCAGAGCCAAGGCCTTGGTTACCGTTAACTACCACCCGTCGGATGGCGTTCTGAACCAGACGAGTCCCCCTGCTTCAGCGGCCACGCCTGCCCGACTCACTCCTGCTGTGTCGGTAGAGCGCGGTGGACGGCCGTGCCTTTACTCCACATGCTCAAGGTCCAGGAAGAACAAAGATTTGACCTGTGCACCAGTCAGGTCCGTCCCGGGGTTTAGTTGGGGGTGGTCTCGTCTCTCGAGGTCAAACGTTTGAAGACCCAACAAGGTGTTTTGAAAACAGGCTCCTTTAAGAGGAAAACCCAGAGGACTGACGAGATCCAGCAGCTTTATCACCGCCAGCGAGAGGTCGGAGAATCAAACCCAGTGAAGTCTTTTATGTATACTGCTTTGTTTACATCAGCGCCATCTTGGCCCAAATTTGTTCGTTTTCACTTTGATTAAATGCAGCTAAAGTTGGATTTGGCACTTTGTCTTGTTTTGACACCGTCTCCATATTCCACCTGTTCTCACGTGTGCACGTCCTGTCGACGGACTGTTCAGGAGGTGACGGTGATATTTGGGTCACGTGTACGTTTGTAAACGGCCTTCTAGTGTCGGTACTCAAAGGTGGAGGTCGTTTCAGCGGACCGTCGCAGCTTCGGGAGCTCGGCCACCTCTGTTTATCTTCCCGACCCCACCGTACAGGCCTGCCTGTTTTCCACATCGGTCAGCGGGAACGCTGCCGTTCCTGACTGAGCTGATGGGGTTTGCAGCGGCCGTCCACTGGAACTGTCCACCCCTCAGTCCCA
>CAJVRN010000032.1:907500-1040000 GCA_911728415.1 Lagocephalus sceleratus | reverse complement strand
ATCAAATCTAGCATTCAAAACAGGTTTTACCCTATCAAATAAATATTCATCCACTTGGTTTCTCTGAGTCTGAACTCATGAAGTAATTAGTTTATTCGCTAATAACCAATGGTCTAGGATAGAATTACTACACTGAAGTCAAGTAACGCTTCTTAAATGTTTTATGTGTGATTAATGACAGAAGCATAATCAAGATACAAGCATGGAGTCAGAGAGGGGAGTAGTCATTGTGTAGAATAGCCCTGCGTTTGTGTGTTAACAGAAGGCAGACTAAAAATGATCCTTTGTATAAAGGAAAAGGACTGGCAGGAGGGATTTTAAGAATTCACACGCAACTTCTTGATGTATTTATTTAAAATAGTTCTCGACCAGCACGCCATGACCAGAAAGACGCAGGGGTTACCACGGGTTCAGTGTTGACACATCAACTGAACACACAGGACTCAAACCCACCTGGAATCAGCCGCTCCCATCACAGAGCAGTCTACACTTACCATAGATTGCACAGGTGAAATATAGCAGCTTCGTCTAAAAAAAATCTCCAGGGTATTATTAACACATTACTTAAATTAAGCCAGTTGCCACTGATAACATGACTAACACCGTCAGTAATATTTGCATACACGGAGTGACGTATAAACGGTGTCAGTTACCATTTTACTTCTACTTCATGTTTGTCCGAATGAAAAACTTTGCCGTTAACCACAATCGTGTGAGATACTTTTGAATAATTGGGTCCAAAGTGTACATTTTATCTAAATTAGAGCAAGTCTGATTTTCAGTTTCCCTCTTCAAGGGGGTTTGGGTTGACCTCAGTAGGTTCTCTCTTGGCTGCAGAGAGGCCAGAAACGTGAGCTTTAATTGCAATATGATGCTTAGAGACCACTGACCTTACTGCATTCCTGCAGCATGTGAACACCGGAGGCACATTTTGGCTATTTACAAGATTTGATGGGGCATTTTCATCAATTTTCATGGCTTGGTGATGCTTAGGTCTGACCACGTGAATGCACGTACCTGTCTGTAAATTGCATTGTAGAAGAGAAAAAGGGACATGCTGAAATAAACCACACTTATGTGGAAACTAGAATGTTAATCAACATCCTGATGAGACTTTTTGAGTTCATTGAGGTTTGTGGGTATTTGAAAGGGGAACCATTGTGTTGTTGTAGATGTCATTTAAAGAAAGGCATTTGATCAGCTGGTGACTGCTGCTTACCTTCTTAATTGTAATAGAAGCATTACAAACGTACTTAGCTGTTTCACTGTTGTCGAAAAAAGTTACACTTCATTTTACGTACATGTATGTATATGTGATGAACAGTCTTCCGGTATCCTTCATTATTGTGTTCGCCTGCAGCAGGAAGCAGCATGTCTTAGGTACTACCTTGTGAAGATGTCTTGGCCAGGGCTTGCAGTGTCTTTGTGTATCGGGGGCAGGTTGCACGGCAGAAATACTTTATCCAACCTGTATCTAGGTGATGGTAATGTAAACTAGGAAATAGTTGAATCACAAATATTTAACTGTGTGTACTGTAGGCTGTATATAAAGGTACAGGGGCATCAGTAGAAAGGTTGTGTTTTTAAATTCCTGGTATGTTTCTCAATGAGTGGAGGCTAATTTAGTTTGATGAAAAGGCTGATGATGGCGGGAAGAGGCCTGCAGAAACCACCAGGATTGAGGTAACCATTTCTGCATTCAAATGAAAAGAAGTGTGCGTGAGAGAGCACGTACAGTGACATTTACAGACAGGGTGTCATCTGATATTCTGATCTACATAATGTCAGTTTATTTGTTATCAGTTCTTTAATAAGTCTGATTTCTGTCTCCCCTGGTTCCCTCTGTCTGTATGAGTGTGAAGTGTGGATAAGCCACACCCTGGGTAGAATTCTCAAAGCAGGGACTTCAGCAGAGCAGTGAAATGCATAAAAGAAGCTCCTGTACCACTGAATCAAACAACCATGTGACCATCCTGACGTCAAGGGTGTGGTGTCAGGCTACTACACATTTCATCTGATTACATTTAATGTGTAATTAATAGAGATTTACCATATTATTGACCGATATTGGTGCTCAAATATATTATATCGGAAATGATTGCTTTTTTACTTTTTTAACAACACAACTTTTGCACATATTAAACCGTAAACTCTTGGGCCACTTTTCTCACTCAAAATGTCAAAATATGAGATCTGTCATATTAGTTACCCAAAAGGATTTTGGTATCATCGGTATTGGAAATTAAGAGTTGGACAATGTCTGTGTAGCGGAAATTGATTAAGAAAAAAAAAAAGCAGATATCAAATACGTCACTTCATGACGATCATATTGGTTATCGGAACATAACCTTACCTGAGATGGTGTATAAATACGTCTTATTCTGGAGGTGGTGGCAGGTGATTGTTTAGCGCTTCTGTTGTGAAGGTGAGAGTGAATGTGCCGTTAACTAAATCTCAACGTAACAGTATGAAAATGTGCTGGCTTTATAGCACTTGCTGATAGTTAGAGCTGATTATTTGATGTGCATGTGGATATACTATGTGCTCCAGGGTATGTGAGAGTTACAGGAATAAGACAATAAAATCAATCAAACCAGTTAGACAACTGGTTTGGTGTGATTATCCTTCGAGAGAGTGGCTGTTTTAACAATTTCTGCTGAGAATGAAAAAATCCCTGAGGATCCAGGTTCATAGAGTGAATGCGGAAAATAATTGTCATTATACTTTTGTTGTATCTTGTCAAAGGTCACCAGTCCATCACAGGACGTGACCACTCACTCACACACTCACATCTAGGGGAATTTATAGTCTCCAATCAACCTAATGTGGAAGTCTTTGACCTGGGGAAGGGAATACTAGTACTGGGAGAAACCCATGCAGGTATTGGGGTGTTGAAAGAGACCAACAGACCAGTGCTACCAGTTGAATTTATAACCGTGACAACAAAGATATTGTATGACCTGATGTGTCAGTAAATAGATGTGCATTGATCAGCGTTCACTGTTAATTCATATAATTCAGATAGAGTCATGCGTGATGGGGGTTTGTGAGGGAAAGTGGAGTAACAATCATGTAAATGATGGCAGATGCAGCATTCTGTTTATAGACAGTGTATTGGCTGGTGGATGTAAGCAGCTCTTACCTCTGGAACTGTGTCAGTAAAGCTGTCAGTAAAGAGGCTTTCTATCATGGCTCCTTCACAGTTAACATGGGAGTGGCTTTTGGCCTCTACTGTAAAGTCTATGCATTCATAAAGACTGCATTTTAATTTTTCTCAGAGACAGACTCAAGGTTCAGCTTTCATCGGGGTTGTGAGCGAAGGCGTTCTGAAGACAGCTCCATTCTATAGAAGTGATGATGGATGGTTAGGGTACCACTTTAATACTCTCCCAACACTGTCTGTGTCCATACTAATGTGTCACATTTTCCTGCACCTCAGACATTTGGCCTGAAAGGTTGTAAGTTGGGAAATAAATAAATCAAACAACTAAATAATTAAATAAAATCTGAGCTGTTGCTGTATGTGTTTGGAAGTCCTAAATGAAGGCCACCGTGCATGGTTGAAAACAAGCCTTGAGTGATGAGGCTTGAACATCCTGTGCCTTACCGAGGATTCTGGCAGGGACGCCCTCCTTTGCATTTTCAAAAAGTATTCCTGTCAGCGCGCTTGAGTTGGAGGAAACAGTGTACGGCACTAGGAGTCCCAAACTGGCACAAAAACAACACACGTCCATTTCAGAATTCTTTGACATGTAATAAATAATTGGTTAGACTGGGCCACTGCAAGAAGTCTTACCCTTTTTCAGAGTTGATCACTTTAATACGGTGAGCTCAGTAGTGAGGGCAGATCATGGACGAGAACGCAGCTGAAGCACGACAACTTTCAAGATGAACGAGGAGAGAAACAGGGTGGATGGTAGGCTGAGACTGTGTTGGACAGACAGCCATCTGATGAACCATACTGGCTATCCTGTTTCAATGAAAACTCCTCTTTATCTCATTGATTTACTTTAGTTGCTATAATATTACATCCACCTCAGACAGACTGACCATAAGCTTTCTGAGTGTAAAATTATACTTACACCTTATACTTCTCTGTGATAGAAATACATTTTCAGACAAACCCTAGAAGCAGAGGTTTTGGTCACAAACATGGTATATGCAGTCAGGTCCGAGCACGGCTGTACATGTAAAGAAATAGAAGATTATTTGAGAGAGGAGGTTGGAGGAGATGTTCTCACTGGTGTCCTGTCATCTGTGCAGGAGCAGAGGGCAGCAGTCGTTCACTCACAGGACCTCAGGACTCTTGTGCACATTAGTGGACAGGTTCACTTCTGTAGGCCCAATCTTATTGTCTCACTCTAATACTGACTCAGGTGTTGGCTTTTACGTACTGTACTTCTTTGTCTAGGTCTGTGCTTATGCAAACTGATGCAAAGATCCTTTAATAAAAAATAATGTTTGACACTAAGAATCATTTGAATTCCGCTGATAAAAAACGCATCCATCTCCAGCTAGTTAGCTGACCTCAAATTACTTTTTGTGTAGTTCTTTGATTTGTGTTTGGGAACAGGAGCGTCAACCTTGGTTTCAACCACTGGGAGAAGTAAATCATTCCAGCGTCACACTGAAGGCAGTTGCAGTGAAATCAAATATGATGCCTCCGTGTCCGTATCTGATCTCACACACTTCTCTTAAAGTAGTGCAAATTAAAGAGATATGAGTTCGAACTTGATGAGTTTTTGTGAATTAGTGGTGTCTTTTGGATGTTGCTCTTTCCCTTGCTTTGCTCGTCTCGCTCCGTCTTGCTCTCTCTATATGTGTGCTGTTAATTTGGACGGGGGCAGTTGCATATGTCCCCTCCACCTGTCCTTACTGGGACTTACTATTTCTGGGTTTCACTGAATGTGACTGTGTCTTGCCTGGCAACAGTGTCTGTCTATGTATGCTGTGTGTGTGTGTGTGTGTGTGTGTGTGTGTGTGTGTGAGAGAGAGTGTGTGTGTGTGTGTGAGAGTGTGTGTGTGTGTGTGTTATTGTTGACTATTGCTGGACTGGGGCTGTATGCGCTCACGTGGACGGCTGTAACAGCAAAACGTTGAACTTGAAGCATTTTCCGAAACGGCGGTGAAGCTACCTCTGGTTTTAGCTTTATGGGGCGTAACACATCAGGCTGATTATTGTATTTACGTGCTGTTGCTGAATACCTTAATTTCAGGGTTCTGTCATATTTGTTTTTGTTTTGTCCCTTTTGTTCTTATGCAGACTAATTCAGATTCAGTGAGCACTGATAGATAATAAATGGAAAATGAGCCACACTCACTCACACTGAATAAAAGATAACTTATGGTGGATTTCTCTTAAAATTTCTCATTAAAGTTCACTTTTCGTAACCCAACAAATTTACTGTATTTCCTCAAAATGAGAGCCACTACATGAAGTGGACTTTTATCAGATTAAGCCTGTAAATGCATCTTTAATTCCATTTTTTGCATCTCAGAGTAAAACCTTGATTTGGCCTCAGGTATCTCTGAGGACCTGGATCCTTTATTCCCACCAGGGCTTTTATTCTTACACATTTGATGGCAAACATAACCTTACACAGCCGGACAGAGTTTGGGAAATACAATTCAATCAGAATGAAAAAATCAGATTATGCTAGTCTGGACTCTGGATTACTTGTATTTATTCATTTCTGGATGAGCATATAAACAGAATTCTAGCCTCATTTGCATATGGTTACTGTTACCTGGGGACCTGGATTATTTTTAGAACTGCTGATGTCATCTAATGGTAATCCTGTATGAACTGGTCTTGTTTACTGTATTGTGTTAAAATATATCTCATGCATTTTTTTGTTTTCATACTTTTTTTTCCCCACACATTTATGGTGTTGCTGTAGCTAATCTAATTATTTTGGACAGTGAACTCTCTACGCTGCAGTAGAGTAACATTTATATTTGCATTTACTGAACACAGGAGTAACTTTTCCCACATTCCTCTGCTCTTCCAACTTTTTCCCTTGTTGAGAGTCACTTACAAAGTGTGGAGGCCACACTCCCGTATGTTGTTAATTTATGTTCATGTGGCATAATACATAATCAGTGTTCAGAGCCGAGGTGATCCAAGGGTTACCGTGAATGTAAAGGTGCCATATGGTCTCTAATCACCTCAGCTGTCCCCTTGTCTGTTGTGGTAATATTCTGCACCCCCGCTCACTCACGCCGCTCTCAGACGTCTTGACGCTGAAGTCAGATCAATCGCCCTTTTCATGGATCCACCAGTTTGCATGATCGCTAAACTTTTTAATTTAAACTAACCTCCAAGTCAACAGCCAGGGCTCAGAACACACCACTCCAGTTAGAAGGGAAAGGTTGCAGAGATTTTAAATTGTTTAAAAGTCGCCTCCAAGTGTTGTTGAGCCTCCTTCTACACAGCATGCATAGTCAGAGCAGATGTTCTAACAGGGTGCTTCAGGTCTGTCTGTAATCCAATTTCACTTACCTGTATGCAGTAAAACACGTTTTTTCCACATATTATAACACATATTTTACATCCAAATTAATTTTTTGCCACTTTTCCACATCAGTCAAGTGTGGAGATGTGAGATGTAAACTTGTAATTGTTAAACAGTAGACTGCTCTGTAAGTGATAGTTCTTTAATCAATTCATTTCTTTAATATTCACAATGTTTCGACTGTCGCTGACTCAAAACATCAGTAATGGTGGGTAAAGTGAGGTTATGGTTTCGGAAATAGTGAGAGACTAACATATTAAGGGTAGTGTGGAAGATAATAATAATAATAAGAATAAGAATAAGAATAATAACAACAACATATTTTTTTTAAACCTGTGTATATTATGACTTTTATGTTGAAAAACTATTCAGGCATAGTAACATAACATCATATATTTGTTTCTTAGTATTATCACTCAGTTTGCACAACTGTCACATATGACATTGTGCATTCACTCCTAATTTACCAATAAACCCCTAATATCACTTGTTAAAATGCATTAATTTATGCGTTGATCCCAGCAGCAGCTATGTGTAAAATTGCACCGACAAAGTTTCTTATATGAATGTGACAGTTGCAGATCTTACACACAACGATGACCAGAAACAGAAAATATTTGTTTGGTTTGGTTAAGTTATGCTCCCGTTGGACCCCCTCCTATATTTGCAGAGCGCTATTTTCTTTTTCTTTCTGGCATTCTGTGAACAGTGCACTGCAATATTCAACAGAAATATGTTTATACCACGCCAAAGTTAGTTAACACCTAATACAATAATCCACCACAAATCAACAACTTACTATGTCACAGGCTCCTCTATTCTTACGCATGTATATGATGCATCATTTATGTTTTTCCCTGTCTCTTTGGCACCACCAAGTGAGAAGGGTATCTCTAAGTGTGAACTGCTTCTCCCTGCCTCGCTGAAAGCACCCTGCAGTAGCAGCATGGTAATTCTGGTCTCCAATCTTTCCTCTGCATCATGTTTACCTAGTAACAAGCATCACCAGCGGCTGGCCATCCTATTGGTCACTTGAAAACGCACCAGGGACCAATAGCAGGGCTGTTGCCATGGTACGCTGTGTAGTTGCCGGGTGGAATTTTGCTGCAAGGCATGCGAGTCTCACAGTCTGCCTGCCTCCTTGCACTGCCTTTGTAATCACCAGTGTCTGGTTGTTAATACAGCTGAATGTTACTTGGTACAAGAGCAGAAGTGAAATCTAGGACTTGTAATCGCTCACTAAATAACATTATTTAGCACATTAACAGAGATAAACAGAGAAACAACAAGGTCTAATTTCCTGTGTGCAACATTTATTTTTGTTTATATAACAATTGCTACAAATCCAATATACCCTGTATAGGCATGCTCTATATTGTGTCCACAATATTTGCTTTGTTGACTAAGAGGTCAATAATTTAAATATTGACCCCCTCTCTCTCTCTATGTTGCTGTATCATATTTCCACTTCATTCCCGAACAGACTTAAACGGGGACCTCCCTTTTCATTAGTATTACTAATCAGCCATCACTTATGCATTATAAAAACTACAATTCTACCTATATATGACAGCAGCTCTGTGGGCTGCAAATACTCTCCTTTGTTCCCCGGTAGCCACTGTGGTCTCCAGCACTTTTGAAGGAGAGCTATACAATTGCTGCAATCTGTGTTCCCACCACTAGATGCTGGGCTGGTGAACTAGACCATACATCCACGTGAACATAGGTGAAGACAGACTTGCTGCAAAACACAAAAGCATCAACTCATGAAGTGAAGTGTCGTTTCAGGGACTCATTTCATTTGTTTTCCTGTGTGCTTATTTTTTTTTCTGCATAGAGCAGAAATGCGAAGTGCCTAAAGTGACCCGTAAAGGGTAAAGGGGGATGATAAGGGATGGATGCTGCTGCACCTGACTCCGAGGGTCCCGTGTCTGGACACTACTCCTGCCTGCTGAACCTGTCAGTGGGGCAGCGCTGTTGCTGAAGCGCATGAGCAGAGAGGAGGCGATCTGAGACAGCAGGGACACGTAGATGCCCCGTGTCCACTATAGATCACACACCCGTGGCCTTCGCTGGTCTCCCAGCAGGACAGTCCACGTCTTCCGTCCACCTCTCATGTCCTCATGTGTGTTTGACATGCGTCTTTTCATTTAGTAACTTTTATTTTGCTGATTTGTGCTGCAAGTTTATGTCACCGGCTTATTTTAGTCAGCATTGTTTCAGTGTCGCTGGACGTTTGCACTGTGTTGGTTTTACACACTCAAGTATAACAGCGGTAATAACAGCAGTAATAACAGCAGTAATCAGTAATAACAGCAGTAACAACAGCAGTAATAACAGCAGTAACAACAGCAGTAATAACAGCAGTAACAACAGCAGTAATAACAGCGGTAATAACAGCAGTAATCAGTAACAACAGCAGTAACAACAGCAGTAACAACAGCAGTAACAACAGCAGTAATAACAGCAGTAACAACAGCAGTAACAACAGCGGTAATAACAGCAGTAATAACAGCAGTAATAACAGCAGGAAGCAGTAATAACAGCAGTAATATCAGCAGTAACAGCAGTAATAGCACTAATAATAGCAGTAATAACAGCAGTAATAGCACTAATAATAGCAGTAATAACAGCAGTAATAACAGCAGTAATAACAGCAGTAATAACAGCAGGAAGCAGTAATAACAGCAGTAATAACAGCAGTAATATCAGCAGTAACAGCAGTAATAACAGCAGTAATAACAGCAGTAATAACAACAATAATCCGCAATAACAGCAGTAATAACAGCAGTAATAGCACTAATAACAGCAGTAATAACAGCAGTAATAGCACTAATAACAGCAGTAATAACAGCAGTAATAACAGCGGTAATAACAGCAGTCAGGGCCTCAGGCCCGGGGCCTCTGCACGGGGGGGCAGCTGCGTGGTGACCCGTGCAGCGCTGACACGCAGCAGCCGCGGGCCCGACCGGGCGGAGACGCGGGGGTCGCAAGAGGAGCGGGTGTTGGGCCGGTGGAGAGGAGCGCCTCAGCGGGAGGGCCGCTCAGCGCCATGTGCTCGCGCGAGCCCCCTCCCCGCTTCGACCTGACGTCCTCGGACTATTTCCGCGTCACTCTCGCCCAGCTCCTTTGGAAGAGGCGCAGGGACGCCGAGCCGCACGCCCCTCCCCCTAATCCCGCCGCGGCCGGGCGGTAGGCCTTTTTATAGCCAATGGAGGCGCGGCTCCGGCGGCGGCGGGTAGCAACAGCCCGCCGAGCGCGCTGCCGGGGCCGGGAGCGGCTGATCTCAGATCTGTGTAGCAA
Organism: Lagocephalus sceleratus; assembly: GCA_911728415.1. Taxonomy (NCBI): domain Eukaryota; kingdom Metazoa; phylum Chordata; class Actinopteri; order Tetraodontiformes; family Tetraodontidae; genus Lagocephalus; species Lagocephalus sceleratus. Next base: position 1,030,182 of record CAJVRN010000032.1, on the reverse strand, counting down.
CAGTTTTATATATACACCTGCGAGTCCGCACGCACGCACGCATGTTCACATGCGTGCACACGCGTGTTCGCTCGCATGTGAACATGCGTACACACGCACGCGCGCGCACACACACACGCGCGTGGTGTGCTATAAATGGACGTCTGGACCGGTCTATGTGTGATGGACGGTGACAAAAGCACAAACCTGCCCCCGACACGCGTGCTGGTGCGGGGGGGGGCACCGGGAGGCGCCTTGATTTACGGCTCACACACACACACGAGCTGTGTGTGTGTGTGTGGGGGGCTGAGGCGCACGGCCCGGCCCGGCCGCGACCCCCGCCGCGCCGCGGTGGTACGGTCCGCCTCGCAGGGTCGGGGAGCCGTGCGGGAGGGGGGCGCAAATTCCGCCTGACGGGGTGTCGGGGAGCGGGCGGGGGCTTGGCGAGGAACGCGAGTGGAAGCCGCCTTCGGAGGGCGTCCGTGCGGGAGCGCTTCTCCTCCAGTGCTGCAGGAGCGGACGGGGGGACGCACGGACAGACGGGGGGACGCACGGACAGACGGGGGGACGCACGGACAGACGGGGGGACGCACGGACAGGGGGGGACGTCAGCAAACTCAGGAAACTGGCTGGATTTCCCCTCCCCGGCTCGCGTCGAGAGGAGCCCGAAGTTGCGTGTCGTCGCGGGGCGCAGGCGGCCCGTCCGCGCCGCTGGTCGCCGGCCGCCCCGACGCGGGTCCTCCGGAGTGTCTTACGCGCGGCTCAGCTTCCAGGCGGACCCGGGAAGTCCGAGGGTCCTGCAGCGGCCCGACCAGTCCCTTAAATGTGCGGATGTACTCTCAATATCTGACGACTAACCCCAGATTTTAGCTTCTGTACGGGAGGAAAAGACTTTTTTTTCCCCCAGCTGAGCTGCAGTGACCCCCCCCCCCCTCTACCCCCCCAAGTCTCCTGGATTTATTTTTAAATAACTCCTCGGGTCCACACCGTGCTGGTGGTCGTGCTTGGTGCAACTGTCCTGATCGTCCTGCATGTATGGTCTTGTGGGTGTGTGAGGGCCGCTACCTCGCCCCAAGCTGGGCCAGCCAACTTTTTTCAGTAGGCGAGTGAAGAGGAGTCGAGGGACCACGGGTCCAGAGGAATTCTGGCCCAGGGCTCCGTGACAGCCGCCGGAGGACTGTGTGTGTGACACTGGGCTAATCCGGGCGATAGCATCACTCTTCGCCGCCCTACTCTGGCCATTGACAGCCCCCTGGAAAGTGTCCGTAATTGGAGCTATTTTTAGTGTGAGGAATGGGGTAGCAGGTAGCCGGAAACCCAACACCCCACCACCTTCTTTTCTTTCACCCTTTCTGTTACACTACCTCATTCGGCCCAGCTGGCACTATGCTGGGCGAGCCCGCTTTGGACCGACCCAACTCCTGGAGGCAGAGAATCCGCTCCGGTAACTAGGGGAACGCAAGGTACATCGCTGATCCGTTACCGATTCACACCTTTACTCCATGGACATTGGTTGGAACTCTTTACTCGGAGCTGCCAATTGAGGGAAATAGAGCAGAGATGGCCACTTTGACGACGTGAGCTGGTGTTCTGGAGCGGTACACACCTCCAGCGCACAAACAACACCGCCAAAATCAGCACAAGGGGCTGATCTGATTAACCAAATATTGTATTCACCCCATGCCTCAGGCACACAGAGAAACATATATATATATGTAGAAAATTAAAGATTATTATATATGTGTATATATATATATATATATATATATATATATATATATGTATATATATATATATATTCTGTGTAACACCAGAACACAAAGAGTCCTTCGGTTTTAGTTTTTTTTAAACAGACAAGTTTCCCATATAATATGTTGGTTGCCTTAGAAACCACCGGCACAAGATAAACAAAGCAGGAGCCAGAGAAGACAGTGCCTTTTGATTGATTTGGATGTAAATGCTTCAAGCGAAAACTGGGATTGACACCGCCCGTGGACAGTTACCTGCCCCCACAGGATCCACCCACCTGTCAGGTCTTTTGACTGACAGCTATTCTCCTCTGGATTGAACATTTGCTCAGCATTTCCATGGTGATCACATCATCTGTGGAGGACAAGACTGCCCCCCCTTCTAGGATGGTCCAATCAGAAACCTGGATCTCCTCGGCCCTGTTGCGCAAAAATAAGAGTCAGTACCAACACACACACACACACACACACACACACACACACACACACACACACACACACATACAAGTACACTATCTGAAAACTAAAACACCTCCTGTCTTCATACAGTAGAACCACCTCAATATCTTCTGGTTAAAGGCTTGTGTCTCCTGTTGTGAACCTTTTCTTAATCTATGTGTGTGTGTGTTTGTGTGTGTGTAAATCGCCAGGACCACATTGTGCTTCAAAGAGAGGACATTTTTGGAAAGTGAGGACATTTTGTCTGATCCTTCAAAGGTTGCGCGAGGGTTAAGAGGTTAAGGTTAGAGCTGGGTTAAAGTTAGTGTGAGGGCAAGGCCTTCAGATGTGATGGTTAGTGTTAGGAGCTATTATGTCCATGAAAGTCCCCACAAAGATATAAGCAAAAATGTGTGTTTGTTTGTTGACTGTGGCACTACTAGTCACAGATTATCAGTAGCTTTGTGTGGTAGAAGTTGGTAAGTTATTTAAGATGTACTTGTGGTGGTGTAAGTGTAAGCTTTCAGGTTCAGACCATGAGACTCACGGTCAAAACTCCATGTTTGCCACTCAGATGATAGCAGTGTAAGTGCTTCCTGAATTGTTTTGGACATTATTTAACCATACACATATGTAACATGCTCAAAACAATCATATACATTCCCTTTTTAGCAGCATATATTAGACCGTTATAATATAGTATGAGGTTACAATCAGGTTTTCAGGTGTTGACATTGACTTCATTATAGTTTCCTAAATTGTTTAAGATGCAGGTTGTAAGTGAATTTTGTGTGTGTGTATGCACGTGCGCGTGTGTGTGTGTTGTGCAGTGTATGTTGTGCAGTGCTGGACAGCAGACCTGTGCAGGATCCATTCCTGCTGCTCGCTATTAGTGCATTTTGCCATCTGTAAAGGAGCTCTGTTGGAAGAAAATCCAAAGTATTTATTTCCTGAGTAGGCCTATTGGAAAATGTTACTGGTGCAGCCTCCAACATGCAAACTGAACTGGCCCATTATTGACCTCCAGCACCAGCAGGTAGCTTTTCCTGTTGACTGCAGAGCCAGTGAGCTCTTCTGCAGCTTAAAAAATCTTTCTCATTATATATCAAAGTTGTTGTTCAAGTGTCTTTGGGAAGCAAACTATCCAAATCTGACTATTTTGGGTTGGCTCATTGTAATGGCGCACCACACCGTGTCACTAGTATGTGGCCTTATACCTGGGAGGTAGTTCAGTCTTTAAGAATTTGTTCATTCTCGGTTTTAACCTGTTGCTTTTTACTTTTTCATAACAAGAAAAGACAATCCTCTTGCATATCACATTTGGTGCTTGCTCCTACAAAATAGCGTGTGTGTGTGTGTGTGTGTGTGTGTGTGTGTGTGTGTTTACAGTATTACTACTATTATTCCATTGTTAATTGTTATACTTTGCAGTAATTTTGCAGGGTGTTTCACTCAGGTGAGTTTTTACAGTGACGAACACATGGAACAAAAGAAGAGAGAGTAATGAAGCTTGAGGGAAAGAGACCAAAAAGAAAAGTTTTTGTTCATTTCAAGATGGACGCGACGTGTTGGGAAGTGTGTCATCTCTCCTGTTGACCACTGTTCTGTTTGCCATCACAGCACAGTAACAACAGCGCCCCCACCAGTCCACCCTCTGCAACAACCTAAGCGGAAATGATTAATTAATGACCTAGCTCTGGACAATCAGAGAACTAACATTTTGGAAAGTGGTGACCTGCTGACCAATTCCCATGAATGACATCTTTGAAAACTAAGAGTGTGCACCTTGTTGTGAATGGAGGGGCTTCTAAAGGGCCATGTCCATCAGAGGGACCCCAAACTCCTGCATTGTTTGTTTAATTAACCAATTACCATTCAACAATTGTTACAACAGTGACAGGGATTGGATTTGTCATTTTAATTCTAAGGCACATTTGTCACTGTCAGGCCAGTGACTATGACAATCGAGTGAATAGATATTGCAGTTTTGGCACCCAAATATACCCCAAAATACTTTTGTCTTGAAAAGTATTTTCCTTTGAAGAGAGTAAACTGGGTGTTACCTGGGTGCTATGATTGTAATTGGTGTCTGCAGGCTTTAATGAAGTACTAAATACTGTATATAAGGGATCCATTATACCAATCAATCTGCGTATGGTACAAATTCTTATCTTTGTTCAGGCTATATAACAACAACTTTGTGTTTTTATTGGTTTAGTCGTGCTTGCTGTCTGTTTTATATTCTGATACAGCGTCAACATCCCTCCCTTTCATATGGCTTAATGCACTTGGCTGGGCGCAGGCCTGCGCTGCTCTGAATCTGTGCGTCAGATCGCGTGCACAGGGACCCGTTACACACCCGCAGTGTGGGGACTGAGGTGTCAGCTGCTGCTGCTGTCTCTGCAGGCGCACAGACTTTTTGCTTTCAGACACATTTGCAGCCCCTGACTGCTGCACCATGGAAACTCGGCCATTCCAGAAAGCTTTTGTTGCGGTCGCCTTAGCCTCTGCGGACAGTGTACGACATACCACCTGCTATCGATGGGCAGGAATGCTGTCTGTCCCTGCCGTTACCTCAGGAAAGTTATATTTGACTTCTGTTACCCCCCCCCAAACCGAAGAGGCTTAAGGCAACCATAATTTCCTAGCATTCGTCGGATCCCACCCAATCCAGTGCTATACCTGTCTTTGAGCGGCCTGTCCTCCCTCTACATCCACACATCTTCCAGCTCTGAGTGTGGATGGATCCAGTGCTTTGACTCGTCTAGGCCCTTCGTAGGCAGCCTTAATTGGTCCAGCCTGTGCTCCAACTCTTACGTCGATGGCGGTGAATTAATTTGTAGTGTTGCGATCCCCTCCAGGTAAATCGACACTCATTTATTCCTCCGTTCTTTTCATACTAACAACAGGGATGACGGGAGAGAGACGCCGACTCACAAGTGGGTCACACCTTTGTTCAGGTGCTTTTAATGATGTAATGGGAGGGTAGACAGGATTATCCTGGTTGGTGACAGCCCCATTTGAGTGTAATCGGCAACTCTTCATCCTTTTTTAAACCGGACAAGCCTTTCAGATGACAGATGATATTTTAAAAACACCCATATCGTGGAATGTGTGTTGGTGTTAGTATTTTCCTGCTTTGTGGGCTATGTTTAGTCTTTTTCCCCTGTTGTCTTGCCTATTTTCAGTTTTGTGGGACATGTGGACATGTTTTGATTCCTTTTTTTCGTCCCTGAAATCCATCATATGTCCAATTATATGTCTACATTCTCATGCAGAAGGACATGTTGCTTGTTGGTAGTTTTGTTGCAAGGTCTTGCTATGACTCTGACATGGTGGGACTGTTGTTCCAGTGTTTTCATCAGAATCTTCTGATACTGTTAACTTTGGAACTTTCTCCAGCCTTTGAGTAAGCTCTAGTTGGGGTTTCCATACGATCACTTTGCTGATCCACATTCTCAAACGCAGGGTGTGTTAGGGAGAGAGCTATGTCATTGTGACTGTGTGTAGCTTGACAGAAAAGTCAAAGGAGGAACACGTGATGCAGCTGAAGGTTTGAACCTCCCTGTGCATGCTACATTATTTGTAAAAATAGAAACACACATGGCATCGCCCCCCCATTCCCCCGCATCAAATATCAAGTCCTTACTTTCTCCTGATGTCATCGACAATCCAGTTGTCACATGGAGGAGATGTGTGTGTGTGTGTGTGTGTGTGTGTGTGTGTGGAGCAGTCAGTGGCTTGTTCCCCCTGCTGGAAAATGTAAAGCCTGTTAACCTTATTTTTGTCCAGTTATTGAGAATAACTGGATTTAATTGAACTTGTGCGTTCGGCGACTGAATGTTTTTCATCATAATGTCATAATGTTTCCTTCATGTCCTAATTGAAGCAGGTATACTGAATAACCTGCCAAAAGTAAACGTTTGTGTCTTCATAATACCTCCAATCATGCATTACATTTTAGTTTTTACAAATGTGGTTTTACTTTTCATTTTTGTCAGCTTTTTAAGAGTGATGAAGAGTCATAGTGAAGGAATCCAATGGTAATTTAATCACGTACACGTAAATAAAAGTGCTGTTGTTTCAACAGGTCTCCTTAAAGATGATTATTTGACCTAAACCTCTTTATCCCAGGGTGAAACTTTATTTTACCATGTGGACAGCATGGTTCTTGATGGTGTTTGATGTCATTCATGTGACTTCAGAAACTTGAGTGTTTGATGATGAAGATTTCAAAGTCCAGCTGATATGAAATCTATTGAAAGATTTAAATAACAAATGTAACTCGAGAAAACTGATCTTTTAACTGACCCTGGCACCTGTCTTGCTCTTTGGATCTTTCTGCTCCTTCCCAACATGTTAATGTTTCTGTCCATGTTAAGCGGTTATATAAACAGTTAATGTATACAATAGTCTTTTCCCAGATGCCATATTTAAAGCTTTGGTAAAGAGACTGGATACCATATAATGATCAACTTCCTCTTAACATTTTATCAAGAGACGTGGACTCACACAAGAGTGTTTTTGGGTGGTAGTTGGCTGAAAGTTTGGGGTCAAGGAACAAGCATATATTAACTGAGGTTTAGCCAAAATAAAAAAAAAAATCACGTTATGACTATAAAGTGTGGCTAAAAGCACAGCAGATCGGTGTGAGATGGACTCCCAGGTGAGTTTGTCATTTCACTCTGGAAGAATCTGATTAGATTTTCTTCCCCAATAGTTTTTTACCAGTTATTTTCTTTTCACTGCATTTCAACATTTGTGTGGGACCTTGTTTTGCTATATGTTGTTTTATTGTTACTATATGATATAGACATAAATCGCTACCAGTTCTGAAATAATTAACAACTTTAGATTTTGTAAATATAGTAAATATTTACGTCATTGATCAAACTCTGAGGTGGCTTAAGTTGAGGCCACTTCAGAGCACCAGATGACTGAGATTCTACAAAGATCTAGTCCACATTCCCACCCGTCCTACCGTCCACGATTACCTTCACACACCTCATGAAGGCCTCCAGGACATGCTGTGGATGTACTCCAGGATGCAGCCTCTGTGCTTCAGATGAGGAGGCTGGGTGTATTTGGGGTTAGGTTTTAGTTCCATCAAGCCTTCATCCAGTCTTGCAGTTTCACTCAAACCTTTCAGTGAATTCTATGTTACCTTTCCTTAAGCTCTGTTACTAAAGAGGTTAGCCTGGTATTAGATTCCCAGATTTCAGCTGTTGAAGCTCTTTCTACATGTTTTTGTGGTGTCTTTCATCAGCAGAGATGGTACAGATATGATTGGGGACTTTTTCTCAACATTCATGCAGAAGCAGCCTCCAAACTCCTGAGTCCTTCCAGTGGTGTACACATTCACACAACTCACTCTATAATAGAATAAATATAATTGTAAAGGGCCTCTGTTGTTTTAAACCTGCAGGTTTTTAGCAGCACTTGGATTAGCAGCCACCAAGTGTCTACATCCTCCAGAGAAAAACACGTCCTGTTTGTTCTCACTGACCCAGCCAGAAATAACCAAACACTGGATGATCACTTACAAGTCACCCTGGTTAGTGTTTTGTCCTGAGTATTGTCCCTTTTATTCATCCTTCCTGTCCAGGTGTAAATCTTTTCGGTGTTTCTCTGTTCTTGTGTTGCTGAACACAGCCCCAGCCCTTCCATAGCTTCCATGACGTATGGCCTATACTGTACATGTGTCATCGTGTCAGTTGCTAAAATGATGCCGACAATACGAAGACAAGTCAAACCACTGTTACAGCCGCTGCTGGAAGGCTGCTGAGGTCAATCACCATCTCACAGCTGCTGATATGTTCCATATACATTGGTCCATTTTACTGTCAGGACTCTGGTCCTTTCATTCTTGTGAGAGAGCGTCCCTGTCCACAACAGACTCACCTTCAGCTGATGATCATCCCGTCATCGAGCTCTAGAAATCCCCCCTAAGTTTGAATGAGATTTATTGTCATTAGGCATCAGCTGTAGGTTGGTGACTGCTTATTAGCCAGCTGCTCTTCATTTGTAGTATCTGTGTGTTTACCACTAAATACACTTAATGTGACTTTATTAACTAAGGATTAACTAAGATTATATAACCTAAAAATCTGAATTTGACTTGAACTAGACCAGTATCACCTGGGACTGTAGATTCTACTAATCTCATATTTTTGTGTTATTATAATGATTTTCAGTAAATTCAGCTGCCTCCATATAGAAGGTGTCTTGCACATCTTTACTGTTTAATGCGATCATCTGATTGTGATCTTTAAAGCGGTGGTTTTAAACCGTGTGTGTGTTGGATGTAAACCAGCGAGCGTGGCGCTATGGGCCCTGACATGGTCACAGATATGAGAGAATGTCTGCCTAGTGCTGAGAAATCAGCACAGTCTCTTTAAGAGCCTGAGAGATGCTCACAGATCTTCCTCAATCTGGCATCCCCCTTCTTACGCTGCCATTGGTCGAGGCACCCACTTTCTCCGTCCGCTGATTTGCTATCGGTATCTAAGGACTGGCTGGCTGGCGCTCTATAAATAAACCCAGTGCTGTCTCAGCAGCCAGCCCACAATACTCATTAGCTACTCCTCTCTCCTCTCCTGCCTCTCTTCTACTTAGCAAATGCCTTCCAATAGCAGGCTCTGCTCTCCACAGCAGCAGTTCAACACACTCTCCCCTAGCAACCCAACCTCCCCTCCCAGCCGCTCTCTCCTCCCCCCTTCCCTTACCCTCGCTCATGCTTCGTCAATCCTTTCTGATGTGATTCTCTAGGTATCTCTAACGGAGATGGTGGACATTTCTGTTTTCTTTCAGAGTGGTTAATCCCCTGTCGGGTTTTGATGCACAGTAATTATGGGAGAGTATTTATATGAACAGAAGCCGTGTCCCCAGAACTAATGCATACGCAGGATAAACCATTTAAAAAAATAAAATCACTTCATCGGCAGTTAGCTGTTTATTCCAGAAAGTAATACAAAAAAAACGTTTTTATATTGTTATGAATCAGCACATTATAAAAACTTCCAAAAGAAAAAGGAGAGAAAGCTGCAGCCGATCCTAAAATCTCACCATAAATCTGATGGTCCACATGTGTTTCACATGGATGGTCATATATTTTAGAAGTCTTCAAACATGGACATGAGCAGGAACGTTACAGATGCAACTGTTGCATCCCGTTTGGACTGGGTTAAGGCCAGTTCAAACCAATCTGAGGGATCCCGTACTGGGAGAGATAGGACGAGGTTCGCAGGGCTTAAAGTATTCTGGCACCGTACCAGATTTCCTGCATACAGAATTTGACCGTTATGAAAACAAGAAGGAATAAAAATGTACGTGTGAGAGAGGTCCTGTTTAATTAAAAAAACAAACAAAATATATATGGAAATGGGGTCACATCCATTGTTGCAAAGCAGAGTGTTTTCAGAGATTTTGGGCATTTGCAAGACAGTCTGTGTAAAGGGACACAGACAGGTGGGACACAGACAGACAGGTGGGACACAGACAGACAGGTGGAGATACAACTTCACATGTAACATGGTTACATGTTGGCTTTGCTCTTGAATATAAAGATGAGATAATTGGGTAATTGTGTAAGTTATGTAATGAATTTTATAATAATATTATAAATAAAATACACAACCACTGGTAAGATCAATAGTAGCAAAATGTGATAATGCATCAGAAACTGACAGAATAATGGTGTTCTGTCATTTTATCTGGTAACCCTCTATGTTTTAATCAATATTTGAGGGGCAGCGTATATTGATACTCTAACAGGGCTTCACCAAATAATGCTCCCAGTGACACAGCATACACAATTAATTAATTAATTAATTATCTGATCTTTACATTCAAGAGAAAAGCTAATATGCAGCCTGTATATTGGCACATATTGTTAAAAAAGTGCTATGCCATGTACACTATTACTTATTATTACTTAATTCAGTAACTAGTCTCACTGAGATTCACATTAACATCAATCAGTCATTCAAAATTGTATTTGTGTAGCACCTATAAGAAGGTAGCACACAGTGATTTACATGATAAAAACTAGCAGGAAGATGCATACACAAACTGATGCAGACGCACAAATCTGTGAATTAATTAAACACATGCACACAAGTGATAAAGGACATAAGGGCCTGTGACCCCCCCCCCCCCAATAGGTTCAGGCTGTGGAATTTTCCCTATTTAAACCCTAGGCTAGGTCATCCTAGGTCGTAGTTACAATTAAACCCAAGCCATCATTACACTGTTTTATTACATTATTATTATTAATTGAAGATAATCAATATTATATGTAGTGCGCAATCATATTTTACCCTTTAGAGCTCCTGCAGCAGGTAGTCTGTAGCCAATGTTAACACGTGCTACAGATATAGCATTAGCCTGCAACAGATGCCCAGCATGTTTTCCTGACTCTTCCAATAACAGTTGAGATAGTCTCCTGCCCCTCCATGACACCAATTAGGATAATTAGAAAGAATAATCAGCAATTAACAGACAATGGATGGATGGATAGATGTGGGGATGATGAGCTCCACTGAGGTCCAGCGTTAACACACACCCTGCAAAATGTATGGAGACGTGTGAACGCAGCTCACGGTCCCAGTGCAGGATCAGAACTGGTGAAATGCGTTGTTTGCATGTCCACGAATGACTTATCTCTGGGACTGTAGAAGCTCTGGAGGATGTGGTCACCTGTCCAAGGTGTTTTTCTGCTGGTTCCCTGATGGCTCACAGCTCCATTCAGTCATGGAATAACCAGCCACTGGTCGGCGCTAGTTTCTATCAGCCTGTGAGAGACGGACGGTTAAACTTTTATATGTGGAAACTGTAATGAAAGGCCAATGATGATCATTTCTGTTGGTGTGACACACCTTTCTCTTCTGCCTGAAGGTAGTTTTTCCCATCAATCCCTGTTGTTGTTTCCTAGGCTTGTGCGGTACTACACAGTTTGTTGTTAATTTCATACACAAAATGATTAAAACATGTTGAATAAGCTCATCCTTTCTGTTTTCAACCTTTACTCTAATGTGCTGAATCATTTAGTCTTCAGTGATGCTACATCCAGAGGGAGATCAGAAGAGGTACGGGAGCTGTCCTGGGTTAGAGATGTGTGTTTTTATGTATAAGACATGCCAAATGAAGCAGCCAGTCGTAACTTTTGGACCTGCAGCACGTGACTGTGCTGAAGCAGCCCCCCCGCTCTGCTCCTGCTCCGTGACTCTGCCCAGAGAACTGCAGAGCTCTCTCCTTGTGGGGAAGAGAAGGGCATTCGTGCAACACCGGGGGCTGCAGATTCACCAGTCTGCGTGGCTGGAGTCCCAGTCAGTCCTGACTGGTCCCAGCATCACCTCTGAAGGAAAGAACACATCTGAGAGCACCTGCACCGAGGCCATTACACATCTGAGGCTGCAGCCTCTGCAAGGGTGACAGGAGAATCTCCTCAGACCCCCAGAATATATGCCTCTGTGGAGTTGATCTGCACTTGGTTAGACATTTTGTTTGTGTTTCAGTTTTGGAAGAGGAACCCAGAAGTTTGGCCAGACTCTTCCATGTAGGCATGTGAATGTGAATGTCAGAGTTTCCCTCTCTAATGATGATTTCACTGTGTCTCCTCAGGTGTAAGCAGCTCAGGATGTCCACCCACCTCCTCCTCCTCCTCCTACTCCTCCTCCTCCTCCTACTCCTCCTCCTCCTCCTCCACTGCCCAGGGCTTCTCCCTCGCTGAGCCAGCCATGACCAGCCAGCACACACATACACATCCCTCCTTCAGCTCCATCCACTCCATGGCCGAGCAGCAGCAGGTAACACTCACCGGAGCCCCGCTCAGCCGCCTTCAAAGCAGCACCGGCTTCTGCAAGACGCGTTTAAATTAAGTGGTCGTGTGATGTAAATGAAAACAGGCGTGATTCACGTGAAAGTGAGACAGAAGGCTCGTTTTCCGAACCTCCGCCCAGCGTGGATACAGAAAAGACACCTGCTAAAAGTGTTGGGAGAGTAATTCAAAACAGAAGCTATATCCAATGTAACTGCAAATACATGCATAATGTATTGCTCAGCTAGCCAGCAGCAGCAGCTGCGTCTCTAAATTCAGCCCTGTCTGTCTTCATCAGTCATAGTCCACGATGCCCTGACCTACTGGTCCATCTCCAAAGTAGCTCAACACAAAAGCAGCAGGCTGGATGTCGTCACCGACACGACCCACTGAAAAACACCCGAATAAAAGCAAAACCCCCCTGGATCAATAGAGAGAGTGTCTGGTCTGCTGTTCTAACATTTGGTAGTTGCGCCTGAGGAGAAGCGTTTTGGTCGTTGTGGAGGCTGCTCTACAGTAACTACATGTAGTTTACAAGAGAAGTTCATACAAACAAAATACAAACACAGAAGAGAATAACGTCTTCTCAGTGTTTTACCTCTCACGCTAGGATGTTTCCTAATGTGTACATAAAGCCAGGTCTAATGACAATATATTGTAAAAATAACTATCTTATTGCTATCTTATAAAATAACTAAGTAGATCCATTATGGGATCGTGCGCGTCTCAGACCGAACATGTTGCAGCCAGCAGTGCTCCACTGCCACCCACTGGTCCTGCCTGGTACTGCAGGTAACGGTAAAAGCACTTGGGTCCGGCTCATTGTTTTATTGACACTCGAGTTATTCAAGCGTTTTAACAGAGTGCCTGACACTAAATCTGTTATTTCAGTCAAAACACCAGGTACAGTTCAAAAGTGAGCAGCATCGCTGAATTCCGTATATTTAATACTAATTGAAAGCTTGTAGCTTATATACTTTTACCCCAAGGTCTGTAATGTATCAAACATGATATTACATAAGTTGTTTGTGAAATGTTGTTTTGTGATGGTCAAAAATCCACAACGACTAATGTGAATTTTAGGTTTCAGCATCAGCATATATATTAGAAGTGTGGGTCCATATTTATGTATTGAAAAATAGTGTTAAGCATTTTAGAATACTCTTCAACAGGCTCATAGTTAACGAGAGAATATATAATATAAACATGGTAAATCTAACTTGTAAAGACAAGAAGTTACAATCGTAATCACTCCATTAAATTGGATGATCAAGCTGTTTTCAGTCACACTTGCCATCTTGTGCTGTTTTTTTAGGTTATTTCTGATACAAACATACTCCAGCGGAGGATCCCCCCAAGTTTCAGAGACCCTGCCAGTGCTCCACTGAGGAAGCTCTCTGTTGACCTCATCAAAACATACAAGCACATCAATGAGGTACGACTCACCGGGACATGCGTTGATGTCTCTCTCACACACACGCGCACACACACACACACACACACACACACACACACACACACACACACACACACACACACACACACACACACACACACACACGGAGATTAATAGTGTGTGACATCGACAAACTTTTCAGACCTGTGGTTTTCACTCCTCAGGTGTATTATACTAAGAAGAAGAGGCGGGCCCAGCAAGTCCCTCCAGAAGACAGCAGCACCAAGAAGGAGAGAAAAGTTTACAACGATGGCTACGACGATGACAACTACGACTACATTGTTAAAAATGGAGAAAAGTGGCTGGACCGCTATGAGATAGACTCACTGATTGGGAAAGGCTCATTTGGACAGGTGATGCTTCCCCTGATCAGGGTTAACTGGCTCAGTACCTCTCTAAATATCACAGCGCAATGGTCCCAGGTTCATTTGTAAAGACTCGCTGATGTTGATGCCGATCATCTTGTGTTGATGAACCTTGGTTCTCGGTGTGCAGGTGGTGAAGGCCTATGACCACCATGAGCAAGAATGGATTGCCATTAAGATCATCAAGAACAAAAAGGCATTTCTAAACCAGGCACAGATTGAACTACGTCTGCTGGAGCTCATGAACAAGCATGACACTGAAATGAAATATTACATAGGTAGAGTGAACAGCACACGCCTGAAATATTTAAGAAATGATGTTAAGTGCAGTTCTGTAGAACTGGTGTTGGTGTCATTATCTTAACCTTTGTCCTTGTGTCTGTCTGTCTGTCTGATTCTGTCTCTGCAGTCCACCTGAAGCGTCACTTTATGTTTAGAAACCATCTCTGTTTGGTGTTTGAGTTGTTAAGCTACAATCTGTATGATCTTTTGAGGAATACCAACTTCAGAGGAGTTTCCCTCAATCTCACCAGGAAATTTGCACAACAGCTCTGTACAGGTGGGTCCACGGTAACGCTCGCTTCCATGGCAACGCCACCACGCGGACACGCCCTCCGGTGCGGGTGTAACCTGAATGTCTTTGTCTCCACAGCTTTATTATTCCTGGCCACTCCAGAGTTGTCAATCATCCACTGTGACCTAAAACCAGAGAATATCCTGCTGTGTAACCCCAAAAGGTCTGCCATCAAGATTGTGGACTTTGGATCCTCGTGCCAGCTTGGACAGAGGGTGAGCAGCATTCACACACCTGTCCTGACCCCTTGTGTTCTGGGGGAGAACCATCATGGTCAGGCTGGAGAACACAGGGACCCATGCACCCATATTTGTGTGACACTTGAATCCCTGTTAGTGGTATGATGTATTAGCCTGCCCAGTCACGCAGGTGAGCGCAGCTGTGGAGGACGTCTGCAGTGTGATCCCGCTGTAACATCCTCCCCCCTCTTGTCTGACTGTGTCACTGAGTGTGGACACGACGACAGTGGAGTGTGGGCTGGTTTCAGGGCTTGTGTTCTCACGGAGGAAGGTCAAAGATCGGCCCACAGTCTTCCTCCCTCCTGTCTTCTGTAGCTACTCTTCTTCTGCTTCGGGAACGTCCTCCAGGTCTCCCTGCTGAGTTATCAGTCTGACCAGGGAGATTTATCCACCCCTTCAGGACGGTCTTCCATTTTGATCATGTCCAGACCCTCCTGTTCATGAGTGCAAGACATTTTCATGTCTGAGCTCTCTCATCTGCACACTTGACCTGCATCATTGTGAATGTTGATCAGATCCTCCTCAGGTGGATCCACTGATCCTCTGTCTCACTTGGTCTTGGAAGCACCTTGATGTTGCCCAGGCAGGAGCTGATTTCTGTCCCAGTTTGTGCGTCTGCATGTGTGGATCCAACCTTACTGTCCTCCCTGACTGCTCCGGCAGCTTGAGCTGGTTCCCAGCTCCTCTGGAGTTAATGCCCATTCCTCTCTGAGGCCTGCCCACGTGCACACACACTTTAACCTGTCTGAGGCCTGCCCACATGCACACACACTTTAACCTGTCTGAGGCCTGCCCACGTGCACACACACTTTAACCTGTCTGAGGCCTGCCCACGTGCACACACACTTTAACCTGTCTGAGGCCTGCCCACGTGCACACTCATGCAGCAGGACCTTCAGTGAACAGTGACACTGGTCTTGACAATTACTGGACGACTTGTTTGTTCTAAATGTTCTGAAGTTAGTATTTAGTAATTGTATTGGGGGAAAAGGAAAAAAAGCCTGAAAATGCAGTGAAAGTGAGCCTCGCTTCTCTCTTCCCATCCTGTTTTCCAGATCTATCAGTACATCCAAAGCAGGTTTTACCGATCTCCTGAAGTTCTGTTGGGAATGCCGTATGATCTGGCCATCGACATGTGGTCTCTGGGATGTATCCTGGTGGAGATGCACACGGGAGAGCCTCTCTTCAGTGGCTCTAATGAGGTAAAATTCAGTTAACACATCAAGTCTTGGCGCACAAACACAAAACAGCAGTTATTGTAATCAGGATTCCCACAGGTGCTTGAAATCCTTGTAAATTTAATTTAATTTAAGTGCTTGAAAAATGAATTAACCCCAATGAACGCCATGTGCTTCCCTTTTTTTGGATATGTTCTCCTCTAATTTCTAAACTTTTTGCTATTATGAAACATGATTTTAGACTTTTGTAGCACAATACAATGTATATCATTGTGATAAAAAGTGAATTATATAACCACGAATATCTGTATTTCTCTATTTTACCCCAGTGATAGGATGCTGGAAAATTTTGAAAGTGCTTGAAAAGTGCTTGTATTTGATCATGAGCAGTGTGTGTGTGGGAACCCTGTGTAAAAATAAACTGTAGAATTTGGGTTATTAGGACAAATGAGAGAGGGATCAGGAGATTCTGGTATGTCACTGTTTTACTTAGATCAGCGCTCTGCTCAATTCCTCTCATGTCTCACAAAAATATAACAGTGTTGTCTGTGTGTGTGTTTATTTATTTGTAGGTTGACCAAATGAATAAAATCGTGGAGGTTCTGGGTGTCCCGCCCAGCCACATGCTGGATGCAGCACCTAAAGCTAGGAAGTACTTTGACAAGTTGTCAGATGGTCTTTGGACTGTAAAGAAGAACAAGGACTCAAAGAAGGTGTGTAACAGCAGCAACAACACAATAATCCACAGTTATGATACAGACCTGCAGCAGGGAGCACGTGTAGGTTTAACTGAGAGAGGGACGGAGGGAGGGAGGGGGAGAGGGAGTGAGGGATGGAGGGAGGGGGAGAGAGAGTAAGTGAAGGAGAGAGGGAGTGAGGGATGGAGGGAGTGAGGGATGGAGGGAGGGAGTGAGGGATGGAGGGAATGAGGGAGGGAGGGAGTGAGTGAAGGAGAGAGGGAGTGCGGGATGGAGGGAGGGAGTGAAGGACAGACAGAGGATGGGAGGGAGTGAGGGTTGGAGAGAGGGAGTGAGGGATGGAGAGAGGGACAGAGGGAGTGATAGAGGGACAGACAGAGGGTGGGAGGGAGTGAGGGATGGACAGAGGGACAGAGGGAGTGATAGAGGGACAGATAGAGGGTGGGAGGGAGTGAGGGATGGACAGAGGGACAGAGGGAGTGATAGAGGGACAGACAGAGGGTGGGAGGGAGTGAGGGATGGACAGAGGGACAGAGGGAGTGATAGAGGGACAGATAGAGGGTGGGAGGGAGTGAGGGATGGAGAGAGGGACAGAGGGAGTGATAGAGGGACAGACAGAGGGTGGGAGGGAGTGAGGGATGGACAGAGGGACAGAGGGAGTGATAGAGGGACAGACAGAGGGTGGGAGGGAGTGAGGGATGGACAGAGGGAGGGAAAGAGTGAGTGAGGGACAGAGAGAGGGAGTAAGCGAGAGAGGGAGGGACGGAGGGAGGGAGTGAGGGATGGAAAAAGGGAGAGAGGGACAGACAGGGTGGGAGGGAGTGAGGGATGGAGAGAGGGACAGAGGCAGTGAGAGAGGGACAGACAGAGGGTGGGAAGGAGTGAGAGATGGACAGAGAGAGGGAGAGAGGGAGTGAGGGACAGAGAGAGGGAGTGAGGGACAGAGGGAGGGAGAGAGGGAGTGACACATCCAGGAAATGAAAAGAGAACCAGCATTCTACATGTGATTTGTGATACGTAATGTTTCCTCCACCGTGTGATTAAATAGTTCCACCTGACAAAAATGGGATCAGAACCTTTCTCCTACTGACATTAGGAGAAATTAAGGCTCCAGTTAAACCAGTCAGGCTCCAGTTAAACCAGTCAGGCTCCAGTTAAACCAGTCAGGCTCCCGTTAAACCAGTCAAGCTCCTGTTAAACCAGTCAGGCTCCATTTAAACCAGTCAGGCTCCATTTAAACCAGTCAGGCTCCAGTTAAACCAGTCAGGCTCCAGTTAAACCAGTCAAGCTCCCGTTAAACCAGTCAGGCTCCATTTAAACCAGTCAGGCTCCAGTTAAACCAGTCAGGCTCCAGTTAAACCAGTCAGGCTTCAGTTAAACCAGTCAGGCTGAGCCGAGGATGAGCGACAGCTGTTAGAGGAGGATATTGATTTGATGGTGTGTGTGTGTGTGTGTGTGTGTGTGTGTGTGTGTGTCCAGGAGTATAAACCTCCAGCAACGCGGCGTCTTCATGAGATTTTGGGCGTTGAAACAGGGGGTCCAGGGGGGCGGCGGGCAGGTGAGCCAGGACACGCCCCCTGTGACTACCTGAAGTTTAAAGGTAAGGACTGACACTCCCTCATGGGTTCATATGCACAGATACACAGTGTAGCTCCATCAGTTTTAGAATAATGATGAATAACACATAAATAATAGTCATCGTGGGTGTGTCAGAACTCAACAGTCTGGTGATTTCAGTGTGTGTCTGACTTGTGTGTGTGTCTGTCTGACTTGTGTGTGTGTCTGACTTGTGTGTGTGTCTGACTTGTGTGTGTGTCTGACTTGTGTGTGTGTCTGTCTGACTTGTGTGTGTGTCTGACGTGTGTGTGTGTGTGTCTGACTTGTGTGTGTGTCTTGTGATCCATGCGCGCTGGTGTTGTTCTTTAGGGTTTAATGGGGTGCAGTTATGAGCTGGTGGACTCCCGTCTGATCAGCAGAACACACTGTAGAATGCAGCGCTGGCACCGACACACAGTCGTACTTGAGGGGGGGGCCGGGGGCAGCAGCACCCCTCTAGATGTTCTCCCTGCTGAAGCTGAGCTCTGTCCTCTTCCAGATCTGATCTTGCGCATGTTGGATTATGATCCAAAAAGCCGCATCACACCATTCTACGCACTGCAGCACAACTTCTTCAAGAAGACAACAGATGAAGGAACTAACACCAGTTCATCGACATCCACGTCCCCCGCCATGGACCACTCCCATTCAGCCTCCACTACGAGCTCTGTTTCCAGCTCCGGTACACACACCTCTCCTGACCCTCTTAGCTCGCGTCTGACCGTTGACCGTGTTAAACAGTAAATCACGCCGGCCCCCGACGGCCGTAGCTACGCCTGAACCAACCCCCCGTGTGCACACGTAACACTTTGTGTGTCTCAGCTTGGCGCCAGGGTGTGTGTGTGCTGTTGTGAGGCTTCACTGTGGGTCTGTTTGTCTCCAGGTGGCTCCAGTGGTTCTTCCAATGACAACCGCAACTACCGCTACAGTAACCGCTACTACAACTCTGCTGTTACACACTCAGACTACGAGATGACGAGCCCTCAGGTAAACGCCGGCGCAAGCCTCACGTCTGCTTCCAGCTAGAATATTGACATGCAGACGGCGGCTCTCTCCTCTCAGGGTTAGTTGTGGTAACAGTAGAGGAGCCGTGTGGTTAGGGGGGGCCACGGCCCAAGCCCAGGTAGTGGGCGCTCTGCCTTGAAGGGCCACGTTTACGTTAGACGCGCCGCTCCTGCGCGAGGTCAGTGTTTGGGTGTGACTCCTGCTCCGCCCCAGACGGGTGCAGAGCGAGCGTTTAGGAGTCACGCTTAAGCCCCCGTGACCCCCGCGGTAGCCCGTACGCCAGCGCCGCTCCCAGATAAAGCATGAATATCCAGCCTCTGGAGCTCAGCACGTGCGAGCAGGTTTGGTGAATGTGTGATGAAGCAGCAAATGTACATGTGGTCTGACCCCCCCTCTCTGTGTGGACTCTCCTGCACCAGGCTCCGTCTCAGCAGCAGATCAGAATATGGCCAGGCAGTGAGGGTGGAGGTGGGGGGCAGGACCCATCCTACACCCAGTTGCTCCTTCACAAGCCAGCTGCCTCCCAGCAACACCAGCGCCACTTCCTGGACCCGCCCCACCACCCCCACCCAACCTACTCCCATCACGGAAATGGTGAGCGCGGCCTGCGCCAGGCTGGACAGACGGGCATCGGCGGAGGTGGGGGGCAGCAGGGGTCCCCGCCAGAAATGAGTGACAGCATGGATGTGGGTGTGTCCCTGGGGCTGCACCACCTGGGGGCAGTGTCTTCCATGGAGGCCTCTCAGTTTGGTTCTGCCTCTCTGCCCCTCACTCTGCCAATTGGATTATCAGCCTTCCGAACTCGTACAGCCCCCAACGCCCCAGGGCCCAAAGCCCCTCCCCCTGACGACTACTACCCTGTCTCCAACAATAATAATGCTACTGCAGGGGGCAGAGGCAGGCCAGACTCAGAGGAGGGGGCAGCCAACTCTTGATAAAACCTGAAACACGCCCTAAAGCCATACAGTTTTAACTACAAGTACTACGATTATACACACACAGCCAGAGTTCAGAAAGAGGTGAACTTTGGGCTGAAGGAGGGAATTAGTACTTTACGAGAGGAGGAGGGAGAGGAAGGAGGAAGAGGATTCTGGGAAAATTCCTGTTTTAGTTTGTTGTAGTTTGTTGCAACTGTAATTGGAAATGACCGATTGTGGTAATTTTGTTTTTATTCATATTATTGCTGTTTAAAAATTCTTTGATTTTTTTTTTTCTGTGTTTGAAGAAAATTGTGTGTTCTGCTCAGTTATTGTTCAAACCTGGAAAGAAGGAGGACAATGAAGAGGGAAGAGAGGAGCCCTAGCTCTGTGGTGCTGCAGGTGGAAGAGAGTTCTCCCGTCACACTCGTTTCCAGCTCCTAGTGGTAGTCTTAACACACACACTGTCAGGTGGAGTCTTTCTGTTGCTCTCGGAGTGTTCGCCCTCTTCTGTTGCTCTCCACCAGGCTGTGACAGAGTCCCGGGGGGGGAGGTCAGGACACGGATGCCCCCCCGGCGCTCGCGGGGATCGCTCCTCCTCCTTCCTGTTTACTCGCTCTCTTTTTCCCTCCTCCTCCTGACGCGTTTCTCCTCCAGACGGTTCCTCCTCTCTGTGCTGCTAATCACCATGACAACTTGTCCGGATTGCTGCTAAAGATCCACCACAGATCAATAAAGAACTAAAAAAAGAAGTAGGAACAGAAATTAAAATAAAAACTTTAAACCCTTCTGCTGAAGAGAAAAGGATAAATTAAGAACCACTGCATCTCAATGTATTTATTACTATTTAACATGAAAAACAAACTGAAAGTAACCTTTTTTTCTGCTCTTCTTTGTTTGGTTGCCTTCTTTCTGCAGGTGAGCTCTCATTGGCTATTGTAACAGTGACAGTAACTGGTGACATGGGAATGCCACTGGTTGTGGGGCTGGGTGGAGGGGTTGGGGTAAAAATGAAGTTGAATATATAATGAGAATAAAGATTATACTTTTGCACACCAAAGTCAAACAAACATCATATCTCCACTTTTATTTGTCTCGGTCTTGGACTGACCGGGACCGTCACACTCTTCAGTTTTCACTTTTTCTGATGTTCGCTACAAACTGAGGGAGGCTTTTTGGGTTCTTGTGTGTTGGGTCAGCACCGGTCTTCCTCCGGGATCGACCTCTGCTGGTACCTGACCTTCTGGAGACGCTGCTCCAGGCCAGACCGGAGTGAGTCTGAGTCTGGGTTTGTGTGTGTGTGTCTGTTGAGTGTCGGGGTGTGTGTGTGAGTGTGTAGAGAACTGTACCAGGGTCCAGTGTGGGTCACAGCCTCAATTTGAAGGAGCTCAAACCTGTCAGACTTGAGGACGTCTCTTCTCCAGACCTCCACAGGTGTTCAACCTGGACCATCTAGAGGAGCAGAGAGTGCCCAGATCCAGAGGTTTTGTTGAAGGTCCTGCTGAAGGGGGACTGTCCTCATCTTCATCATGATGCCCCCCCCCCGGTGTTTGTTAATGTTGTGTTCTCAGGGTTGACCTTGGTTTCCCCAGGAGGTCTGCAGCAGCTCCTCTGGTGCCCCCCACCAGTCTTCTTCTGGTCCTGTCCTCAGTTCTGGAGGCTCATGTCACCATGGAGCAGTGTTTGCTCCTCTAGATGGTCCCTGGTCCCTGTGAGGACCTGGACGCTCTCTGCTCCTCTAGATGGTCCCTGGTCTCTAGAGGACCTGGACGCTCTTTGCTCCTCTAGATGGTCCCTGGTCTCTAGAGGACCTGGACACTCTCTGCTCCTCTAGATGGTCCCTGGTCTCTAGAGGACCTGGACACTCTCTGCTCCTCTAGATGGTCCCTGGTCTCTAGAGGACTTGGACGCTCTCTGCTCCTCTAGATGGTCCCTGGTCTCTAGAGGACCTGGACGCTCTCTGCTTCTCTAGATGGTCCCTGGTCTCTGTGAGGACCTGGATGCTCTCTGCTCCTCTAGATGGTCCCTGGTCTCTGTGAGGACCTGGACACTCTCTGCTCCTCTAGATGGTCCCTGGTCTCTGTGAGGCCCTGGACGCTCTCTGCTCCTCTAGATGGTCCCTGGTCTCTGTGAGGCCCTGGATGCTCTCTGCTCCTCTAGATGGTCCCTGGTCTCTGTGAGGCCCTGGACGCTCTCTGCTCCTCTAGATGGTCCCTGGTCTCTGTGAGGACCTGGACGCTCTCTGCTCCTCTAGATGGTCCCTGGTCTCTAGAGGACCTGGACACTTTCTGCTCCTCTAGATGGTCCCTGGTCTCTGTGAGGACCTGGACGCTCTCTGCTCCTCTAAATGGTCCCTGGTCTCTAGAGGACCTGGACCTCTGCTCCTCTAGATGGTCCCTGGTCTCTGTGAGAACCTGGATGCTCTCTGCTCCCCTAGATGGTCCCTTGTCTCTGTGAGGAGCTGGACGCTCTCTGCTCCTTTAGAATGTCCCTGGTCTCTGTGAGGAGCTGGACGCTCTCTGCTCCTCTAGATGGTCCCTGGTCTCTAGAGGACCTTGACGCTCTCTGCTCCTCTTGATGGTCCCTGGTCTCTAGAGGACCTGGATGCTTTCTGCTCCTCTAGATGGTCCCTGGTCTCTGTGAGGACCTGGACGCTCTCTGCTTCTCTAGATGGTCCCTGGTCTCTAGAGGACCTGGACACTTTCTGCTCCTCTAGATGGTCCCTGGTCTCTGTGAGGCCCTGGATGCTCTCTGCTCCTCTAGATGGTTCCTGGTCTCTGTGAGGACCTGGACACTCTCTGCTCCTCTAGATGGTCCCTGGTCTCTAGAGGACCTGGATGCTCTCTGCTCCTCTAGATGGTCCCTGGTCTCTAGAGGACCTGGACACTCTCTGCTCCTCTAGATGGTCCCTGGTCTCTGTGAGGACCTGGATGCTCTCTGCTCCTCTAGATGGTCCCTGGTCTCTGTGAGGACCTGGACGCTCTTTGCTCCTCTAGATGGTCCCTGGTCTCTGTGAGGACCTGTACACTCTCTGCTCCTCTAGATGGTCCCTGGTCTCTAGAGGACCTGGACACTTTCTGCTCCTCTAGATGGTCCCTGGTCTCTAGAGGACCTGGACGCTCTCTGCTCCTCTAGATGGTCTCTGGTCCCTGTGAGGACCTGGACGCTCTCTGCTCCACTAGATGGTCTCTAAAGGACCTGGACGCTCTCTGCTTTTCTAGATGGTCCCTGGTCTCTAGATGACCTGGACGCTCTCTGCTCCTCTAGATGGCTTTGGTCTCTGTGAGGACCTGGACGCTCTCTGCTCCTCTAGATGGTCCCTGGTCTCTAGAGGACCTTGATGCTTTCTGCTCCTCTAGATGGTCCCTGGTCTCTGTGAGGCCCTGGACGCTCTCTGTTCCTCTAGATGGTCCCTGGTCTCTGTGAGGACCTGGACGCTCTCTGCTCCTCTAGATGGTCCCTGGTCTCTGTGAGGACCTGGACGCTCTCTGCTCCTCTAGATGGTCCCTGGTCTCTGTGAGGACCTGGACACTCTCTGCTCCTCTAGATGGTCCCTGTTCTCTGTGAGGACCTGGACGCTCTCTGTTCCTCTAGATGGTCCCTGGTCTCTGTGAGGACCTGGACGCTCTCTGCTCCTCTAGATGGTCCCTGGTCTCTAGAGGACCTGGACGCTCTCTGCTCCTCTAGATGGTCCCTGGTCTCTGTGAGGACCTGGACACTCTCTGCTCCTCTAGATGGTCCCTGTTCTCTAGAGGACCTGGACGCTCTCTGTTCCTCTAGATGGTCCCTGGTCTCTGTGAGGACCTGTACGCTCTCTGCTCCTCTAGATGGTCCCTGGTCTCTAGAGGACCTTGATGCTTTCTGCTCCTCTAGATAGTCCCTGGTCTCTGTGAGAACCTGGACGCTCTCTGCTCCCCTAGATGGTCCCTGGTCTCTGTGAGGACCTGGACACTCTCTGCTCCTCTAGATGGTCCCTGGTCTCTAGAGGACCTGGATGCTCTCTGCTCCTCTAGATGGTCCCTGGTCTCTAGAGGACCTGGACACTCTCTGCTCCTCTAGATGGTCCCTGGTCTCTGTGAGGACCTGGACGCTCTCTGCTCCTTTAGAATGTCCCTGGTCTCTGTGAGGACCTGGACGCTCTCTGCTCCACTAGATGGTCTCTAGCGGACCTGGACGCTCTCTGCTCCTCTTGATGGTCCCTCGTCTCTAGAGGACCTGGATGCTTTCTGCTCCTCTAGATGGTCCCTGGTCTCTGTGAGGACCTGGACGCTCTCTGCTTCTCTAGATGGTCCCTGGTCTCTGTGAGGACCTGGACGCTCTCTGCTCCTCTAGATGGTCCCTGGTCTCTAGAGGACCTGGACGCTCTCTGCTCCTCTAGATGGTCCCTGTGAGGACCTGGACACTCTCTGCTCCTCTAGATGGTCCCTGGTCTCTGTGAGGACCTGGATGCTCTCTGCTCCTCTAGATGGTCCCTGGTCTCTAGAGGACCTGGATGCTCTCTGCTCCTCTAGATGGTCCCTGGTCTCTGTGAGGACCTGGATGCTCTCTGCTCCTCTAGATGGTCCCTGGTCTCTAGAGGACCTGGACGCTCTCTGCTCCTCCAGATGGTCCCTGGTCTCTGTGAGGACCTGGACGCTCTCTGCTCCTCTAGATGGTCCCTGGTCTCTAGAGGACCTTGATGCTTTCTGCTCCTCTAGATGGTCCCTGGTCTCTGTGAGAACCTGGACGCTCTCTGCTCCCCTAGATGGTCCCTGGTCTCTGTGAGGACCTGGACGCTCTCTGCTCCTCTAGATGGTCCCTGGTCTCTGTGAGGCCCTGGACGCTCTCTGCTCCTCTAGATGGTCCCTGGTCTCTGTGAGGACCTGGACGCTCTCTGTTCCTCTAGATGGTCCCTGGTCTCTGTGAGGCCCTGGACGTTCTCTGTTCCTCTAGATGGTCCCTGGTCTCTGTGAGGACCTGGACACTCTCTGCTCCTCTAGATGGTCCCTGGTCTCTGTGAGGACCTGGACGCTCTCTGTTCCTCTAGATGGTCCCTGGTCTCTGTGAGGACCTGTACGCTCTCTGCTCCTCTAGATGGTCCCTGGTCTCTGTGAGGACCTGGACGCTCTCTGCTCCTTTAGAATGTCCCTGGTCTCTGTGAGGAGCTGGACGCTCTCTGCTCCTCTAGATGGTCCCTGTTCTCTGTGAGGACCTGGACGCTCTCGGCTCCACTAGCTGGTCTCTAGAGGACCTCAATACTCTCTGCTCCTCTTGATGGTCCCTGGTCTCTAGAGGACCTGGATGCTTTCTGCTCCTCTAGATGGTCCCTGGTCTCTGTGAGGACCTGGACGCTCTCTGCTTCTCTAGATGGTCCCTGGTCTCTAGAGGACCTGGACACTTTCTGCTCCTCTAGATGGTCCCTGGTCTCTGTGAGGACCTGGATGCTCTCTGCTCCTCTAGATGGTTCCTGGTCTCTGTGAGGACCTGGACACTCTCTGCTCCTCTAGATGGTCCCTGGTCTCTAGAGGACCTGGATGCTCTCTGCTCCTCTAGATGGTCCCTGGTCTCTAGAGGACCTGGACACTCTCTGCTCCTCTAGATGGTCCCTGGTCTCTGTGAGGACCTGGATGCTCTCTGCTCCTCTAGATGGTCCCTGGTCTCTGTGAGGACCTGTACACTCTCTGCTCCTCTAGATGGTCCCTGTTCTCTGTGAGGACCTGGACGCTCTCTGCTCCTCTAGATGGTCCCTGGTCTCTGTGAGGAGCTGGACGCTCTCTGCTCCTCTAGATGGTCCCTGTTCTCTGTGAGGACCTGGATGCTTTCTGCTCCTCTAGATGGTCCCTGGTCTCTAGAGGACCTGGACGCTCTCTGCTCCTCTAGATGGTCCCTGGTCTCTGTGAAGACCTGGATGCTCTCTGCTCCTCTAGATGGTCCCTGGTCTCTAGAGGACCTGGACGCTCTTTGCTCCTCTAGATGGTCCCTGGTCTCTGTGAGGACCTGGACGCTCTTTGCTCCTCTAGATGGTCCCTGGTCTCTAGAGGACCTGGACACTTTCTGCTCCTCTAGATGGTCCCTGGTCTCTAGAGGACCTGGACGCTCTCTGCTCCTCTAGATGGTCTCTGGTCCCTGTGAGGACCTGGACGCTCTCTGCTCCACTAGATGGTCTCTAAAGGACCTGGACGCTCTCTGCTTTTCTAGATGGTCCCTGGTCTCTAGATGACCTGGACGCTCTCTGCTCCTCTAGATGGCTTTGGTCTCTGTGAGGACCTGGACGCTCTCTGTTCCTCTAGATGGTCCCTGGTCTCTGTGAGGCCCTGGACGCTCTCTGTTCCTCTAGATGGTCCCTGGTCTCTGTGAGGACCTGGACACTCTCTGCTCCTCTAGATGGTCCCTGGTCTCTGTGAGGACCTGGACGCTCTCTGTTCCTCTAGATGGTCCCTGGTCTCTGTGAGGACCTGGACGCTCTCTGCTCCTCTAGATGGTCCCTGGTCTCTAGAGGACCTTGATGCTTTCTGCTCCTCTAGATGGTCGCTGGTCTCTGTGAGGACCTGGATGCTCTCTGCTCCTCTAGATGGTCCCTGGTCTCTAGAGGACCTGGACGCTCTCTGCTCCTCTAGATGGTCCCTGGTCTCTGTGAGGACCTGGACGCTCTCTGCTCCCCTAGATGGTCCCTGGTCTCTAGAGGACCTGGACGCTCTTTGCTCCTCTAGATGGTCCCTGGTCTCTAAAGGACCTGGACACTCTCTGGTCCTCTAGATGGTCCCTGGTCTCTGTGAGGACCTGGACGCTCTCTGCTCCTCTAGATGGTCCCTGGTCTCTAGAGGACCTGGACGCTCTCTGCTCCTCTAGATGGTCCCTGGTCTCTGTGAGGACCTGGACGCTCTCTGCTCCTCTAGATGGTCCCTGGTCTCTGTGAGGCCCTGGACGCTCTCTGCTCCTTTAGATGGTCCCTGGTCTCTATGAGGACCTGGACACTCTCTGCTCCTCTAGATGGTCCCTGGTCTTTCTGCTCCTCTTGT
Organism: Lagocephalus sceleratus; assembly: GCA_911728415.1. Lineage (NCBI taxonomy): Eukaryota > Metazoa > Chordata > Actinopteri > Tetraodontiformes > Tetraodontidae > Lagocephalus > Lagocephalus sceleratus. The sequence goes on along the minus strand of CAJVRN010000032.1, from coordinate 1,003,174 downwards.
CCTGACTGATTGCTCCAACAATGAGACCCTCTGGAGCTGGGGAAGCTCTCTGAGGACCTCTGAGAAGTCAGGAAGATCCTCCAGGAGGAGCTGAATTGTGCTGGGATTGATCAGAGTCACTCTGAAGCTGTTTATGTTGCACCAGAGTTTCATAACTGGGATGTGTGTGTTCAGACTGGTGTTAATGGTTTAATCATCACAGCATTCTTCTCCCCCATTAAGGTCCATTTGGTTGCCATGGTAACTGGACTCCTCCTGCTCCCTAGAGGATCCAGGGATCCAGCTCCGCTGGTGAAAACACAATAATTTGTCCTATTAGTCAACACCCAGCAGGTCAAAGGTCACCTCATCACTGGGGACAGCGTGGAGGACTTCTGAGGTCTTGTCTCGTTAACGTTGGGAACAGCATTCAGAAAACGTCTTCTTTCCTCCAGGTGGCCCCAGCTGGTTACCAGGGTGATGTTAGTTTGACCACGCTGGTGTGAGAGGCCGTGACCTCTGAGCACCAGAGGTCAGGGCCAGCGGACGCTCTTCCCCTCCTGAAGGCTGCAGGAGCCTCGAGGTCTGACCCAGCTGGAGCCTCCTCAGACCTTCAGCACACACTAAGATGTTCATGTTCATAACCGTGTGTACCCGGGGAGCCCGACGCTGTTGTCGTGTTGTCGGGTGTGTCTGCTCTGGTCTCTCCTGTTTCACGTCTTCAACCAAATCTGCGTCGTCGCTGGGCCTCGCTCTTCTTCACTTTCCTCTCACGACCTTCAGGACGACGTCCCGAGGCCCTCCCGCTGGAGGACGAAACGTCCGGAACGTCTCAGCTCCTCGGGAATGTGACTGACACAGAAACGTGTTTTGAACGGTTAGAAAACTGGTGAGATAACGAACAGCTGCAGGCCCAGAGTCTGAAGAAGCACACGGAGGGCTCGTCAACAACGTTTATTTGATTACAGGAAAAAAAAAGGTTCTGAAGGGACGAATGTTTGTGATCATGACTGTACAGTATTTATAAGAGCTGCAGGCTTGTGGTAGAGTTCCTGGTGATCATGTTCACGACTGTTCCTGGTGATCATGTTCACGACTGTTCCTGGTGATCATGTTCACGACTGCTGAAGCACCTCCGACAGTTTTCAGGTCTGGTTTTGGGAACGCCGGCGAGGCCGAGCCTACCCCGCCCCCCCCTGGGGGCCGAGCAGGGAGGAGTCCGGCTGCACCTCCTCCTCGTCCAACTGGACCTGCGGCTCGTCGCTCTCCTCGCTGGTTCCTTCCTCCCCCGGCCCCCCCGCCCCATCCTGAGGGGGCACACGCTCACTTTGGAGGAAGTCGTTGGAGCTTCCTGAAGATTCTGAAGACTCGTCATCGTCTGGAGCTGCGAGAGAAGAACCGCTCTAGTCGCCAGTCAGAACAACCCAGAAGCTTCCCTCTCCGCTCCTGGAGCTCCAGGAACGTTCTGGTACCGAAGCGGATCTCTGCTGGGAGGAGACGAGGAGACCAACCTGACCTCACCGACGATCCCGTACTGACGTCAGCGTCCGCAGAGTTGAGGAAGTCGTCCAGGGCCTCCTGGTCCGACACGTCGGTCACCGTCATCTGATCCAGGATGTTCACGTTGGATTCTGCAGGTTCTGCAAACACACATCCAGCCTCAGTCTGTCTGGTTCGGCCCAGGCCCAGGCCCTGGTCCAGGCCCAGTCCCAGGCCCAGGTCCCGGCCCAGGCCCCGGCCCAGGCCCAGGCCCCGGCCCCGGCCCAGGCCCCGGCCCCGGCCCCGGCCCCGGCCCCGGCCCCGGCCCCGGCCCAGGCCCAGGCCCAGGCCCAGTCCCAGGCCTAGGCCCCGGCCCAGACCCAGGCCCAGTCCTCTTTACAGATGAGTTAAACAGGTACTGAGCTCACAGAGTAAAGGTAGTTAAGCTCAGGTAGGTGGACTCATAACTGACATAGTGGTCTGACCGTCTGTGACGGATCACACTTGTTCTGGTACAGAAAAGGCCCCCAGACCTCCCCTTTAAGCACCTGTATCCTCAGGTAGCTCTAGAAAAGGCCCCCAGACCTCCCCTTTAAGCACCTGTATCCTCAGGTAGCTCTAGAAAAGGCCCACCCAGACCTCCCCTTTAAGCACCTGTATCCTCAGGTAGCTCTAGAAAAGGCCCCCAGACCTCCCCTTTAAGCACCTGTATCCTCAGGTAGCTCTAGAAAAGGCCCACCCAGACCTCCCCTTTAAGCACCTGTATCCTCAGGTAGCTCTAGAAAAGGCCCTCAGACCTCCCCTTTAAGCACCTGTATCCTCAGGTAGCTCTAGAAAAGGCCCTCAGATATTTAAGCACCTGTATCCTCTGGGCCTCCTGAATGAGTGTGACACACCTCTGTGCTGCAGTTGTCCGGTGGACAGGTAGTGCTTCACGTCCTGCTTGAAGGCTTCTTCATAGATCTTCTGCTGCTCTCTGAGCTTCTGGTGAACGGTCTCCTCCAGCTCTGCTGCCTTCTGAGAGTACTGGGACTTCAGATCCACTATGAGGGCGACACAACAAACAGGTGAAGATCAGCTGGAGGTGAAGATCAGCTGGAGGTGAAGATCAGCTGGAGGTGAAGATCAGCTGGAGGTGCATCACAGCGTAAATGGGAGTCTTCAAGACACACGCTCACCTTCCAGTTTCTCCACCTCCCTCCTGTAACGAGACAAAATCAGACGATTATGAGCTGATCTGAAACGGGAACGCGTCAAACTCGTGATGAAGGTCTCGAACCTCTTCTTCTTCTGGTAGACGTCCAGCGTGCTGATGTGGTGTTGCTTGGAGGCCAGTTCTTCACACTGACAGCAAAGAGTCTCCAGGTACATCAACCTGCTCTCCATCTCCTCAAAGTCCCCCTCCAGATGTGCTGAACACACACACACACACACACACACACACAGGATTACTACACACTTGTGCAGACCTAAGGTGTGTGTTCATCTCAAAGTGGTTCTATAAAGACAGATCTGTATTGTGTATTCACGATTACATCATGAACATCGGCGATGACCCGTGGTCTGGGTGATGATGTCACAGAGGGGGGGCGTGTCCTTACGTCAGCAGTCGTGTCGACGTGCGCGGGCGCCGTACCTATGTTAGCAGTGATGGCGTCCAGCTCGGCGGTGAAGGCCGGTAAGCTCTGCAGCTGTTCGTGGAGGTGTGTCAGGGCCGACTTCCTTCTCTCCACGTGGGCCGACAGCATGACGACGTCTCCATCTGCAGCCTGACAACCAGAGGAGGCGTGAGGGGCATCCTGGGTGGGAGGGGCCTGAGCGGGTCAACGACCCCGTGACCCCACCTCTGCTGTCTCAGAACACTCCTTCGTTCTTCTGTGGAGTGGAAACCAGCTCTCCTCGTACCTGCGCAAAGGAGCAGACCCCTCAGCCCATCGCCCAGATGTGTGCACCCAGATGTTTTGTGTTCTTCACCCAGACAGAACAAAGGTTTAACACACACACACACACACACACACAGGTCTGATGACACCATGAAACTCATGCACCAAAAGAACCCTTCACACACACTGACAGTAAATGTCTTAAATCAATCAAGACTGTGTTTTATACTGTTGTTCCCAAACACACGAGTTTAATCTGTTTTAAAGGAAATAACCGAAACGAGGGTGGAAACAGCGCCCCCCTGTGGAGAGTCCCCTCATGTCAGGGTGTGTGAGGCTCTGGTTTAAGTGTGTGTGTGTGTGTGCGTGTGTGTGTGTGTGCGTGTGCGTGTGTGTGTGCGTGTGTGCATGCGTGTGTGTGCGTGCAGACCTGCTGAGGATGTCCAGTCCAGCGCTGTAATGTAGAGGGGGACTGTGGTCAAACCTGCACAACAACAAACACGTCCTGTCAAGCGTCCACCATGAGGACGTCCAAGTCCTTGAGAAGAACGAGACCCTGGAGACGTCTCTGCTCTGGTACTGGTTACCTGTACTGGTACTGGTTACTGCTCTGGTACTGGTTACCTGTACTGGTACTGGTTACCTGTACTGGTTACTGGTCTGGTACTGGTTACTGCTCTGGTACTGGTTACTGCTACTGGTTACTGGTTTAGTACTGGTTACTGCTCTGGTACTGGTCTGGTACTGGTTACTGCTCTGGTACTGGTTACTGCTCTGGTACTGGTCTAGTACTGGTTACTGCTACTGGTTACTGGTCTGGTACTGGTTACTGGTCTGGTACTGGTTACTGGTCTGGCACTGGTTACCTGTACTGGTTACTGGTCTGGCACTGGTTACCTGTACTGGTTACTGCTCTAGTACTGGTTACTGGTCTGGTACTGGTTACCTGTACTGGTTACTGCTCTGGTTATTGGTTACTGCTACTGGTTACTGCTCTGGTACTGGTTACTGCTCTGGTACTGGTTACTGCTACTGGTTACTGGTCTGGTACTGGTTACTGGTCTGGTACTGGTTACTGCTACTGGTTACTGGTCTGCTACTGGTTACTGGTCTGGTACTGGTTACTGCTACTGGTTACTGGTCTGGTACTGGTTACCCCAGGCCATGCAGCCAGTACTTGGTCCTCCTGAGTGGTCAGTAAACGCTCCTCTAGAGGACATCTGTTGGTTTCTAGAAGGTCTCTGCAGGACCTTCAGCACCTGAAGACACCGGACAAAGAGCTAGACCCTGTTAGTGAAGGGGACACGTGAGCAGGGGACCTGATTGAACAGGCCCCGAGGTTCTCCAGGACTCATTCAAGGACTCATTCAAGGACAGGTGCTGGAGGACCGGTGTGTCTGCGTCCCCCAGGACCAGAGACGAACGGTTGTGTCCTGGGAGGACGCCCGTCCCCAGGTAGACGGTCTGGACCGGGGCTGAAGAGGGGGCTGAACCAACACCTGGGGGTCCTCACCTGCTCTGCCACTTGGTCTTGGTGTCTCTTGATTTGTCTCCCAGAGTCTTAAAGCTGAGGGAGGGAAGACACAGAGAGAGGCTGTTTCATGGACATCTCTGGACAAAACACGACACGGACGGGTGAAATGTCCCAAACACTTGGAGGGACCTTCTGGTTTCACTTTAGGACCCTCTTATGTCCTCTCAGGACCCTTTTATGTCCTCTCAGGACCCATTAATGTCCTCTCAGGACCCTTTAATGTCCTCTCAGGACCCTCTTATGTGCTCTCAGGACCCTTTTATGTCCTCTCAGGACCCTCTTATGTCCTCTCAGGACCCTCTTATGTGCTCTCAGGACCCTTTTATGTCCTCTCAGGACCCTCTTATGTCCTCTCAGGACCCTCTTATGTCCTCTCAGGACCCTCTTACGTTCTCTCAGGACCCTCTTACGTCCTCTCAGGACCCTTTTATGTCCTCTCAGGACCCTCTTATGTCCTCTTAGGACCCTTTTATGTCCTCTCAGGACCCTCTTATGTCCTCTTAGGACCCTTTTATGTCCTCTCAGGACCCTCTTATGTCCTCTCAGGACCCTTTTATGTCCTCTCAGGACCCATTAATGTCCTCTTAGGACCCTTTTATGTCCTCTCAGGACCCTCTTATGTCCTCTCAGGACCCTTTAATGTCCTCTCAGGACCCTCTTATGTCCTCTCAGGACCCTCTTATGTGCTCTCAGGACCCTCTTATGTGCTCTCAGGACCCTCTTATGTCCTCTCAGGACCCTTTTATGTCCTCTCAGGACCCTTTAATGTCCTCTCAGGACCCTCTTATGTCCTCTCAGGACCCTTTAATGTCCTCTCAGGACCCTCTTATGTCCTCTCAGGACCCTTTTATGTCCTCTCAGGACCCTCTTATGTCCTCTTAGGACCCTTTAATGTCCTCTCAGGACCCTCTTATGTCCTCTCAGGACCCTTTTATGTCCTCTCAGGACCCATTAATGTCCTCTTAGGACCCTTTAATGTCCTCTCAGGAGCCCAAACGAGTGAAAGTTTCACCGACTGTCAACATCACGTGACTGTCCTGTGACTGTCATTAACGAGCCTTGAACGCATCACCGAGCCCTGAACGCATCACGAGCCCAGCAGGCTCTTTATCGGCCCTAAACTAGAGAACTTCAGGGTTCGGACGAGTTTAAAGGTGTTGTTTGTGCCCCTGTTGTCGTCCCGAGCAGCTTTAAAGACGCGCACCCACCTCGTCGTGAAGTCATGCTGCACCATGTGGAGCCTCTCTCTGAAGTTCTCGAACATCTCAGCGGGTCTTCAGCTTTATGAAATCAGCGTTGACGGAGGAAGAAGATGAAGTGAGACAGATTAAAACAGTTAGAACGAGCTCTTCCTCATCCTCCTCCTCCTCCTCCTCCTCTTCTTCTGGGGAACAGAGAGGCTCACCGGCGCCTCCACCCGGCGGGGCGGGCTGCGCGCTTCAGGTCGGAACCTCTCATCAGAAGGTCCAGGTCAGAACCTCTCATCAGAAGGTCCTCTCTGGGGGTGTGGAGGTCAGAACCTCTCATCAGAAGGTCCAGGTCAGAACCTCACCTCAGAAGGTCCAGGTCAGAACCTCTCATCAGAAGGTCCAGGTCAGAACCTCTCATCAGAAGGTCCAGGTCAGAACCTCACCTCAGAAGGTCCAGGTCAGAACCTCTCATCAGAAGGTCCAGGTCAGAACCTCTCATCAGAAGGTCTCAGGTTCTAATCCCGTTGGGATGGAGGTCTTTCTGTGGTGAGTCTCCATGTTCTCCCTGAGCCTGGTGGGTTCTCTCCTCCCTCAGTCCAAAGACATGATGGGGAGGAGTTTGACTGGAGACTCTAAGTTGTCCGTAGGTGTGAGTGTGAGTGGTTGTCCCTCTCTCTGTGTCCCCCTGAGACCGTCTGGTCCAGTCCAGGGTGGACCCCCCCTCCACCCAGTGTCAGCTGGGACAGGCTCCAGTCCCCCCACGACCTTCTGAGGAGGAACAAGAGGTAGAAGATGATGGATGGATGGGAATACAGTCATTATTAACTGTGTTTTCTGTCTCTAACCCCTCACACAGCTGAGTCTGGTGCTACTGTGGTGGTGTTACATCAGAGCAGGAGACCACTGTCAGAAGATAGTGCTTCAGGTCCCACCCCCTCAGGTTACCATGTGATGATGAAAGATCAGTGAAGGGAAAGAGTGGAGGTCAAGGTCAGGTCTGGAGGACCAAGAACACCATCAAGAGAACACCTCAGGAGACCTGCAGGAACCTCTGGAGGACTCTGGAGCTGAGACGTCTCTCCGTCCAGACAACCCAACCTCTCTGCAGGCCCCTCCCTTTTCCTTTGAAGATGGAGAAGATGAACAGAAAAGAGAGTTTTGTGCTAAAGGGAAGGTCATCTGTGACTTTGTGCTCCCAGAAGCAGAACCGGGCTGAGCCTGGAGACCCTCAGGACGTTAAGACATCTGCAGCGTTCTGTGGGAACAGAAGAGACACTGTGGGAAGGGACACCTGGCTCCTGACCATGACCTCTGACCTCAACAGGTGACCAACCATAACTGGTGACGCCAGCGTGACCTCGCTACCGCCTTTGATCGAGACTGCTGCCCTTTGAGATGAATTAATACAATGTTAATAAATAAGAAATAAGGTTGTATGTGCTGAAACCCCACCAGCGGTGGCTCAAGTGACCCTCACATCGTGCTCACAGATACTTTTATTGATTTAGTCAATCACCAATAAAAGGGTCAATAAATCACTGGCGCCAGTGATCCAGATTTAATCTCCACCGACCAGACGTACGCCCGACGTTTGAGGAAAGTGCTCTAAAAAGGTGGAGAGAGGTAGATGTTTAATGGCACCAGCCCGAGGTGAGTCCCACCACATCAGACTGAACGGGGACGGGGGGCGTGTCCACGTCCCCGGTTGTGCTCAGGGTCGTCCTCGCTGGGGCCTCCAGGAGGTCCTGGTGCACGTGCTCCGTTCTCAGGGGCTGCTGGGGCCTCCAGGAGGTCCCGGTGCACGTGCTCCGTTCTCAGGGGGTGCTGGGGCCTCCAGGAGGTCCTGGTACCACGTGCTCCGTTCTCAGGGGGTGCTGCGCTTACGCAACAGGAAGGACAAGCTGAACGCCCAAAACAACGCCGGGCAGCCGCGCTCACTCGCCAAGGACCAGCATCTTCACGGGGGGGGGGTCAGACCTGGGTCAGCCCGGCCCTGACCCGTCCCTCAGGGGGGGACGGCCCGTCTCAGGGCTCACAGGTCCAGCTGGACCCCTGGGAGGAGAGCTGCTCTCGTAGGCCTCACGGCGTCCTGTCACGTGCAGCTCCAGCTGTTGGTTCCCACACGCCAGGAGGAGCCTGTGAACGATGCACCTGAGGGGCCCGGCCCCCCCCGGGGCCTATAAGAGCCCCCGCCCCGCGCCTCCGCTCACTGCTACTGCCATGGCTCGTGTGTTGGCCGCCGCGGCGCTGCTGGCGCTGCTGGCGGGGGCGCTGGGCGAGGACAAGGTCTTCCTGCAGCGCGCCGGCACGGCCTTCAACGGCCGGGCCTACAGGTCCGTGCTGAACGTCACCAACGGGGAGCGGTTCGGGGGCTGGACCTGGCCCGAGATGTGCCCGGACCACTTCTACGCTGTCGGCTTCAGCCTCCGGGTCAGGACGCGCACGCCCGCGGGGTCGACCCCCGCCCCCACCCGCCTGTAGACCAGGGGGCCGCCTGACCGTGTGTGTGTGTGTGTGTGTGTGTGTGTGTGTGTGTGTGTGTGTGTGTGTGTGTGTGTGAGAGAGTGTGCGTGTGTGTGTGTGTGTGTGTGTGTGTGTGTGTGTGTGTGTGTGTGTGTGTGTGTGTGTGTGTGAGAGAGAGTGTGCATGTGTGTGTGTGTGTGTGTGTGTGCGTGTGTGTGTGTGTGTGTGTGTGAGAGAGAGAGTGTGTGTGTGTGTGTGTGTGTGTGTGTGTGTGTGTGTGTGTGTGTGTGTGTGTGTGTGTCCAGGTGGAGCCAAAACAGTATGGGCTGGACGACACGGCCCTCAACGGGATCCGCCTCATCTGCGCCAAGGACGGAGACAAGAGCTTCCTCTACTACATCGAGTCCCACACCGGATAGTGAGTACACCAGCTGGGCCCCCTGACCCTGACCCAGACCCTGACCCAGACCCAGACCCTGACCCAGACCCTGACCCAGACCCAGACCCTGACCCAGACCCTGACCCAGACCCAGACCCAGACCCTGACCCAGACCCAGACCCTGACCCAGACCCAGACCCTGACCCAGACCCTGACCCAGACCCTGACCCTGACCCAGACCCTGACCCAGACCCAGACCCTGACCCTGACCCTGACCCAGACCCAGACCCAGACCCAGACCCAGACCCAGACCCTGACCCAGACCCAGACCCAGACCCTGACCCTGACCCTGACCCAGACCCAGACCCTGACCCTGACCCAGACCCTGACCCAGACCCTGACCCTGACCCTGAGGGGGTCTGACCCCGTCTCCCTGTGAGCAGCTTCGGGGAGTGGTCCCACACCCTCTACTGCCCCTCCGGATACCTGACCTCCTTCCAGATGCGCGTGGAGCCCCACCAGGGCCTGTTCGGGGACGACACCGCCGTCAACAACATCAAGTTCCGCTGCAGCAGCAACCCCACGCTGGAGGGGGCGGGCGCGCCCTGGGGGGAGTACGGCCACTGGAGCCAGGACTGCAGGGGGGGGGGCATCTGCGGCATCGAGACCAAGATGGAGGAGTACCAGTACGGCCTGGACGACAGCACCCTCAACGACGTGCGCTTCCACTGCTGCTCCGCCTCCGAAGAGGTCTGGGGGGGGCACCGAGGCCCTGGGGGGGGGGGGCACAGAGGCCCTGGGGGCGGGGGGGCACCGAGGCCCTGGGGGGGTGTCCCAGCTGTTAACTGGCCCTTTCTCTCCTCAACAGTGAAGCCCATCAGCGGCCGAACGTCAGCGAGGCGAAGAGCCCGAGTCAGCCGTAACCACGGAAACCAACCAATAAAAAAAAAGAACAGGCAGCGTTGGCTCGTTTTTCTCAGATCCTGATCTGGTCAGAGCGAACGCACCATGGTCAGCGTGACCGAACGTGTCCGAGAAAGGCTGGTCGAGATCACCACTGGAAACCAGTCACAGTCCGCCAGCGTGGTGGATGTGACTGGTTCAGTGGTTGAATCATGAATTATTATTATTATTATTATTATTATTATTATTATTATTATTATTATTATTATTATTGTTATTATTATTGTTGTTATTATTATTGTTATTATTATTATTAATGATTCAGAAGAACAACTGTGGTGTTCAGGTCCTCCATCAGGCTGTGAGACAGATGTTGTACAGGCTGGGTAACATGGGTGAACTGGGTGAACTGGGTGAAGTGGGCAATCTGGGTGAACTGGGTGAAGTGGGTAATCTGGGTGAACTGGGTGAAGTGGGTGAAGTGGGCAATCTGGGTGAACTGGGTGAAGTGGGTAATCTGGGTGAACTGGGTGAAGTGGGTGAAGTGGGCAATCTGGGTGAACTGGGTAAAGTGGGTAATCTGGGTGAACTGGGTGAAGTGGGTGAGCGCTCTGGAAGTGTGAGAGAAATGGAAGGAGCAGACGGAGAACGTGAACGAGAGCAGAAAATAAAGTAATAAATAATCAAACAAAAATCTCGACCTCGTCTGAAAAAGAGCAGCAGGAGGAGAGAAGCCCACAAAGACCAGAACCAGAACCAGAACCAGGGATCCTCTTCTGCACCGGCGGGAACCCTCCAGGTTCTGGGTTCAGTAACCCCATAAAATGAAGAACTAACCAACAACTAAGTCAGAACTGGTCCACTTCAAAGACATCAAAGAGCCTGTTGGGGTACCCTCAGACACTCACAGGTGCACAGCCGTCCAACATAGCTCTGATTGGTCCAGTCTCAGGTCGGAGCCCCGCCCCCCTCAGATCAACCAATGAGCTCACGGGAAAGTCCTGTGAAAGGCTGCCGACACACACACACACACACACACACACTCTCACACACACATACACACACACTCACTCCCACACACACACTCACTCCTCACACACACACACACACACTCCTCACACACACACACACTCACACACACACACACACACTCCTCACACACACACACTCCTCACACACTTACACACACTCCTCACACACACACTCACTCCTCACACTCACGCACACTCACACTCACACACACACTCACACACACACACACTCACTCCTCACACACACACACACACACTCACTCCTCACACACACATACACTCACACACTCACTCCTCACACTCACACACACTCACACACACACACACTCCTCACACACACACACACCTCACACACTTACACACACTCCTCACACACACACACTCACTCCTCACACACACACACACACTCCTCACACACACACACACTCCTCACACACACACACACACACACACACTCATTCCTCACACTCACGCACACTCACACTCACACACACACTCACACACACACACACACTCACTCCTCACACACACGCACACACACTCACTCCTCACACACACACACACACACACACTCACTCCTCACACACACACACACACACACACACTCACTCCTCACACACACACACACACACACACACACACTCACTCCTCACACTCACACACACACTCACACACACACTCACACACGATCCCTGGTGGAGCAGACGTGATTAACAAGGAGAAAATAAAGAGGGGGGTCATTTATTTAGAGGTGAGGGACTGACAGCAGGTGATAACACATGGATTACTGCTGGTAATTAACCGAATGTGTGTGTGTGTGTGAGTGTGTGAGTGTATGTGTGAGTATGTGTGAGTGTGAGTGTGCGGGTCCACACTGTCCCCTGAAGGCCTGTTACCCTGGTGGGGGCCCTGTGTCAGTTCCAGGCAGTGAAGAGCTCAGAGGTGCAACCTCGATCATCTCTACAGTGTTTTATCATTTCAAGAAGAATTGATAAGAAATAGGTAACGTTGATGTCTGAGTGCTCTGCTCCTCCGTCTGGTGTTCCGTCTTCATCCTGTCCCTCTCTTCACATCTGCACATGAATGTACGGACATCAGACACATGAAAGACATAAAAGCCACCCATCAGGTCTTCCTCTGGACCTCCTGCCTGGCAGGTCCATCCTCAGCATCCTCCTACCAGCATCTTCACTGTCCCTCCTCTGGACATGTCCAAACCATCTCAGTCTGTCCTCTCTGACGTTACCTCCAGACATCTGACCTGTGCTGACCCTCTGGTGGACTCCTCCCTGGTCCTCTCCATCCTGGTTTCTCCAAAGAGAACCTCAACATCTTCATCTCTGCCTCCTCCAGCTCTGCCTCCTGTCCTCTCCTCAGCCTGTCCATCACCATGGCAACAGGAAGGGGCTCGGGGCTGCTCCCCCCACCACCCTGCATGTCCTGGACTCTAACGTCCTTCTCTTCCTCCTTCAGGACCACAGCTCATGTGTGTTCTCCAGATGTGCAGAAACACAGCAGCTCTCTCTGACCTTCTCAAGCCCCTTCTGCTCCCACTCAGTTTAGACTGGTTTAGTCTGGTTTAGTCTGGTTTACACTGGTTTAGTCTGGTTTACATTGGTTTAGTCTGGTTTAGTCTGGTTTACACTGGTTTAGACTGGTTTAGGCTGGTTTAGATTGGTTTAGTCTGGTTTAGTCTGGTTTACACTGGTTTAGTCTGGTTTAGACTGGTTTAGACTGGTTTAGTCTGGTTTACACTGGTTTAGTCTGGTTTAGGCTGGTTTAGTCTGGTTTACACTGGTTTAGTCTGGTTTAGTCTGGTTTACACTGGTTTAGACTGGTTTAGTCTGGTTTAGATTGGTTTAGTCTGGTTTAGTCTGGTTTACACTGGTTTAGTCTGGTTTAGACTGGTTTACACTGGTTTAGGCTGGTTTACACTGGTGTAGACTAGTTTAGACTGGTTTAGGCTGGCGTAGACTAGTTTAGACTGGTTTAGACTGGTTTACAACCACATCAACCACACCCTAGATCTAGTTCTGACTTATGGTGTTGAGGTAGAACATGTGTCAGTGTTCCTCAGAACCCACTCCTGTCAGACCATTCTTTGATCACTTTCACATTCATGATTAAGGATTCTTCTATGCTCAGAACAAAGTCTTACTATAGCAGATGTCTTTCAGATAATGCTGTAGCTAAGTTTAAGGAAGTGATCCCTGTGCTAATCCCAGGACCACTGTGTGTTTCCCCAGGGATCAATCATTATAATCTTAGCCCTACAGAGGTTGACACTATTGCTGAAGGTGCAGCAGCCTCACTGAGAATCACACTTGATTCTGTTGCCCCCCTGAAAAAGAAAACAGTAAATCAGAGGAGGTGTGCCCCCTGGTATAATTCACATATCAGGACCCTCAAGCAGAAAGTGTGAAGACTGGAAAGGAAGTGGCATTCCTGTAAAATAGACAGCTATCATGTAGCCTGGAAAGACTGTCTATTAGTTTACAAAAAGGCCCTTCACAAGGCTAGAACAGCCTATTTTTCTTCTTTAATTGAGGAAAATAAGAGCAACCCCAGGTTTCTTTTCAGCACTGTGGCCAAATTAACTCAGAGTCACAGTGCTTTAGACCCACGTATCCCTTCCTCCCTTACTGGTGAAGACTTCATGAGCTTCTTCACTCATAAAGTTCTAGCTATCAGAGGGAAAGCTAAGCAGGCCATCCCAACATCTGGACCATCACCAGATGTGCTGACTGTGGGAACATACAGGTTCTCCAACGAGCCCTTAAACTCCTTCAGCCCTATATATTTCTCTGAGGCGTCTTCGCTGATTCAGAAATCCAAGACCACCACGGGTCTTTTAGATCCCATCCCAACACACCTGTTGAAGGATGTTCTACCATTGATAGGCAGTCCTATCCTGGACCAGATCAATGGTTCCTTAGTGACAGGTTATGTACCCCGGTCCCCGGTACGGGAGGCTGACTCCACCTCTACTTTTAAGACCAGACTTAAAACCTACCTCTTTGAAAAAGCTTATTGTTACTAACCTTGTAGTTCAGTTACTATCATAGACAGACTAATGATCATACTGAGGGGGTCGTCTAATCACTAGGTTAAGATACTAGTTATGCTGCTATAGGCCGAGGCTGAGGGTCCAGAAACATGATCACCTGACAGGCCTCTGTCACCACACTGGTCATGGTTTGGTTTCCTCTCCTCTCCTCTCCTCTCCTCTCCTCTCCTCTCCTCTCCTCTCCTCTCCTCTCCTCTCCTCTCCTCCTCTTCTTCAGTACACTAGTGATGCTATTTCCTGTGTAGTTTTTCTGCCCCCCCTTCTGTATTCATTTACAGGTATCGCCACCTTCAGAGCTGCATAATGACCTCTGACCCCGCTGACCCACTCAACCGGCTGCTGATTCAATAAAATGCGTTCTGTGTGTACTTCTATGCTCTGTGCCTCTCCTCTCCCCTCTTCTCCTCTCTACCTGTTCTATCCTCTACCTGTTCTATCCTCTACCTGTTCTATCCTCTACCTGTTCTATCCTCTACCTGTTCTACCCTCTACCTGTTCTATCCTCTACCTGTTCTACCCTCTACCTGTTCTATCTCTACCTGTTCTATCCTCTACCTGTTCTACCCTCTACCTGTTCTATCCTCTACCTGTTCTATCCTCTACCTGTTCTATCCTCTACCTGTTCTATCTCTACCTGTTCTATCCTCTACCTGTTCTATCTCTACCTGTTCTTTCCTCTACCTGTTCTATCCTCTACCTGTTCTACCCTCTACCTGTTCTATCTCTACCTATTCTATCCTCTACCCGTTCTATCCTCTACCTGTTCTATCTCTACCTGTTCTATCCTCTACCTGTTCTATCCTCTACCTGTTCTATCCTCTACCTGTTCTATCTCTACCTGTTCTTTCCTCTACTTGTTCTATCCTCTACCTGTTCTATCCTCTACCTGTTCTATCCTCTACCTGTTCTACCCTCTACCTGTTCTGTCCTCTACCTGTTCTATCCTCTACCTGTTCTACCCTCTACCTGTTCTATCTCTACCTGTTCTTTCCTCTACCTGTTCTATCCTCTACCTGTTCTATCCTCTACCTGTTCTGTCCTCTACCTGTTCTATCCTCTACCTGTTCTATCCTCTACCTGTTCTACCCTCTACCTGTTCTATCTTCTACCTGTCCTATCCTCTACCTGTTCTATCCTCTACCTGTTCTATCCTCTACCTGTTCTATCCTCTACCTGTTCTACCCTCTACCTGTCCTATCCTCTACCTGTTCTATCCTCTACCTGTTCTATCCTCTACCTGTTCTATCCTCTACCTGTTCTACCCTCTACCTGTTCTATCCTCTACCTGTTCTATCCTCTACCTGTTCTATCCTCTACCTGTTCTGTCCTCTACCTGTTCTATCCTCTACCTGTCCTCCTCTCCTCCTCTCTCTACCCATCTGTCCATCATCAGGAGGGTCCCCCTACATGAGCCTGGTCCTGCTCAAGGTTTCTTCCTGTTAAAGGGGAGTTTTTCCTTGTTACTGTTGTTTGTCTGGGGTTAGGTCCTGGGATTCTGGAAAGGCCTTGAAACTATTTTGATTGTAAAAGACGCTGTATCAATAAAGATTGATTGATTGATTGAGCCTTGAGTCACACAGCAGTACATTGGTGTTGTTTAGAACAACTGTGACATGTGGCAAAGAACAAGTCAGGTGGCTTGAATTCCCCTTTTCTCTTTAGAATATTTATTTTACTACATGCATGTCATTTTGAAGCAGTTTCTCTGACAACACAAATGAAATGTTCAAAGCCAAACAAGGTTTGCAGCGCTCAGGTGTCACTTCCTGCATGTTAGAGAAACATGCTGGCTGAGCTGAGGAGCTTGTGCTGGCCCTGCTGCTCTAGAGAGTCCCTCCACTTCAAAATGGTGCTGGGATGGATGACCTCTTCATCCGTCAGAATGATGAGGAACATCTGCAGCAGGTAGCCTGGGCGCTCCATGTGACCGAGCAGGTCCCCCAGCGCTCTCATGGCCGTCTGCTCGCTCTCCTGGTTCTTGAGGAAGAACCTCAGCAGGGCCGTCCACCGGAGCATGCCACGACCGTCCACGCGGGGAACATTGCCAACAATCAAATGGGATTGGCACACGCAGGTCATCAGGATCTCCAGGAATTCTTTGGAGGACTGGTCTTCATCATCAAATGTTTCCTGGAGCCAGTTGATGATGTCCTGACTGCTGTGGTTGCCCTGAAGGAGCTTGCTGATCCTGTTGCGGAGCTCCTCCTCACTGATCTCTTCCTCCTCAACGGTGGGTCCTGGAGCCTCCTCAGCCTCTGCTTTGCTGTCTTCTTCAGCCTCCTGGGGTTCAGGCTGGGAATCCTGAAGTTTGGCAGCTGGAGCCCACTGTCTCTTGTCTCTGTTCCAGACTTCGGATATGTGACCTTTGGAGTCGCTCCTCTCCAGCCTGTCGCTCTGAGCATCGGGGCGGAGCGGTTCCTCGGGAGGACTCGGAGCCTTCTTCATCCTCTCGGGAAAAGCTGCCTTGCCGAGGGGAGGGAAGTCGCTGTCCAGATCCAGGTGAAATTCTGGACAGCGCTTGCTCTTCTGCTGGTCTTCATGTTCCTCAGTCCAGCGTGGATAAGCATGAGGCTTGAACTGGTTCCTCCAATAAGTGAAGGCCGTCATGGAATTTTGTGGCTTGACCCAGCGTTCCTTTCTTTTTGTATTCTTCTTCACAACCTTCCATTCTCCATCTGGTGAAGCATTGTGGGAATTAGAGGTAGACTTCTCACCCTGATAGATGTTCTGCTCCATGTTGTTTTAGTTGGTTCGTCTTGTCGATCAGTATAGACGGTCTAGTTCAGTTTGTCGTTTAATATAAACAAAATAAACCGTTAGTTTCGGATCAAACCTTTTGGCTTTGATGTCTTATTAACTTTCATAAATTTCAAGTCCTCTTTCAACATTAAAATTCAAGCCCCCTCAAAGGGGACTATTGTTGTTTTGAACCATGGGTGTCGTTTGATGGTTGGAGGAAGATATTCCATCAAGTCGTGTGTGCATCATAAGTGGACTTTCTGACCTTTGAAAGATGTTTATGGTTCATCCTGCCAGGATTCACCTGAGCTCACAACCTCCACCCTGACATCAGGAGATGAGGATTCCTCACACATTCACACAGCCTTCTTTGATCACAGCATCCTGTTACAGAGACTGGAACAAGTGGTTGGGTTTAAAGGGACAGCACTAGACTGGTTTAGGTCACCTGACAGGCTTCTGTCACTCTCTGACTCCACCTCTACTTTTAAGACCAGACTTAAAACCTACCTCTTTGAAAAAGCTTATTGTTACTAACCTTGTAGTTCCAGTTACTATCATAGACAGACTAATGATCATACTGAGGGGGTCGTCTAATCACTAGGTTAAGATACTAGTTATGCTGCTATAGGCCGAGGCTGAGGGTCCAGAAACATGATCACCTGACAGGCCTCTGTCACCACACTGGTCATGGTTTGGTTTCCTCTCCTCTCTCCTCTCCTCTCCTCCCTCTCCTCTCCTCCTCTCTCTACCCATCTGTCCATCATCAGGAGGGTCCCCCTACATGAGCCTGGTCCTGCTCAAGGTTTCTTCCTGTTAAAGGGGAGTTTTTCCTTGCCACTGTTGTTTGTCTGGGGTTAGGTCCTGGGATTCTGGAAAGGCCTTGAAACTATTTTGATTGTAAAAGACGCTGTATCAATAAAGATTGATTGATTGATTGATTGAGCCTTCAGTCACACAGCAGTACATTGGTGTTGTTTAGAACAACTGTGACATGTGGCAAAGAACAAGTCAGGTGGCTTGAATTCCCCTTTTCTCTTTAGAATATTTATTTTACTACATGCATGTCATTTTGAAGCAGTTTCTCTGACAACACAAATTAAATGTTCAAAGCCAAACAAGGTTTGCAGCGCTCAGGTGTCACTTCCTGCATGTTAGAGAAACATGCTGGCTGAGCTGAGGAGCTTGTGCTGGCCCTGCTGCTCTAGAGAGTCCCTCCACTTCAAAATGGTGCTGGGATGGATGACCTCTTCATCCGTCAGAATGATGAGGAGCATCTGCAGCAGGTAGCCTGGGCGCTCCATGTGACCGAGCAGGTCCCCCAGCGCTCTCATGGCCATCTGCTCGCTCTCCTGGTTCTTGAGGAAGAACCTCAGCAGGGCCGTCCACCGGAGCATGCCACGACCGTCCACGCGGGGAACATTGCCAACAATCAAATGGGATTGGCACATGCAGGTCATCAGGATCTCCAGGAATTCTTTGGAGGACTGGTCTTCATCATCAAACGTTTCCTGGAGCCAGTTGATGATGTCCTGACTGCTGTGGTTGCCCTGAAGGA
This sequence comes from Lagocephalus sceleratus, assembly GCA_911728415.1. NCBI lineage: Eukaryota > Metazoa > Chordata > Actinopteri > Tetraodontiformes > Tetraodontidae > Lagocephalus > Lagocephalus sceleratus. Next base: position 984,969 of record CAJVRN010000032.1, on the reverse strand, counting down.
GCTTGCTGATCCTGTTGCGGAGCTCCTCCTCACTGATCTCTTCCTCCTCAACGGTGGGTCCTGGAGCCTCCTCAGCCTCTGCTTTGCTGTCTTCTTCAGCCTCCTGGGGTTCAGGCTGAGAATCCTGAAGTTTGGCAGCTGGAGCCCACTGTCTCTTGTCTCTGTTCCAGACTTCGGATATGTGACCTTTGGAGTCGCTCCTCTCCAGCCTGTCGCTCTGAGCATCGGGGCGGAGCGGTTCCTCGGGAGGACTCGGGCCTTCTTCATCCTCTCGGGAAAAGCTGCCTTGCCGAGGGGAGGGAAGTCGCTGTCCAGATCCAGGTGAAATTCTGGACAGCGCTTGCTCTTCTGCTGGTCTTCATGTTCCTCAGTCCAGCGTGGATAAGCATGAGGCCTGAACTGGTTCCTCCAATAAGTGAAGGCCGTCATGGAATTTTGTGGCTTGACCCAGCGTTCCTTTCTTTTTGTATTCTTCTTCACAACCTTCCATTCTCCATCTGGTGAAGCATTGTGGGAATTAGAGGTAGACTTCTCACCCTGATAGATGTTCTGCTCCATGTTGTTTTAGTTGGTTCGTCTTGTCGATCAGTATAGACGGTCTAGTTTAGTTTGTCGTTTAATATAAACAAAATAAACCGTTAGTTTCGGATCAAACCTTTTGGCTTTGATGTCTTATTAACTTTCATAAATTTCAAGTCCTCTTTCAACATTAAAATTCAAGCCCCCTCAAAGGGGACTATTGTTGTTTTGAACCATGGGTGTCGTTTGATGGTTGGAGGAGGATATTCCATCAAGTCGTGTGTGCATCATAAGTGGACTTTCTGACCTTTGAAAGATGTTTATGGTTCATCCTGCCAGGATTCACCTGAGCTCACAACCTCCACCCTGACATCAGGAGATGAGGATTCCTCACACATTCACACAGCCTTCTTTGATCACAGCATCCTGTTACAGAGACTGGAACAAGTGGTTGGGTTTAAAGGGACAGCACTAGACTGGTTTAGGTCACCTGACAGGCTTCTGTCACTCTCTGACTCCACCTCTACTTTTAAGACCAGACTTAAAACCTACCTCTTTGAAAAAGCTTATTGTTACTAACCTTGTAGTTCAGTTACTATCATAGACAGACTAATGATCATACTGAGGGGGTCGTCTAATCACTAGGTTAAGATACTAGTTATGCTGCTATAGGCCGAGGCTGAGGGTCCAGAAACATGATCACCTGACAGGCCTCTGTCACCACACTGGTCATGGTTTGGTTTCCTCTCCTCTCCTCTCCTCCCTCTCCTCCTCTCTCTCTACCCATCTGTCCATCATCAGGAGGGTCCCCCTACATGAGCCTGGTCCTGCTCAAGGTTTCTTCCTGTTAAAGGGGAGTTTTTCCTTGTTACTGTTGTTTGTCTGGGGTTAGGTCCTGGGATTCTGGAAAGGCCTTGAAACTATTTTGATTGTAAAAGACGCTGTATCAATAAAGATTGATTGATTGATTGATTGAGCCTTCAGTCACACAGCAGTACATTGGTGTTGTTTAGAACAACTGTGACATGTGGCAAAGAACAAGTCAGGTGGCTTGAATTCCCCTTTTCTCTTTAGAATATTTATTTTACTACATGCATGTCATTTTGAAGCAGTTTCTCTGACAACACAAATGAAATGTTCAAAGCCAAACAAGGTTTGCAGCGCTCAGGTGTCACTTCCTGCATGTTAGAGAAACATGCTGGCTGAGCTGAGGAGCTTGTGCTGGCCCTGCTGCTCTAGAGAGTCCCTCCACTTCAAAATGGTGCTGGGATGGATGACCTCTTCATCCGTCAGAATGATGAGGAACATCTGCAGCAGGTAGCCTGGGCGCTCCATGTGACCGAGCAGGTCCCCCAGCGCTCTCATGGCCGTCTGCTCGCTCTCCTGGTTCTTGAGGAAGAACCTCAGCAGGGCCGTCCACCGGAGCATGCCACGACCGTCCACGCGGGGAACATTGCCAACAATCAAATGGGATTGGCACACGCAGGTCATCAGGATCTCCAGGAATTCTTTGGAGGACTGGTCTTCATCATCAAATGTTTCCTGGAGCCAGTTGATGATGTCCTGACTGCTGTGGTTGCCCTGAAGGAGCTTGCTGATCCTGTTGCGGAGCTCCTCCTCACTGATCTCTTCCTCCTCAACGGTGGGTCCTGGAGCCTCCTCAGCCTCTGCTTTGCTGTCTTCTTCAGCCTCCTGGGGTTCAGGCTGAGAATCCTGAAGTTTGGCAGCTGGAGCCCACTGTCTCTTGTCTCTGTTCCAGACTTCGGATATGTGACCTTTGGAGTCGCTCCTCTCCAGCCTGTCGCTCTGAGCATCGGGGCGGAGCGGTTCCTCGGGAGGACTCGGAGCCTTCTTCATCCTCTCGGGAAAAGCTGCCTTGCCGAGGGGAGGGAAGTCGCTGTCCAGATCCAGGTGAAATTCTGGACAGCGCTTGCTCTTCTGCTGGTCTTCATGTTCCTCAGTCCAGCGTGGATAAGCATGAGGCCTGAACTGGTTCCTCCAATAAGTGAAGGCCGTCATGGAATTTTGTGGCTTGACCCAGCGTTCCTTTCTTTTTGTATTCTTCTTCACAAGCTTCCATTCTCCATCTGGTGAAGCATTGTGGGAATTAGAGGTAGACTTCTCACCCTGATAGATGTTCTGCTCCATGTTGTTTTAGTTGGTTCGTCTTGTCGATCAGTATAGACGGTCTAGTTTAGTTTGTCGTTTAATATAAACAAAATAAACCGTTAGTTTCGGATCAAACCTTTTGGCTTTGATGTCTTATTAACTTTCATAAATTTCAAGTCCTCTTTCAACATTAAAATTCAAGCCCCCTCAAAGGGGACTATTGTTGTTTTGAACCATGGGTGTCGTTTGATGGTTGGAGGAGGATATTCCATCAAGTCGTGTGTGCATCATAAGTGGACTTTCTGACCTTTGAAAGATGTTTATGGTTCATCCTGCCAGGATTCACCTGAGCTCACAACCTCCACCCTGACATCAGGAGATGAGGATTCCTCACACATTCACACAGCCTTCTTTGATCACAGCATCCTGTTACAGAGACTGGAACAAGTGGTTGGGTTTAAAGGGACAGCACTAGACTGGTTTAGGTCATATTTATCTGATAGATACCAGTTTGCTCATGTCCATGGCGTTCCCTCTTCATACAGTAGGGTTAGCCACGGAGTCCCTCAAGGTTCTGTACTTGGACCAATCCTCTTCACCTTGTACATGCTTCCCTTAGGGAACATTATTCAGCAGCATGGGATACATTTTCATTGTTATGCTGATGACACTCAGCTTTATTTATCCATGAAGCCAGAGGAGACAGAAGTTAGTGAAGCTTCAGACCTGTCTTAAGGACATAAATTCCTGGATGTCTTCAAATGTCCTCCTCCTTAACCCAGGAAAAACTGAGGTCATGGTGTTTGGTCCTGAACCTCTCAGGGATAGGTTAGATCACATTATCACTCTAGATGGTATCTCCTTAGCATCTATTCTCTCTGTGAGGAATCTAGGAGTAACTTTTGATCAGAACCTCTCCTTTAACTCACACATCAAATTAGTCTCTAGAAGTGCCTTTGTTCACCTGAGGAACATCACAAAGATCAGGAAGATACTGACGCAGCATGATGCTGAAAAGTTAGTCCATGCATTTGTTACTTCCAGGCTGGAATATTGTAATTCTTTACTATCAGGGTGCCCAAACAACTCTTTAAGAAGCCTCCAGGTGATCCAAAATGCTTCAGCTAGAGTTCTGACAGGTATTGACCAAAGAGATCACATAACTCCTGTACTGGCGTTTCTTCATTGGCTGCCCGTTAAATTCAGAATCATTTTTAAAACCCTCCTCTTGACCTACAAGGTCCTCAGAGGCCTAGCTCCATCCTACCTGGAGGAGCTAGTGATACCTTACCAGCCCAATAGACTGCTCCGCTCTCAGAACGCTGGTCTACTTGTGGTTCCCAGAGTCTTTGGGAGTAGATTGGGGGGCCGAGCATTTAGCTACCAGGCCCCCCTGCTATGAAACCAGCTCCCTGTCCAGGTACGGGAGGCTGACTCCATCTCTATTTTCAAGACCAGACTTAAAACCTACCTCTTTGAAAAAGCTTATTGTTACTAACCTTGTAGTTCAGTTACTATCATAGACAGACTAATGATCATACTTAGGGGGTCGTCTAATCACTAGGTTAAGATACTAGTTATGCTGCTATAGGCCGAGGCTGAGGGTCCAGAAACATGATCACCTGACAGGCCTCTGTCACCACACTGGTCATGGTTTGGTTTCCTCTCCTCTCCTCTCCTACCTGTTCTATCCTCTACCTGTTCTATCCTCTACCTCTCCTCTCCTCTCCTCTTCTCCCTCTCTTCTCCTCTCTCTCTACCCATCTGTCCATCATCAGGAGGGTCCCCCTACATGAGCCTGGTCCTGCTCAAGGTTTCTTCCTGTTAAAGGGGAGTTTTTCCTTGCCACTGTTGTTTGTCTGGGGTTAGGTCCTGGGATCCTGGAAAGGCCTTGAAACTATTTTGATTGTATAAGATGCTATATAAATAAAGATTGATTGATTGATGATTGATTTACACTGGTTTAGACTGGTGTAGACTGGTGTAGGCTGGTTTACACTGGTGTAGACTGGTTAACACTGGTTTAGGCTGGTGTAGACTAGTTTACACTGGTTTAGGCTGGTTTAGACTGGTTACCTCCACCAGGACGTTATGTTTTTTGCCAACGTTTGTCTGTCTGTCTGTCTGTCTGTCTGTCTGACTGTCTGTCTGTCTGTCTGTTAGCAACATAACTCAAAAAGTTATGGACCGATTTTGATTACATTTTCAGGATTTGTTGGAAGTGTGAAATGGAAATACTGGTTTCATTTTGGGGGTGATCCGGAAGAAATCCTGGATTCTGGATCACTTTGAAATTTTCTTTAACATTGTGATAAATGGGGCCAAAGGAATTGTTGCGCTTGGCGGAGGTCTGGACCAACTCCAGCTTCTCCTCCTCTCCCTCCTCCTCCTCCTCCTCTTCCTCTCCTCCTCCTCTTCTTCCTCTTCTTCTTCCTTGTTGTCCTCCTCTTCCTCCTCTCCTCTTCTTCTTCCTCCTCATCCTCCTCCTCATCCTTCTCTATCTTCCTTCACTATTGTCCTTCTCTATCTTCCTTCACTAGCTTCCTTCACTAGCGTCCTTCTCTAGCCTCCTTCAGATGTATTTTATTGCACCTCCACCCAAACGGCCACTAGATGGAGGACCAGCACCAAATAGCTTTGAATCTGTCTCTGAAGGCAGGAAACTCCCCGTTGGAGCCGCCAAGACTCATTTCACGAGTTCTGCTGAGCAGCCTGAGAACTGAGGACAAAAATCCCCGAACTGTCCCTGACCAGCTGGACGCGGAACCTTCTGCCAAAGGATATTTTCTCTTCTTTGACCTCCTGTCCTCTCACGCTACATCTAGTCTTAGGTCTTCCTCTGGCAGGTCCATCCTCAGCATCCTCCTACCAGCATCTTCACTGTCCCTCCTCTGGACATGTCCACACCATCTCAGTCTGTCCTCTCTGACGTTACCTCCAGACATCTGACCTGTGCTGACCCTCTGGTGGACTCCTCCCTGGTCCTCTCCATCCTGGTTTCTCCAAAGAGAACCTCACCATCTCCGCCTCCTGTCCTCTCCTCAGTGTCTCGAAAGAGAGGACGGGCTCCTGGACGTGCTAATGTTAATGTCCAAACCTGCAGGCTCAGTCTGCTCAGAACACCTCTGTGGTTCCTCTTCTGCCCAAAGAAACATGAAGGTCTCCTGCAGAGAGCTGAATTAATACAGTGGTTGTGGTGTTTAGCCCTCTATTGATCGTGTGCTCTCGTGCACGTCACACCCAGCTGTGCTGCTTCTATTCAGCAGCAGCATCAATAATACAGATGTGGTTTCATTCTGATTCAGAGGAGCTTCAAATGGTTCTGCTGATGTGAGAGGAGCTTCAGGCCTCCAAAATGGTTTATAATTATACTTCTGATACATCAGCTTTCAATGTAGTGAACAAACTGAACAGGCCAGCGTGTCCTTCAGGGTGAAGGTCACGCTGGTCGTCTGGTCCAGACCTGTTATTAATACTTCATATTTCAGAAGCACGTTTAACCGTCGTCCTCTCTCCAAACACTTCAGACACACTCTTCTCGTGGACACAAAAGATGCTGGGGCATGTACACATTAAATATAAATCATTTTTATTATGTACAAATTGTACAGATATCATGAACAACAGGACCGACACAGGAAACCTCCCGTCACAACAACAAGCACGGCTCTGGTCAAAGGCGCTCGCCGTTGCCACGGCGGCCGAGCCAAAAACCCCAAAACGGAAAAAACAACATTTTACAGAGGCTGTGAGTAAACGACAACACAGGAAACTCAGAATGTGACATCTTATTGTATCTGCAGGCATGTGTACTGTGCCCGTCTCACATCACATTAGCACACAGCAAATGGACCACACGTTACTCCGTATTTAGTTTTTACATTAAAACCCGCAAACAGGACAATTGCACCAGTGCACCACGGAGGAACCACCACGGAGGAACCATCACGGAGGAACCACCACGGAGGAACCACCACGGAGGAACCATCACGGAGGAACCACCACGGAGGAACCACCACGGAGGAACCATCACGGAGGAACCACCACGGAGGAACCATCACGGAGGAACCATCACGGAGGAACCACCACGGAGGAACCATCATGGAGGAACCATCACGGAGGAACCACCACGGAGGAACCATCATGGAGGAACCACCACGGAGGAACCACCACGGAGGAACCATCATGGAGGAACCACCACAGAGGAACCATCATGCAGGAACCATCACGGAGGAACCACCACAGAGGAACCATCATGCAGGAACCATCACGGAGGAACCATCACGGAGGAACCACCACAGAGGAACCACCACGGAGGAACCATCACGGAGGAACCATCACGCTGACATGAGACAGGGGAAGGTGAACGGCTCCGTTGTCTGGCAGGAGCAGGTCCAGGGGCAGATGTGTTTACGTCATGTGGACGCGGGTGAGCAGAGGAGGGGCCCCGACCGACCGGCCTCCCTTCCCCTTCTCAGGCGTGTGCGTGTCCGGGCCCCGAGGTGGAGGGCGTCGGGGAAAGGCGGGGCCCCGAAGGCCACGGCCTTGCCACCATCTGATGGACGTTTGTGGGGATCAATCAGGAAGGTTCAGCCCGCGATCTCCGTGTGTTCACCAGGTTCCTCTCAGGATCAGCTGTTACAGCGTCGGGTAAAAGTCTTACAAAACCATAAAAACCTTAAAAAAAGAGATAACTTTCAAAACTACATGAACATATTTATCTTGACCTTGAAGGTAAATAAAAATAAAGGAACTGATTACATCTGGAGAAGGATTAAAGCAAATAAAGTGACTTTTCCCTGCAGCTTTGAAGCAGAACGCGCGTGCTCGGAAAGCTGAGAGCTGCAGGGAGGACGAGCGACGCAAGACTTCACCTTCACCATCGTGGTTATGCGTCACGTGTGCGAGTACGTCTGTGGGTGAATAAGGACGGCGACCACGTCCGCCTTCAGTGACGACCTCGCGCTCACGTGCGCTCTGGTCGGGGGGGCGGACGTCTCGGCTGGCGGAGGAACCAGCGATCTTCCTTCAGAGGTAGCTCAAGCATCAGCCAGACACACGTTATCAAGCTTTTGCAAAACAGCAGAGGGAACACAAAGAAACCGTCGGGTCCACCACCACCACCACCACCACCATCACCACCACCACCACCACCACCACCACCACCACCACCACCACCACCATCACCACCACCACCTCCACCACCACGACCACCACCACCACCACCACCACCACCACCACCACCACCACCATCACCACCACCACCACCACCACCACCACCACCACCACCACCACCACCACCACCACCACCACCACCACCACCACCATCACCACCACCACCTCCACCACCACGACCACCACCACCACCACCACTACCACCACCACCACCACCACCATCACCACCACCACCACCATGACCACCACCTCCACGACCACGACCACCACCACCACCACCACCACTACCACCACCACCACCATCACCACCACCTCCACGACCACGACCACGACCACCACCACCACCACTACCACCACCACCACCATCACCACCACCTCCACCACCACCACCACCATCACCACCACCTCCACCACCACCACCACCACCATCACCACCACCACCACCATCACCACCACCACGACCATGGCGATAATAAAATCATAAAAACACCTTCATTTGAATAAACACGCGTCTGCCTGCCCGCGGTGGGCGGCGGTAATAAAGAGCACCAAAGCAAGCCGTCCTGGCCGACGTGTGGCGTGGATGCAGGCGGCGCTGAAGCGGGCGGTCACAGTAAGGCCAAGCGGGTCGGTTGGACGCGCTGAAGGGAACACGCTTCACTCGGCCCACAGCCGTCCGTCTCCGCCTCACCAGGGACACCACCAGGACCCACTCAGGACCTCCACGCCCCACCTGGTGGGCGGGTCAGCGTGGGCGTGGGCGTGGGGGTTAATGGCCTGACCCGCTGTCAATACGCCCCGGTGAGGGAGCCCCATTATGGATGCACGCATCCTGAATGATACCCCACTGACAAAACCCATTAGTGAGCCCCCCCCCCCCAACCCCCCCTCTGGCTCAACTCAAAAGCTCTGAGAATACGCGTTTGCTCATTAGCAGAAATCACATCTGGCCTCCGAGAAATGAGACTGAAATAATGGAGGACAGACGAGCGAGACAGGAGGTCTGCAAACATTCCTTAATGCCTCGACTTTCCGCTTCGCTCCGCTCGCCTTTCCCTCGGAACCACTCATCCCGCCGGTGACCGGTCCTCGTCTCTGTAAACGACCACAAAGCTCCGCTTGGCGGGCTCAAGTGCTTGTGTTGTGGCCATTGACTGGAAAGGTAATTAAAAAAGCGCTACTTTGTGCAGAAACAAATCTCCATCCTGTTTGTTCAGAGATAAGCAGGTGCACACGGACACTGAGCTCCACCTTGAGCCGCGAACATTCAGCTGAATTTCACTTTCTTATCAGACTTGTCTGTGAGTCTGGAACATTCTGTATGCAAGGTGAGCTCAGCGCACCACGCCGAAGAGTGATTATCAGCTCACTTTGAAGCACTTGACGGCTTAGAGCTCAGCGTAAACAATTATCTCTTCACTCTGCTTTGGATTGCCTGTCGCAACAAATGCCTTTCCCATCACCTCTGCCAGTGTTCCTGTCAGGTTCCCCTCACAGGCAGCAGGAGAACGGCCTGCTGTCTGTGAGGGTCCAGGTCACAGTGTCAGGGCCTCCAGACATTCCTCTAAGGACGGTTCTGTTTGGACTTCTACACGTTCACATACTCCTCAAGAGCGGGGAGACACATTCCACCGATGTTTCATCGCAGAATGTCAAATGTCTGTTTTGTTTGAGCGAGAACGTCAGCGCGGTGGAGCCAGAGGGCTTCTGCTTCTGGAGGGCTTCTGGCTCCAGTAAGTATTTTTCTGATCCTGGGGGGTCGAAGAACTGCAGGTCTCGGTGGCAGATGGTCTGTATCAGATCTCTGAACGTGGAGAACGTGCCTCAGGTCACACCCTCCGCCTCTTTAAGGCACAGAAGAACGCCACACAGCATCGTTAGTTTGAAGATCTGTGGGTTCAGGAGGCGTGATGGCAGCCTTCTCTGGGCTCATTAAGCGAACCGTTAACACACTAACACCAGCCGGGGGGCTCCTGGTTCCCTACGCTAATATATAATCACATCCCCTCCCTCATCCTCGTCCTAATTGGCGTTGTTGTGTTTTTGTCTTCAACTCTGATTCAGGACGGTCTTGACAGCAGACGTGTCCATGTGACACCCACCGGCCTAACCCACTTCTCGTTTCTTCTATCAAAAATAAACAGGTAGCATCTCCAAACTCCACGGTGGTACTCTGAGAGCATTGTCCAGCCCCCCCACCCCCCCACCCCCCGCCCCCCCCCTCCCGCCCTCCGGACGATGCTGCCCATCGTGCACCCTCTCTTATATACATTCAGGATGTGTGGTACAGTAGAGCTGATGTCATTTACATTGAGTTGCCAGGTTGTACTGCATCTGCAGAGTGATGTCTCTGAGAGATAGAAGATAGCAGGTCCAGGGTCCTGCTGCCTCTGGGAGTTAAGGCCCCGTTCATTTAGATGAGGGCAAGCGCAGCTCTGGAGAGGGCGGCCTTTAGAGGTAGGGTGGGGAACACTCAGGCCGATTCCTGCGTCTCCTCCGGGCGTTGAGCGGGAGGCTCCACCGTCATCTCCTTGGAAAAGACCTCAACACCTGCCGCCCCTCCTGCCGAGCACTTCATCATGTCGTCTTCCTCCTCCTCTCCCTCCTCATCCCTCTCTAACCCATTTTCAACCACGCCGTCAGCCGCCGCCTCCCGCTGATCCTCCTTCCCTTTGGACTTGTTCTGCGTTTCCACGGTCACGCTGATTTCTGTTCCTGCCGCCTCTGCGTGCTCTGTGGATGCCTCCCCATCCACCTCCTCCTCTCCCTCTCTTTCTGGGACATCTTCCTCTCCTCCCGTCTCTGTGTGGAGCTCCACCTCTCCGTTTCCGTCCTCACCCTGGAGGTCTCTCTCACTTTCTCTTGCTGTGTTTGTTACGTTTGCTTTTTTCTTTTCTACCTCCGTAGCCCTTTCCCTCTCAGAAATAGTGGCGTCCTCCTCATTGTTCTCCTTCTTTGTTTTCTTCTTCTTGTTCTTTGTGGTCTCGTTGTTGCAGCTCTTGTTGGACTTGCTTCTGGGCTTAAAAATCAATTTCTATAAAAAACCCAAACAAGCTTTACATTAGTATGCGGTGGGACATGAGGCTGTACACACAGGCTTAATTAGGAATGACCTGCAGTGGATCTAATATCGCACAGGGATTTCTCTCTAATTCAAATGAGGCGTACTTATACTCAGAAGGAAATTGGGGACATTGTAAAGAAAACACGAGTCCCCCTAAGGCCCGCAGACTCACCAGACAAAGACAAAGACAAGGAAAGGAAAGAATGCAACGTGTCCTCAATGATGGGATGATATCTAAGAGTTCCCTTTCAGTCTATTCACAGTACAGACACTATTGTATGGGACACCAGGACAGCGAGGGGACGGACATGGAAGCCAGCAGCAAAGAACCTCCCAAGGGCACTAGAAATGGAGGGACAATAGAGGGGCCGAGGCGGTCGACAGGGACGTGCACCTTTGATTCCCGTCTCTTCCGGTCCAGGATGGGTCTCTGCAGGAAGACGATCTGCTTGGTGGACACGCTTCCATCGCTTTACCATAAAAGTGAGAAGAACAACAGAGCAGCAGTTCAAATGTCAGTGGGTAATTCAAATGTTAATCACTCATTAGTGGTGCAATTAGACGCTCGTTCATTTACAATTGTTGAAGCAAATGTGAGTGAAGAAGAGCCGTAAAGGTCAGGATGAATATTTATGGAGCTGCAACCAGAGGCCAAACCAGAATTTCATCCAGATAAGAAAAAGCTCACTAACAGCTCCTCTTTTCAGACGCTCATCTGTCACTGACGAGTCTTTTGAGAGTCTCGTGATAACACCGACGATGCTTCAGGTGGTCCGTACTCTCGTCCATCCCCTCCCATCTGCAGCGTCTCTCCTGAGCTGACCTCCCCTCTCCCAGCGTCCCTCATGCTCCTCCTCCTCGTCCCCGGACCGGCCCGGTGGGCCTCCGCCCCGGTGGGCCTCCGCCCCGCCTCATTGGTCCCCCTGACAGTGGTTCAGGGCTGCCGATCCACTGGTTTCGGCTCTGCCCAATCTGAAGTCTCCTGGAAGGACGGGTGGGGGCTCGGGAGCAGAAGTGCTCTCAGGCTGACTTCAGGATGGTCTGTATGAAGGCCATCGGACACGGGCTCTGACGGGGGAAGGTGGAGGCTCTGTGGATGCTGCAGCCTCCGATGGTGTCACGAGGCTCTCCACGTGAACCGTCCACATCTGACTCTGCAACTCTCTCCCGTTTCCCCTTGGCTCTGCCGCTATGCTGTGTTTTTAGGCCATCCATTATGCTGGAGAGTTTTCTGGAGAACTAAAGAAACGGAGCGCAGGCTTCTACACACAGAGGCGGCTGGCTCAGGAGGAGCCCACCACCAGAACCAGAACCAGAATGGGAAACCAGAATGGGTTCTGCTGCTCCCAGCTGAAAACACCTTTAGTTTGAGTTCAGTTTAGTTTTTAAACAGTGAAAGAAAAGGTGTAAACTGAGCTGGTGTGTGTGTGTGTGTGTGTGTGTGTGTGTGTGTTCAGAGCAGGGTTCAGGCTCTAGCTGTCGACATGTTGAGTTAGGAGCAGAGCCACATCTAATGGACCCATCGTTCCTCCACTACGATCTATTCTGCTGACTTGTTTGTGTCTGATACATTTAGTGAAGCTGCAGTAATTAAATAGTGGGTCTGAACCTCCTTGATCCATAGTTAATGCAGAGGAATTCCCATTTACTGTGGGGAATAACTCTGAAATGTGATTAGTCTCTGCATTAATTGAATGCGGCAAACACGAGCGGCTGGTCAGAGACAACGACATGAATTAATGTTGTGTGGAGAGGCTGCGAAGCATCAGTTAACATTAATTTCAGATGCAATTGAGATCATTGACGCTTATCCGAGCCCTCCAGATCAAGTGCAGCCAGCAAAACCTCAGCCTGCTAAAATCACACAGTTGCTATTAAGAAATGAAACGCAAAAACACAAAAAGGGGCGCAGCTAGAATGAGTGATCAGAGACGGATCATCGACCATTATTTCAGTGCACAAAACATTTTGAATCCAGGCAGTGTTTGGTCCTGTATCCAGGCCAAGGCTGATTAATTAGACATGTTCCACTGTTGTGCGATGAAAAGAAGGGAGGATGTAGGAAGGCTGAAAACAGAGAGGTAATTAATCAGCAATGCTGCAGGAAAACAGTAAACATGACAGGCCGGGGTGGGAGCGCACAACAGCCCGGGACGTTCCATCAGCGCGGTGAAGAGCATCATTTCACACCACAAAGACCGTCCAGAGTGGGACAAGCTGGGTCCTGGACGAGACCGTGAGGACGGCGACACAGATTAATGTGGTTCGTTAATGCCTCTGTTCGACTGTTACGACATCAGCACACACAAGCCATTACCCTGAACACACACACGGGCCCGTCCTGCCCCAGTTTCATCACATCACAGGCCGGCTTCCTTCCTGTGACCGTGGAGATTCTGAAGTAACTGTGGGCGTGTGCTGGACCTGCTGGGCCTGCTGGACCCCCCTCAGCCTCCAGGTCCTCCAGGTCCTCCAGGTCCTCCAGGTCCTCCAGGTCCACCAGGTCCACCAGGTCCACCAGCAGTCATATTTAACCACACTTAACAGCTTTCTGTTGTCAGTGCTTATAAATGTTTCACAGCTTCAGCCGTGATGACGTACTTCCAGCTCCCTGTCGTCTCCACCAGCGCTTAGAAGAGCTTTTAGGATCAAGACTTATTTGACCGACCTCGCTTCACTTGTTAAACTTTGTAAATATAATAAGATCTCCGTCTTTATCCATTCATTTCATGATGGCTTCTGCCTTTCTTGGCCCGGTCACCGTTGAAAAAGACCTCCAGATCTCAAATGGTTTTACCTGGTTAACCAAAGGTTAAATAAAATGTACCTTTATTAGCGTGTTGGTCTCTGTTGTGTGTTTCTCTGTTGTGTGTTTCTCTGTTGTGTGTTTCTCTATTGTGTGCTTCTCTGTCAACACTGATTTTGTGGGTCTCCACAGGAGATGGTTGCGCCATCAGCTGGTAGAAGGTGAGACGTGTGTTGGTACCTGTTCGTCTTAATGACTGGAGTCGGCAGCACGCACGTGAGTCTCCACCCGAACGTGGCCAAGGACTGAAGCAGGGGGACGTAATCAGCCTTCACCTGCAGCCCCTGTGGAGATACGAGGAGAGGGATGAGGGAGCAGCCTGGACCCTCTGAAGCCCTGCCCTCGCTGACGTGCACGTGGGCCCGTGTTTGTAGACGCCAGCAATTGAAACAATATGTAATCCAGCCCCGGCAGAGCTCCTCTGGCTGTCCCAGCCAGCTCGACCGCCGGCTCCGCTCACGAGGACTCATCAGGACGCCCTGTCCGAGAACGCCGGCGGTAAATATTGAAACGGCGTTTGAGCAGAGAGCGCTAAATGAGGCATGGCTTTCCCAGAGCCACGTTTAGACAGAGAAAACATTAACACGGGCACAATGTTTGACCTGACCGTCTTTACCCAAGGAAATACACACACACACACACACACACACACACACACACACACACACACACACACACACACACACACACACACACACACACACACGATGAACAGCTGTGCAACAGCGTTCTCCTTTAGTGTACTTGGTGGTGGATTAAACAATCCCCAAACATGAAACTCGTGTTGGGCTCATTCCTGCCCTGAGCTCAGCAGCAGGAAGGGTCGGGCAGCGCGGCGGGGGCAGACCGGGCCTCCGATCCGCTCGGCCCAAAGCCGCTGTAACGGCGCAGCCGCCCGGTGACGGAGCACCGATAGAAATAGATGCAAGTGCGTTTCTGAGAATAATCAGCGCTGATTTTCTGCCCGGAGACAGACTGGAGTGAAAACACTTAAGGCCACTCCAGCGCTCGGGGCCGCGCCTCATTTCTCTTGCACAGATTGGTACTGACCAGGGTCAGCGCTCGCGCACAAACACACCCGGAGCGCTCTGAGCTCCGAGGACGCCGAGAGAACATAAGCCACTGAGCCCGCCATTATTTACACAAGCAGCATTTATTTTGCTCCTACAGGCAGCATCGGTGTGTTGTTCTGCAGCAGTTTGAGCTGGAACCACTCCCAAAACACGCACACACACACGCACACACACACGCACATGCACACACACGCACGCACACACACACGCACACACATGCACGCACACACACACACACACACACACGCATGCACACACACACACACATGCACATGCTCGCACACACGTACGCACGCACACACACACGCGCACGCACACGCACGTACACACGCGCGCACGCACGCACGCGCGCGCACACACACACACACACACACACAAATCTGGCCTGGAAAGTCATTTTCTGTACTGGTGTGTGGAGGGTTGACCACGTCCGGCCTGATGGGTGGAGAGCAGCGACTCCTCAGCCATCAGCTTCTCCTCTCAACATCGGGTTGATGCCCCCGACCGACCTCTGAAGGTCATCGCCACAGGAAGCGGTGACTTTATCAGAAATGCCAGAAACCTTCACCGTCACAGCAGCTCGTAGCAGCTGCCGACACGGTTACCCGCTGGTTCCCACGGGGCCACAACGGTGTCAGGAGGTTTGCTCAGACGATGTGGGGGGCACACCTCACCGCGTTCACCACCACGGCGGCGTGTTCACCGCAGGAAACGGGCGCATCGCTGACGAATGCAGAGAGGCACATGTGCAACGCGTCCAGGTTTCCATCGGCACGCTTTAAAAGGTTTGTTTGAATAAATGGTGTTGAAGAAGGAACGATCCAGTGATAAATGAACCGTACAGCCCTAAAATAACCCACCCCATGTGAACTTCATGCAGACCCAAGTTACAATGACTCCTGCGTGAGGACATCGGCGTTGTGCTGCGCTAATGGATTTGGGTGCGCAGAGAGCTTCCTGTTTGCCAACTTCCAGGAAGCTTTCTGGGAGAAAATCCATAAATTTAGATCAGAAACAGACAACTTTCTGTGTGGTGTGGAGGCGGGCTGAGTCCTGGAGGAGTCCTCCCTCTCTGGACGCGCTCTGCTGGCTCGGCAGGCGCTCAGAGTTCAGGTCGGGCTCGTCTGCTTCAGCGCGCTTACACATCAGAGGCGGCGACATTAACGAAACAGGATCCTACCCAGAGGACTGCCTCCGCTGCATCTCTGAGGGAAACCACATGAATGTTTGCGTTCTGACGCGCTGCCTGGTCCTGAAAAGGTTCAGAGAGTTCAAAGGGCTCGCTCCGAAGAGGGACGGCAGCGGCGTGGGGCTCAGTGTGGACGGGCGAAGCTCCAGTAAAAGAGACTGGGACTGGGGCACCGTCCTGAGGACCACAGGTGGGCGTGGCCTCAGCCCACCGGGGATATCGCCCTGTCGGGTCTCACTCTGAGAACTCTGAGCTTCTGCACAGCATTAGTGACCAGCAGAGGTCAGAGGTCACGGAGGTCAACCCTCGGCACCCTTTCTGCATCTGTACCTGCCTTAAAATGCTTCTGGAGCTCGGTTGATATGGTATTTGTGCAGCAATGACCCAGCAATAAAAGCGTCAGCCTGCGTTTAGAAGCCCTGAAGCGTGAGATGAAAACAAGCCTCAAAACCTCAGCAGCGCGCCGGCGGCCATCGACCCGGTTAATCACAAACTGTGGCTCCAAACAGGTTTCCTGGGTAAGAAAACATGATGAGGAACAGAGACCTCAGGACGTGTCCCTGCGAGGACACAGTCAGACTGATTACTGCTTTGTTGGACTGGTCAGCAGGTTAGAACAACAAAAAAAAGCCTTAATTCAATTCACAGATCATTCAAGTCTGCGCTGTAAATCAGGAGGAGCGTTGACAATAATTCAGGACCCTCTGCTCACTCGATCATCACTCACCACGACACGCAGGTGAGCACGTATTCAGGCACTTGTTCACGAAGGTGGTATTCAGACCTCGCTGGTTGTTTACTGCTGATGCTGACAGCCCCAGGCCATCAGGACACACCCCCACGCACACCTACAGGCTACAGGGACAGGCGGTGGTGTGTGCATGTCCACCACTGACTCTGCTCAGGTGGGCGGGGCCTGAGGGTCCTCGCCTCCTCACGGGGTCGAGCGCTCAGTGTCACCGGAGCACGGACAGTCGACCACGACGACGCGGTGGAGACGGCAGGGCCTGCTGGTGCATGTACACACAAGAGCTACACACAACTACACACAAGAACTACACACAACTACACACAAGAGCTACACACAACTACACACAAGAACTACACACAACTACACACAAGAACTACACACAACTACACACAAGAGCTACACACAATAACCACACACAAGAACTACATAAAATAACCACACACAAGAACTACACACAATAACCACACACAAGAACTACATAAAATAACCACACACAAGAACTACACACAATAACCACACACAAGAACTACACAAAATAACCACACACAAGAACTACACACAAGGAACTACACACAAGGACTACAAACAATAACCACACACAAGAACTACACACAAGGAACTACACACAAGGACTACAAACAAGGATTACACACAAGAAGGACACACAATAGTACACATGCAGGCCCAGTCCTTCACATCACAAACCAGGACGTAAAGCCCCCCGTTGTGTGTCCGCTCCAGTGTTTCACCAGGCCGGTGCAGTAGTGGTCTGGAGCTATGCTCATATCACCACGGTAACCAGGAGGTCACGCTGTTAACTACAGCATCAGGACGAGTGACACTGTCGGCCCCTCTTCTGACCTTCAGCAGAACAAGGAGCCTCCTGGACGCTCTAGTTCCTCTTCATCGTCGGTATTTCCAGGTTTGTTCTTTTGACCCACCTCCACGTCTGCTACCGGAGTCACCTTCACATTAAGAGCAGCCATCAGGCCCTCACACCTCTTCAAATTAAGAGCAGCCATCAGGCCTTCACACCTCTTCAAATTAAGAGCAGCCATCAGGCCCTCACACCTCTTCAAATTAAGAGCAGCCATCAGGCCTTCAGACCTTTTCACATTAAGAGCAGCCATCAGGCCTTCACACCTTTTCACATTAAGAGCAGCCATCAGGCCTTCACACCTCTTCAAATTAAGAGCAGCCATCAGGCCTTCAGACCTTTTCACATTAAGAGCAGCCATCAGGCCTTCAGACCTTTTCACATTAAGACCAGCCATCAGGCCTTCACACCTTTTCACATTAAGAGAAGCCATCAGGCCTTCAGACCTTTTCACATTAAGAGCAGCCATCAGGCCTTCACACCTTTTCACATTAAGAGAAGCCATCAGGCCTTCACACCTTTTCACATTAAGAGCAGCCATCACGCCTTCTCCCCTCTTCCTCTTTGGGTCACGTCTAATTCAGAAGGTTCTCCTGTGTCACCTCAGCCTGTCAGTGGTCCCTTGTTTCCTCTCCTCATGCTCTTCCTCGCCCTTGTTTCCTCTCCTCATGCTCTTCCTCTCCCTTGTTTCCTCTCCTCATGCTCTTCCTCGCCCTTGTTTCCTCTCCTCATGCTCTTCCTCGCCCTTGTTTCCTCTCCTCATGCTCTTCCTCGCCCTTGTTTCCTCTCCTCATGCTCTTCCTCTCCTTGTTCCCTCGTGCTCTTCCTCGCCCTTGTTTCCTCTCCTCATGCTCTTCCTCGCCCTTGTTTCCTCTCCTCATGCTCTTCCTCTCCCTTGTTTCCTCTCCTCATGCTCTTCCTCTCCCTTGTTTCCTCTCCTCGTGCTCTTCCTCGCCCTTGTTTCCTCTCCTCATGCTCTTCCTCGCCCTTGTTTCCTCTCCTCATGCTCTTCCTCGCCCTTGTTTCCTCTCCTCATGCTCTTCTAGAGTCCCTCTATCACATCACAATCTGCTCTGTTGGTCCGACCTGCTCTGATTGTGTGTTTGGGTCACACCCCCCCGATACTCACCGACGTCGTCCCCCACAGATGTGAATCCTGATGAACGCAGCGACCTCACGCACACTCTCTGCCCGACCTCGTCCCTGTAACGACCTTAGGGCTCGACCAAACACGAGCAGACGGACGCCATGCCAGCCCCCAGCCCCCCGTTAACCCCCCCCCCCCCTCAAAACCAGCTCCTGCCAGCTCCAGCGTTTGGCCCTCGGCCCCCCAGCCTGGCGCTGCCCAGCCGCCTCGGGCCAAACTGGGCTGTGAGTTGGCCGACCTTGTGCCAGATCAACCCTCGCCGTAGCCCCCGGTACCTGGGCCTTTCTCCGCCCCTTGAGGCCTAACTCTGCCCCCCTGATGCTCGACCCCACCCCCTGAGGCCTGACTCCACTCCCGGATGCCTAACTCCGCCCCCGGAGGCTTGACCCCGCCCCTGAGGTATGACCCCGCCCCCTGAGGCCTAACTCCGCCCCCGAAGCCTGACTCCATCCCCTGAGGCCTGACTCCGCCCCCTGAGGCCTGACTCCGCCTCCTGAGGCCTGACTCCGGTGCGTCTCACCGGGCTGGACCTGGCCAGCAGCCTAAGTGGCAAAAGCGTGTTCATCCCGTGGGAAGCGCAGGAGACCGTCAGGGGCGTGGAGGCGTGTTTGCTCCCCCCCTCGACCCCTTTTCTCCATCCAGACAGTCAAAGGCTGCAGCCGCATCCCGCCGCACCTCCTCCATAAACGCATCCTCATTCCGCAGCGCTCTGTTTGTGTTTGTGGGCCCGTGTCGGGGAGAGGACGTTCGGTATGTTTGTTCCACACAAACTCGTGTATTGATTTTTACCTTGTGGAGACAATAAACGAGGAACGACCCTCAGCTCAGCTTCTCACTTTTCTGCTGCTCCGCTGCTCCGCTGAGGTTTCATTTAGCTCCACCCCATGTGTTACAAGTGAACTTTAAATGAGGGCAGCATTCAAAAGGGTGACACAATATTAAACCAACCTCGAGTTAGTCTGTAAATGATGCAAAGATGGACTGTATCATCCTCCGTGGGTCATACATGATGGATGCATGAAGGAAACAGTGATGCTGAAAGTGCTTACACTGACTATTTATTGTTAATGGTCCTCCTTCATTTCGAAATTTACGATCAGTTGAATGTTCCAACTGCATCTGAAACAAGTCCAGATTGATTCGTCCTGAAGTAAAGTGTCCTCCTGACAGCATCGACGCCCAACACACGTGATCGATTAAAATATTGTTGCCTGGATGTGATGGACACGCGCCTGCACGTGGACTCTGAGCCTCACACACAAAGAACTGACAGGAAAAATGATAAAAAGGAGGGAAAATCTGATGAAAGACACAAGAAACCAAACAAATAATCTCTGTAATTCCATGTTATTTTCCTCTGAGACATCACAGCTGACGGGATCTTTGCCCCTCACCAGCCCGTAAATCCCTGTGAAGTCGGCCTGATTTGACTCCATAGTTTGTCTGTAGGAGACACCTCCATGATGAGGGAGTGAGTGAGTCACACACACGCACACACACACACACACACACACACACACACACACACACACACTCACACACACACACACACACACACTCACACACACATTCACACACACACTCCCACTCACACACTGGCCATAAGCCCGTCACCTCTGGAGGGAAATCAATTTCCAGCATGAGCACAGACACTAATCGTGGGGCAGATAAGAGCTTTTATGTTTGGTCCTGATGAGGTTGGAACGCTCGCTACGTGTCCCGTGACGCCCCCAGCGCTCACGGCCCGGGGCGGCGCTTCCGCATCTACCCAGGCTGACGAACGACTGTGAATGTCGCCTCCAGCGGACGTGGCAGTCCGACATCAGGAGGTCGGACCTGGATTAAAGACGGTCGAGCGGGCTGACCATGAAGGAGCTGTGTGCTGTTTGGTCAAGCCACAGTGAAATGTCACCACGGGCTCCCTGGAGGGGGCAGAACCAGGACAGGTGGTGGGTGGGGCTGCTCACGCCCATGTGCTACTAACCTCTGGTACTCTGGTCCGGGCCCCCCAGACAGGAGGCCCTGGGCTGGGGGGCCATCAGGCCGCCTCTCTTTGGAGAAAATACTAAAAGTAACTAACTCATAATAAGTTTTCCACTGCTGCACAAATGACATTCAGGTACAGCCTTTCCCTAAATTATAGATCTGAAAGGCTGCTGGCTCGCAATTTCCTTCCATTAAAGAAGGAGAAGGCAGAACTCCGTGTTATTTTGTTATTTTCTCTACTACATATCTATCACATCCCGTCCTTGAAAGACATAATCCAACAACAAATAAATAAATAAAGTCCTGCCCACAGCCATCAAGATGCAAGTGTTTTCTTCTTAATGATAAAACTCTGCCCCCCCCCGGTGCGAGGAAGAGAAAACTCACGTTGATGACCGTCCACTGCTCCACGACGATGGCGTCGTACGTCGGCGTGGCGGCGTTCAGCTCGCCCTCGCTCCTCTCCTGGAAGATGAAGACGCTCTCCACCGACTTCGGCATCGTATCTGTGGAGAAGGAGGGAAACGGGAGGTGTCGGTTGTGTCTGTGCTCCTTCAGGCCAAAGGAAATGGAACCATGTTATTCAGTCACGTTCACACTTGTCCCATTATTTCATAGCCGGGGGGGTCATTTGCACGAGCGGCGTGCACGTACGCAGGAGACGGGGAGACGCAGCAGCAGGTATTCACCTCCCGGGGTGGTTATAATGACATCCGTGGGTGGACACGCGTCCCGTTGATGCTCACGTTTAAACTCGTCGGGACTGGACGCGCATGAAACCGAGGGAGACTTAAAAAAAGGCGAATGCAGCTACTGATTTAATAAAGCCAGTCCAGAATCAATAAAGCACAAATCCTTACGCTAAGCCTGCATAATTCATCTAAACAAACATGAAACCAGTCCAGACAAAGACGCTGATGCTGGGGCCAGGGGGGGGGGGGGGGGCACTGACCAAGCTTCTGTCCTGATGTCATGGAGTTGGCATGTGAGGCTCATCTGGGGCCCCCCTTCGCCCGATGCTCCTGTTATTCGATTGATGCTCATGCACGCTACATGCACAAACGTGCACAGACGCAGCCCACTCCCCACGGTCCAGTCTTCCCGGCTGGCCTGAGTGCTTTCTCATTACTCTCCAGCCATTTACACACTAATGCAGTTTGCTGAGGTCCAGGCTCCAACACAAGGCACTCCACATTTCATTACTGGGCCTTAATAATAGAGGGATGAGACACAACTGCAGAGCTCATGGAGGGGGGGGGGGGGGCAGAAGATAAAGACTGGGGGAGTTTGCCAGACAGGAGGGAAGACAGGCTCTTTTATTTACCCCACCCTGAAACCCATTTAGGAGCCAAACACGCTCAATCGAAGACATCTCTCAGGCATCTGTAGGCTGTCTCAACACAGGCGCTGCCCCCCCCCCCCCCCCCCCCCCTCTCCACCCCCCCACCCCCATCCAATTACTCTCTATCACAGTTCTGAGGCCTTGACATTTAATTGAGGCTAGGAGTCTTGAATAGTGGAACTGAGAGGTCGGGTCGGTGGAGTGAGCCCTGACGGGGCCGTCGTGTTGTTCCTGCCGCGGCGGCCTGCGTCTGTCGATAGCGACGGCGGCTGAGGTGGAGGAGGGAGACTGAGGGCGCGGGTGAAGAGCAGCCGCTCGCCGGGGGCCTCGCATTCATCAGGGGGTGTAACATGCCGTGTGCTTGAATAAATATTATCTCGCACCTCTTGTCGGAGAGGCGAGCGGAGCCGCCAGCAGGCAGGCTGAGAATAAGTTGTTTACACTTGTAGGAACCAGCGCGCCCTCTGGAAAGGCGCTCGCCATCCCCGCATGACTCACGCGCTCACGGCTGCACAGCCAGGCGCGCAGGCTCGCACTCACACCCAGAGCACGGCGCCATGGGACCAAAACAAGCAGGGGGGGCGTGACATGAGAAGAGCGATGGAGGGCGACGGTCGGCCCGGCGAGGCTCAGCCGCCCTCGCGGCGTTTGGAGGCTCGTTGCGTCACCCTGGAAGTGCAGACGAGGGTGCTGCTGCCTGCAGCCGTGCACGTGTCGGTGATGCCGGCTTGGCCAAAGACTCATTCAGCTGCACGGGCTCAAGAGCATCAGGCCGCCGCGTCTGCTGTGTGATGTCACCACTTCTGCAGCGGCGTCTGATGGATGAGCTGCACTTCAAACAGGGCGGAGGAGCGTCCCCGGGGACCGAGGGGACGCCGCTGCGAGCGCTCAGCCGCCGGCGGGCTGGTACCTGTGGCTGAGCGGGCACACTTGAGCTGGGGAGGAGAGATCAGACGCACCAGAGGGCGTGTCGTTTGAGGGCTTCAAGGAGGGGCGGCGCTGGATAAATGCATCAAGCGATGGACATCATCGTGATGTATTGATGGTTTTCATTCTCTCACCAACCCAGACGCAGATGTTAGATTAAGTGTGCGCGGGCCAGGCTGAGGCAGCCTGCTCCGTGGTGCGTTCAGGGACCAGCAGACTGTGAGCAATTAACTTTCTTGTTGCTGTGGTTCTTCTGGGTTGTTGTGCTCCAGTTCATCCACGCTGGAAACTGCACACTTAAACGGTGTTTTACAGGACGAGCCATTATCAGACATCCTGAACAACAGGAAGTCAGCGGATACAACATGAACGGCGGCTGAATTAGGGCTCGTGAGCTCTGCCGCAGACACACGATTCATTTTCATCGCAGTGGGATTTGAGGGGAGCCTCTAGGCTGACCCGCGCCACCATAGATGAACACACAGCAACCTGACTCCCGTCAACCTCTCAGACACCCACGTTCACATAATTACCCCGGATGTCTTTTCAGAGTTAAGAGGGAAAAAAAGCTCCTCTGCCATCTTCTCTGTTCTCTCTCTCCACACATGGAGAAGAGTGTGAATAGCTCCTCAGTGTCTCCAACTTTCTCTGAGAATCTTCATCGTCACTCTGGAGATTGCTTAAGCTACCCCAAATAATCCCATTACTGTGACCTCTTTACAGATCCGGGGTTAAGTGTGTGTGTGTGTGTGTGTGTGTGTGTGTGTGTGTGTGTGTGTCTCAGTACAGTAATTTACAGTCAGTGCCATACCGTGATGTCAACATAAATATGTGTCATGACAGCTGGGGAAGTCTGCAAATAAGAGCCTATGAAATCAATATTAGTGATATAACATCCCGTTATTCATCTCATCTGGGGCTCTGAAGCTCTGCTCTCTGCTCCTCTCTGATCTAAATAGAAAGTCTCGGAAAAAGGCCGATATAGAGTCAGATGAGGATTGTCCATTATTGTTTCCTGCAACTCTAAACGAAGGATAAGTGTTATTTGGACTTTAGGTCAGACGTGCATGAGTGGTTCGGTGTGTCCAGACTATAAAGCGTAACGGCTTTGCATCGCGGTAGCTCGGCGGTGATTGATTGGCCATGCCTGGTTTGGCAGAAGGCCCTCGTGTGGCTCACAGCACAAAGCAGCCTCGCTGGAAATGAAATCGGAAATTTAAAGAAATATCTTGTAACCTGAATAAAGCCAAGCTGGGAGTGATGTTCTCAGGATTTAAGGAGCCTTGATCTGGTGAACTTGATCTGGTGAACTTGATCTGGTGAACTTGATCTGGTGAATTTGTTTTGGTGAAATTGATCTGGTGAACTTGATCTGTGAACTTGTTTTGGTGAACTTGATCTGGTGAACTTGATCTGGTGAATTTGTTTTGGTGAATTTTTTTTCGTGAACTTGATCTGGTGAACTTGATCTGGTGAACTTGATCTGGTGAATTTGTTTTGGTGAACTTGTTTTGGTGAACTTGATCTGGTGAACTACTCACAGCAGCTTCGTTTGCTTTTGAGCAGCAGCCTCCTGTTGGTAACACGTCATTAAACGTCTGCAGCTTTCAGCTTAATCTACTTCAGGCTTTATGGTTATTGTCTTGATTCTTATCGTGACTACACCATCAAGGACGAGTCTCAAAGAGATCAAAGCCTGTCTCTGGCGTCCTCTGTCCGGTGAGTGGGCAAACATGTCCTTGCCACTTCTGACAATTTGAAATTTTCGGATTTTTGTTGAGCCTCTCATCACAAATTCAGACATAAATTCAAAGAAGGCACTAAAAAGGGAAGCGGTGGGAGAGGATAGTGAATCCAAAGCCAAGCTGCGCAGCTCTTTGATGTAATTAGCTGCTAACAAAAACTGGGGTGCTGCTTTGATGTCCCACTGCAAGCTGTTCTCAAGAGACTAAAACCCATAAAGAAATAGCATTCATCTTGGTAAAGTTGTCTGTTTTGTAAAGAGGTAGAGCTTAGCTGGGAGCTTAATTCAGGCCTATAAATCAGCGTAGGAAGACAGCTTTATAAGAGCAGATTTTCCATCTATACTATCCAGCAATTTTACTGTTAAAGAGACGCAAAGCCTGGTAGCACATGAAAAATGCAAAATATGTTCAAGGACCTTAATAGAAGTAAATGAAGAAGCAGTGAGGGAACCACAATGCGGACTTCATAGCTCCATTCTCGTGATATAAAATATGCAAGGAGGCCCCCATTTGTTATCGGGTTAATTATCAGTGTTTCAGAATAGCTGAGGCGTTCACTCCTGATGAATGAATTATGACTCTCATTTACACTGACTGCCTTATTTCACTGGTGTCAGAGTGAAGCTGATGGACGAGGAAACCCAAACAGCAAAGACAAGTGGATATCGAAACATCTCCAGAAATTCTGTTCAAGAAGAAAAACAATATAGAAACAGCCCCACAGCAGAATCTCCAAGCTGCCCTGTTTAAGCTTCACGTTGATCCTCATTAGTGGTCGTGCGCAGCAGTGTGTTGGACCCACGCAGGAGTCCCACATTTGAGTGATTTGAACAATAAATGAAGCCAATGCAGTCCCGTCAATCACCGGGCCCGTTCACACGACCGTAGAACCACCAGTCTTTTCTCAGATTATCTAAATGACCAGATATCAGCCAGAATCTGATTAATAGAAATCAGATTACCTTGATTTTTTTCCCAATACTTTGATGTTTTCACATCTGCGCATGCTTAAAAAAAAAGAAAGTTAAAATTAAAGCGAGCAAGAGACGACCAAGATGGCATACAGGAGGTGGGAGGTCACTGAAGATGTTGTTGGTGTTAAATGACATGAAAACCCAACAAGACGAGAACAGTTGTTTTGAAAATAACAGGAAGGTTAGGTCTGATATCACTACGTAAGTATCAACTAAAGAAATCTGATAAATGGACTGAAACACGCAGAGCATGATTCTGATCACATTTCTGAAGTAAATACCTCAGAACTGATTAAAATAATGAGATTAGTCCCAGTTACCAGATTTTTATGGTCATGCACTTTCAGAAATGGCCAAAAGAATTTTCCTTTGCAGGTCAAACTCTTTCAAATCCTTTCAGAACCTTTGTATTGTGGAACAAAAAGAGTCTCCTTCAGGTTTAATGTGTAAGCCCAGGGTTTTACCGTTGAAAGAGGCTTTTCAAATTCAAACACTGGCTGGGTTTTAATGACACGGCAGGAAAAGCATAAAATTTGGGAGCCTTTTCAAAGGTAACAGCTGCAAATGTTCACCGCTGGGATGGAGCCGCTCCGTCCGCTGCTCAGAGGAGAGGGTTTGACCAAAGGTAAAGGTAAAGCAGGGCTGCTTCACGTAAAGGCTGGAACCCTTCCTCAAGCTGTAAACTGCATGACACCACTATTCTTGACCTTTGACCTCACCGTTGACGTTGCCCAGGTGAAAGTATCCATCCACAAGCGAGGCTCCGTTGTTGAAGTGCTGGGTCATGTGATCCAGCCAGTTGGCCTCCACGCCTTTGACCCCGTCGGTGCAGTTCTGGACCTGCAGCGGGACCTTGACGGTGTAGTACTTGAGGTGTCCGTCCCTGACCGGGGGCTGGTTGTACAGAGCCAGCAGCTCCGCTCCTGTGGAGGACCACAGAGCAGAAGGGTCAGCCACAGAGACACGGCCTTGAGTTAACCTCTGCATGACCTTTAACTCTGCCCTCAGGGGTCAGTCGGGTCACGGCCATCGGCAGTCACGTCTCACTTGTTTGTCCTTTTACTGCTTTATTCAAGTGAACTGGACTGTTGCGCAGTAAAAGTTCAACATAACAGGAAACAGGTCTTGAAATCGACTTTTTACAGTAAAAGGAAATGATTCAACACTTTCATCAGAGTCACTTGACTGATCCTCCGTTCGTCACCTCTGACAGATCGCGTCTCCAGTCTAATCGATACCATCACACAGGAACCCGCACAGACGACGGCTGCTCTTCACTTTGCTGCGCTCAGTTTGCAGATTTCATAATTTTTTAAAAGTACACGTTTGACGCTGAACATTTTGAAATAGAAGTTCGGTGTGAAGAGTTATCTAATCTAGAACCTCGTATGATTCGTGTGCTGCGTCCCACCAGACTTTCATTTGTTTCTGCTGACACACACTGGATGTGATATTTATGTTCATAAAATAATCATCAAGAGTTCCGGCTGGCAGGTCCAAACAGATGAGCAATGGAAAAAAGAGAACTGTGTCTCAGAGCTGGACTGACAAACACAAGTTTTTTTGTTTTTTTTTAGCGACAAAACAGAAATGAATGAAAACATTTCCACAGTTAGGCTATAAATCTGCTTCATATTCCTTTTAACATGGTGCAGTAGTGACATTATGACGCTGATGCAAATTTAAAATGGAGCATTTCGTTGTAACTGAGTTAATTCCTGCTCTAACCTTGAATAATGCATCAAAAGCTTCCCAGCTAGCTGTTATTTACACGGAGCAGAAATATTCATAACGCAGGCAGCCTCGAGAGGAGGAAATGGTTCAGAAATCTGCCAGCAGTGTGCACGTCCCCGCTGGACCGGACGTCACGTCCAGTCAAATCTGGGATTTTTATTTGTTGTGATGGGAACCAGAGAGTGAAACGTTTGCTTCTGCTGCCTCTGAGGGGAGCTGTGAAGGGTCTGAGCAGACCCGCGTCCAGCCAGCTAACCTTTGCCTCTTCCTCTTCCAATTCAAATGTCAGAGCAGATGGATGAGCAGGAGTGCCACTCTGCCCCCCGTGCCCCCCCGCGCCGCCCCCCCATGCCCCTCCATTTGACATGAGCGATAGTGCTGATGGGGGAAGTCACGGCTCAGGCGCTCTGGTTCATCCATACAGCAGACAGCAACCGGGAATTTATTATTTAAACTACTTCTAGTGCAGCTTGTATGACTGATGTGACAGCAGGCCACAGAACTCCCTCCCTCTTGTATTTGTCACTCTGCCACCACTTGACCATGAAGATGACACGGCCCCCCCATCAGACGTGCTCCAGGACGTGTGGAGCTGACTGGCAGCCTGGATGGTTGCAGAAACCCTCCTGTTTGTCACAAAGGTCACCAACGTTCTGTGAACTAAAACGAACACTTTGATGTTGTAGCCTCTGCTTTCATTCATTCATTCATTCATTCATTCACCCATTTGTGGCTGTATGTGATAGCACACGAATTATTCCTCCTTTTATTGTTGCTTTAAAGATTATCTACAGACATGCAACCAGCACGAGGTCAGATGGTTTGCTGATAGGAGACGTTTTTAGGATTCTGCCCATGTGAATGTGTATGAAGTAGAAATGGCAGCCATTTATCAGGTAACCCCTAATCTCACCAGAATAACGTGTGAGCGGCTCAGAGACCTGCCGAGCAGGCAGCGCCGCTGACATGAAAAGCATGTAAATGTAGTCGGGAAGTTGAAAGAACGTCTCTTCAAAAGATTATCCGACGGCCTCCCATCTGCCCAAACGACAAGGTCGCCGTGACGCCAGCCGTCGCCGCGCAGCCCGGCGTTCCAGAGTGACACGTCATCGCTTAAACATCTGCTTATATCATCTGAAAAGGCAGACATCGATCCCATCGGAGCGTGGATCTCAAGGATAGAACCCAACAGCTGAAGAAAGCGCAGGATTTGAGCTGGATGTTTGCGTCAGAAGGCGCTGCTCCAGAGATGTTCTTGGCTTTGAGCGCACCAGAGGAGGAAGGAGCTGAGCGCGCCCAGTGAAGGTCGTGTCGGAGGAGCACTTCTCTGGGTTCATCTGGCTTCACGTCAGGTTTACTGGTCTGACGTGATTGCGCAGCTGCAGCTTCCAGGTTGCGTGTGTGCTTCGCCCCCCAAGCAGACGTCTGTCTGAAAGCTGGTTCCAGCGGTGGGGATCATCTGGACCACGAGCCTCAGACCTTGTCCGTCTCACGGCCAACGCTTGTGCGGTGTCAGCTCGAGATCGGAGGATTGGTGCTGACAAGCCGGCAGCGTGAGGACGAGGTCTGCTCGGCCGGATGGGCATGGGGGGGGGGCACGGCAGCCTGGCAGCAGCAGCAGCCAGGCTGGGTGCTGCTGCTGCTGGCAGACATTCATGGCTGAAGGTGGGGGGGGGCAGGAAGGCAGAGCTGAGGAAAGCTTAGGGAGGGAGAGGAGGTGCTGGGGGAGAGAGGAGGTGGTGAGGGAGAGGAGGCAGTTGGGGATTAGCACTGTGCAGAACGCACTGTTGGGAGTTACAGGTGGAGGGGGGGGGTCAAGAGGGTCTAACTGCACACCTCATTTAAAATAACAGTAGAAACATAAAAAGGAACAAACTCCCTCAGTCCAGAGAGCAGACATGTGGTACTGGTGGTGGTGGTGATGATGATGATGATGGTGATGGTGGTGGTAATGATGGTGATGATGGTGGTGATGATGATGATGGTGGTGATGATGATGGTGATGATGATGTTGATGGTGGGGATGTTGATGGTGATGATGGTGATGATGATGGTGGTGATGATAATGTGATGATGGTTATGATGATGGTGATGATGATGATGATGGTGATGATGGAGATGTTGATGTTAATGGTGATGATGATGATGATGATGATGCTGATGGTGATGATGATGATGATGCTGATTATGGTGATGATGATGATGATGATGGTGATGATGATGTTGATGATGATGTTGGTAGTGATGTTGATGGTGATGATGATGGTGGTGATGATAGTGATGTTGATGGTGATGATGGTGATAATGATGGTGATGATGATGGTGATGATGATGATGGTGATTATGATGATGGTGATGATAGTGATGTTGATGGTGATGATGGTGATGGTGATGATGGTGATTATGATGATGGTGATGATAGTGATGTTGATGGTGATGATGATGACGGTGATGATGGTGATGATGATGGTGATGTTGATGGTGATGATGATGATTATTGTGATGGTGATGATGATGGTCATGATGGTGATGTTGATGGTGATGATGATGATGATAATGATGATGATGGTGATGTTGATGGTGATGAAGGTGATGATGATGGAGATGTTGATGTTAATGGTGATGATGATGATGGTGATGATGATTATGGTGATGTTGATGTTGATGGTGATGATGATGTTGATGGTGGGGATGTTGATGGTGATGATGATGATGGTGGTGATGATGATGATGATGATGGTGATGATGGTTATGATGATGGTGTTGATGATGATGATGGTGGTGATGATGATGATGATGGAGATGTTGATGTTAATGGTGATGATGATGGTGATGATGATGATGGAGATGTTGATGTTAATGGTGATGATGATGATGCTGATTATGGTGATGGTGATGATGATGTTGATAGTGATGATGATGGTGGTGATGATAGCGATGTTGATGGTAATGATGGTGATAATGATGGTGATGGTGATGATGATGTTGATGATGATGATGATGGTGATTATGATGATGGTGATGATGATGGTGATGATGATGATGGTGATGATAGTGATGTTGATGGTGATGATGGTGATAATGATGGTGATAGTGATGATGATGGTGATGATGGTGATTATGATGATGATGATGGTGATGATAGTGATGTTGATGGTGATGATGATGGTGATGATGATGGTGATGATGATGATGATGATGATAGTGATGTTGATGGTGATGATGGTGATTATGATGATGAAGATGATGGTGATGGTGATGATGATGATGGTGATTATGATGATGGTGATGATGGTTATGATGGTGGTGATTGTTATGATCGTGCTGGTAATAATGGTGTTAATGTTGGTGCTGGTGTTAATGGTGTTACTGGTGATGTTGGTGCTGGTATAAATGGGGTCTTCATATGTCAAACCTCACAACACTCAGAGTACCAGAACTATGTTCCTATCCTCATAATTGCATAAGAGTGTTTGTTACAGATTCATCTACTTGATCCAGACCTCAGCTCCACCCTCGCTCTCCTGAGGGTTGTTCAACCTCGTCCACGAGCTCATCTTTTATGTGTTTGCAGGTACTCACCGTCAGCCCTCTGTCTCTGGGCTCTGTCCTCTCTGTCCTTGTTGTTGTTGTGACACGGAGAGTCATCCTCTGTCACGTCCTCTTGTCGCTCCAGATCCCCATCTGATACTGGAGACATGGCAGGTGAAACTCCCCCCAGACTGTCCCCCAGTTCAGACTCTGAACAGTTCCCAGTGTTCCCAGTTTGAGCCTTCTCTCCAGCCAGGGATCCGACTTCGCCCAACTCCACTTCCTGTTTTTCTCCTGGCCCTGC
Source organism: Lagocephalus sceleratus (assembly GCA_911728415.1). Classification (NCBI taxonomy): domain Eukaryota; kingdom Metazoa; phylum Chordata; class Actinopteri; order Tetraodontiformes; family Tetraodontidae; genus Lagocephalus; species Lagocephalus sceleratus. The sequence goes on along the minus strand of CAJVRN010000032.1, from coordinate 953,716 downwards.
GTGATTTGTGGGGCTTGAGGGGTTCGAGTTGCTGCTGATGCTCAGGGACCTGAGCACAGAGGTGGGGCTGGAGTGCAGCGAGACAGAAGGGGTGTCTGGTTCTCTGATCCTGGTGCACGGGGCGCCGTAAGGCTCCTGGACGAAGCCCACAAACAGAACCCCCTGGTCCGCAGCATCCTGGATCTGCTGTTGAGAGAACGACACAAATAATTTAAAAAGTTGTCACCAGAAAAACACTCAAGCACACGGTTTTCTTCTGGTATCACTGAGTTATTTGTTAATTATCATCTTGCATGTCAAAATGACACTTTAGTGCCGTCAGCTTTTGTTTGCCTTCCTGTGTCACATAAAAACCTTGATTTCATTAGATTTTGCAGCATTTTTGTGCAGTATGATATTTCTGATCTGATTTCCGCGCATATGAAGACATTGAGTTGATCTGCAGGTCAGACATCTGCTTTATTCAGGCTTTGAGCGCCCAGAGAAACCAACCATGGTCGACCCTGCTGCGCTGTGAATTTAGATGAGCCGTAACTCTCGTTTAAAGGTCTGTTTCTGCCTCGTGACTTTCTTAGTTGTCCTACTGTTTTATCTCAACTTCCGCAGAAGCACATCTGTACTCCGTAAACCTAACGTACTGATGAAAAAGGTCATTAGCCAAATAATGAATATCAGGCAGATTAGTGGGTTAGGCATTTATTGGCTGGTGACAGTTTGTAGAGGAATAAAAATTATGTTAAAAGGCAAAATTTGCATGCAAATAAGAGTCTGATTTGTTTGTCATTTGCTCGCGGTGTTGTCATCTGGAGGCTTTGCGTCATTACTACGAGGACAGCGAATACGTCTGGAATGTGGCAGCGAACGTCAGCGTGCACATTTCTGCACCATCAGCCCTCTACCTGCCGGCGCTTCCCCCTTCAGCCACGGCGAGGGAGGAGAATGGAAGTCAAATCACATTCGCAGGTTATTGACTGTGAAACTAAATTGGAAAACAGTCAGAGTGTTTCCAGCAATATTGTTTAATATCAGCGAATGCTTTCTGGCGGCTTCATCATATCCCCCACACCAGTACGTAGAAATGGAATTGCTGAGACAGAAGGAAGCTGTAGCATCTCATTTAATGTTAATGCAGGAAGTCGGAGATAAAAAAAAGATTGAGAGAGAGAGAGAGAGAAAGAGAGAGAGAATGAATAGCTTTGGTTTTCTAATGCGGGTGCATTTGCTTGTTGAGTAGAGATGAATAGAGAGCTCTAATGATCACATTTATTTTTAGTACCTTCATTATCATCATCATTTTATCAAAGACAATCTTTGACAAAGCTGTTCCATTTGGATAAGATGTCTCCAGACAGCTCACCAGCACCATTACAAAGAATGCGCATCGGCTAAATATATGCTTTACAAAACGGGAAGCAAAATGACAAATGTTGGGCACATTTGTAAAAAATATCAGTGTGATCAAACTGAAGAAAGAGGGTGATGCAAAACACATTTTAGACATATGGCACATGCCTAAAATGTTTCTCCTCTCGTATGAGCCCACAGAAACTTGAAACATTTGGTTATGCCTCTTAAACAGAAGCAGCACTACCTGCTGTCAGGTTTATGATGGCCAGATGTCTTTAATTTGACATATAAGAATAAATGATGAGATCCAACAAGACTATTCACAACAAAAAACACAAAAAAAGGCCTGCAGTGAACATCAGGAGCTGCAAGAGCAGAACAGAAGACCTTCTCCATGAACACCACATTAAGATTACTCTATGATAATAGGGGGATTAGGAAATGTCACTCCTGGACTGAAGTGGGTGACGTGTATATAATCAATGACATTTCCATATAATGCCTCTTTTACTGAATGGAATAGGTGTGTTAGCTCTAGAAGTGTAAAACTCTAAACAACTAAACGTGAACAGGCGAGCCGCTAATCAGATAATCTGGATTGATGAAATAGCAAAGCTGCACCATCAAAAACGTAAACGTGGAGGTGAAATCAGGTTCAGTCTGATCCACGAAGGTTTAGTCCTTCCTCTGATATTTACAGAAAGTTTCTGGGAAACTGTTGAAGTCATCAGATTTTAAAAGAGTGGAGGTGTAGCTGGTATCTGGCAGATTCATGCTGAGGGAGAAATGAGACAGTGAGAGGTTAAACTGTCAGACTGACCTATTGATCAGTTATTCCGCTGTCTGCTCGGCTTCTTAAAGCTCTCCTACAGATCGTCCTACAGACGGTACACTTTTTAGAGCAGCTGCTGTTGCATGTGTCGTTGAGGTGATTAATAAATAAAGCCTTAAACTCTCTCAGCGCTCTGCATCTTCAACAACAATCATACTACTACAAGTTTGGCTCTTCTAGTCTGAATATGTCTATATTATATATATTATCTATATTGTTAAAGGGCAGAACTCCTCTCTGTTACGGTCTTGATGTGGTGGTGAGCACGAACGCGAGAAAGTGTCAATGATTAATCTGTCTCCAACCTGTAACACAACAGCACACGTGCTACCGAGTAAATGTAGGACATCATTTGTATTCTCTTTAACTTTTTGATCTAAATGAACAGGCGTGTTGCTCTGGCTCCACTGGAACCACCTCGGGTCAAGAAAATGAGGTTTTGAGGTCAAAAAGGAAACTTTGCATCAATATCAATTTCTCTTCATTAACTGAAATGATGGAGAGCACAAACTGGGGGCTGCTTTCCTGATTCTGCCATCAGAACATCAGCAGCCTGCAGTGGAAAACTCATTTCAATTCCGACTTGAGACCACATTTCCGATTTCAAGCCAAGCCCACCCCCTGTAAGTTATTAAAGTGGCACCAGGAGGAGGTGTGTGAAGGTCAAGATGAAAACCCCGGAGAGAAAATAAGGGAGAAACAAGATGAGACTGAAAGGGAGGCAGAGGGATAACAACAGAGATCGGGACTGTGAGGAAGCAAAAACTAGACGGAATGAAGGAAATTAGAAAGAAGAGAATCCAAAAAGAGATGACAGGAAATGAACTCGCTCCTCCACCACTCATCCATGCCCACTTTCTTTTTAATAGATTTGTACCGTGACCTCTCCCACCTCCTCCAGCAGAAGTCCTGCAGCGGCTCAGTAGATCAGAACGATAACAACAGTAATGAGGCCCTGCAGGACTGATCGAGGGAGGCGCAAAGTTCAGGAGTGTTGGTTTATGCTGCCATGATATTCTGTCATACAGAGACGAGGTGGCAAGGTTAAATCCTAATGACACAGCAAAATGAGCTCACAAGAGAGGAAGAGAGCGTCACTTTAATTCATCTGGAAGAGCCAGAGAGGCTGGGAGCCAGGCCATTATCAGATTAGCACGTGTGTCCTGGTGCTTATCTCTGGGGAATATACAAAAAGGTGCAACAGTTTTACCCTGCTAATTACTCTTAATCTGACCTTTAAAGGCAAAGAAGCACACTAAAGTGGAGTCACTCTGAATACACTTAAAAAGCATTTTCAATTTTGACTATTACCCTCCAAAAAAACCTCTCATGCGATTGTGAACTGTAGAAAATAAAGACTCCCTTATAAAAACAAAATCATCTTAAATGTGGGTACAATAAATTCTTGGTGTGACCAAATCTCTAAACAATAAATACAATGGCATAAATATTTGATTTAAATTAGTAACCGTATCAACACTGTATGAGCTTCTAGAGCTCTTTTCTCTCAGCTTCAGCGCCTGCATTCGTTGTCCCTCGGGCACGACAACGGGCCCCTGATGTGTCAGAGCTGTGAGAAGGGCCCTCCAGTATTCTGGCCTGATTTTGTCATCCTTTCTTTTGATGCGTGTGTTTAACTTCACGTTGCTGTTGTGAGTGTGGCGGGCAAAGGCGGAGCCTGCTGTAGATCCACTTTACCATCCTGGCTCCAGAAGCCCCCCCAGGACCCCGGCTTCTTCACCCTCCATCGTTGTCCCCGTTGGCACAGATGTTCCTGCACATGCACCTCCACATCTGCATTTGACCCCCTGTTGTCATGTGTCTTGTGTGCTGTGGTGGACCCCAGCCTCTATTGCTCTTCACACCCCCGTGCCATGAAGCAGCTTGTTCTGTGTCCTTGGCTCCCCCTCTTCCTCCCCTCTTCCTCCCCTCTTCCTCCCCCTCTTCCTCCCCCTCCTCATGAGGCCTCAGCTGACTCAGGTATTCACTCAGCAGACTCTGATGTCTTCCTGATGTGCTCTTGGCTCGTGGCTGTTTCATGTGGATCCTGGTTCTGATGAGCCTGCCGGTCTCCCTCCTTCTCACGGTGCGTTATCTGGGCGCTGGACGCTCAGTATCAATCACACCGTCCAGAGGACGAAGCGTCAGTGTTTTAAAGATACACTCTTGAAGCACTGACGCTCCCTCAAGCTGAACGTGTTCGCTGTGGCTGTTAAGAAGCCCGTCATGACACACCTCTAATTCATACCTGACACCTTTACCACCACCATAACTTGTCATTTTTAAACTTGACATTCACATTAACCCCCCCCCAAGACCCCCCTGTCCCTGTTGAAAGACCCAGGCTTGTGCTGGGAGCTGGCCTACCTTCTTGACGTAGCCCTGGATGAGCTCTGGGGTGGGCACGAGCTCGGCAGACAGACACTCCTCCAGCTGCAGTTTGGACGGTGAGCAGACCGGCTGGCTCCTCTCGGCCCTGCGGACGCCACAGAGGGACACGCACCCGTGAGCGTTAGCTGCTGAGACGGTCAGCCAAAGGCTCGCCACGCGGGGACGCTCGCGCACACGCGCACTTTTCTGAACTTCCAGTGGAGTGTGATATTGAATGTATAAGAATAAGCTCAGGTTACACTGCGCTGGGGGTATTGCTAATGTTGCCGCCCTCTGGGAAGTGGAAGAGAAATCAAATAAAACATCTGAGCGAAAAACAAATCCACATGAAAGAAGACACAAAAAGTCAATGCAAATCTTGTCTTGCATAGATCAGTATTTAAATCTGCAGAATCTATTTATATGTGTTGTACTTTCCGTGTCTACCCTCTGAAGGAAGCCCCAGAGGAAACGAATGCCCCAGCTTCCATCCCCTCTCCTCATCCTGTTGACGAGGGGTGTGTGTGCGTGTGTGTGTGTGTGTGTCTGCACACACACTCTGTGAGGACCCCACCTGACGTGTGTGCAGACAAAAACGCGTCTGCCTTTCTGTTTTGCATATTCATGTGTGTGTTGAAGGCACCGCTGTAGCGCGTTAGAGAAAACCCTCCGATGGCAGATGTTCGTGGTTGCTGTGAGGAACAGTTCGGCCCCTTTGAGGAACTCCTGACACGACCGCTGCAGACCCACAGACAGGGGGCGCCCACGCCGAAGGGAGCCATTCATCACGGCGCATTCGCTCCAAGTCCACCGTCTCCACGTGAAACTGTGGCGTTCCATGTGCAACACCACCTGTCAGGCTGCACCCCGGCGGTGGTTGGAGGCTGTGGGACGCTCGTCTGCCTGCCTACCAGGGGCCCCCTGCAGCCCCTCCACTTCCCCCCACGTCTGCCCACAGAGGGTCACGTGGTCTGTTGGGCTGTGACCACGGTCACTAAAGACACACTGGCTCTGGCGTGGGTTCTGGGGCTGTTATCTACCGTCCACACGTGTTTTCATGTTTCAAGGGTTTCTACATGTAGCTGTCCTGTACTTTTCTGCTTTAGTCACCATTACTGATCAAATATACGTATACGGAGGCCTGTATGCAACAGTAGAACGGCCTTTTATAACTGAACATAAACAGCAGCGTTCTGGCCTTGAAGAGGGTTGAGTAATACAGAGGCTGTATTTTATGTGGACGATGGAGCTGCGTTCAAAATGAGACGGAGTCTGAAGAAGACTGACATTCAAATGGAAACCTAAGAAAACCAACCATTCCTTTGTTTTGGAAGAGTATCAGCTGGATCGGACACGTGGTTAAATGTCTCCTTAAAGCCCCGCTCTCAAAAACGGACCCTGGATTAAACTTGACAGAGGGATTACATGTCTCCTCTGGCCTCAGAGTCCCAGAGGAGTTTGAAAATGTTTCTGTGGAAAAGAGCCATCCTGCTTAGTCTGCTGCAACCACAGCCTGATCCCACGCTAGAATGATGGATGGGTGGATGGATGGATGATGATGGATGGATGGATGGATGATGGGTGGAGGGATGGATGATGGATGGATGGTGGGTGGATAGATGATGGATAGATGATGGATGGATAGATGAATGATGGATGGATGGATGCATGATGGATAATGGCTAGATAGATGATGGATGGATCATGGATGGATGCATGATGGATGGATGCATGATGGATGTATGGTGGATGGATGCCTGATGGATGACTGATGGATAATGGATGGATGCCTGATGGATGCCTGATGGATGATGGATGGATGTCTGATGGGTGATGGATGGATGACTGATGGATGATGGATGGATGACTGATGGATGACTGATGGATGCCTGATGGGTGATGGATGGATGACTGATGGATGATGGATGGATGACTGATGGATGCCTGATGGATGATGGATGGATGCCTGATGGATGATGGATGGATGCCTGATGGATGGATGCCTGATGGATGATGGATGGATGCCTGATGGATGATGGATGGTGGATGACTGATGGATGATGGATGACTGATGGATGGATGCCTGATGGATGATGGATGGATGCCTGATGGATGATGGATGGATGCCTGATGGATGATGGATGGTGGATGACTGATGGATGACTGATGGATGGATGCCTGATGGATGATGGATGGATGCCTGATGGATGATGGATGGGTTTATCACATGACCTTGGTCCACTCTGCTCAGCCTTGTTGTGTGTTCAGAGAACAGAGAATATGCGGTGAGGCAGTTTTAGATGCTGCTTTAATGTAATTTCACACTGGTTGAGAGGAGCTAAAGTGCATTTGGAGAGTAAAAGCTTTACCCATGAATTAGCCTCATCGATAGAGCTGTCAGACCTCTAATCCCCCCCCCCCCCCCACACTACTGCACATTTGGGGTATAACGACCCAAGCTGGGAGCACGAACCCATGTTCAGCACTCTGTCACCATGGAGCTTTAATAACACCGCCGCACCACCAAATCTCCTATTTGTGACAGATTTCACGGAGCACATTCGCAGCTTTCATCCCCTCCTCCACTCTTACCCCCCCCCCCCCCCACCCCCCGTGTTTGTTTTTGCCGCAGCACACAGGAGTTCTTTGTAACTGTCCGGTAATGATGAATATCACTGCCCGCTCAACAGAAATCCTCCATTTCATCACATTCAAATATACGAGGACATTTGTCAGCTGACATTTTAAAATTTAATCCATTTGGAGCGAGTCTTTGTGTTTGGTGAGGCGTTTGGGGGAGGGGGCGGGGCTAATGACAGCCACAAACTGCAGCGCTAGATTGGTGAAGTTGTAACCCTTCTGAGGAGATCTGACAGTGTGTTAATCCCTAAAGACGACATGGCACCACATTGGTATGACACCCGTGTGTGTGTGTGTGTGTGTGTGTGTGTGTGTGTGTGTGTGTGTGTGTGTTGCTGCAGCTTAAACTCTTTCTGCGTCCTCCAGAATCTCTAATGCAGAGTCGTTCCAGCGTTATTGCGCCTGAAGAAGAGGTGCTTGTGGTTGTTTTCGGTAGTGTTGCAGGAGGAGCGTTTAATCGCCACGCTTGTGATCATGGCTCTAATCCCATCTCAGCGCTTCCCGTTTCTGCTCCCCTTCTTTATCTTTTGATTCTTGCTTGCTTCTCTCTCTCTCTCCTCCGGGGGGCCGGGGGGGCCCTGGACCGGTGCTGATGAGAGAGCCCGTCTCCACGGGGACCGAAGCTGAAGGTGAGGCTCAGACCTCACTCTCACCGCGGTTCGTCAAACAAAAGCGGAGCGCCACTCTGCGCATACTTCCACTCGTCTTTCCATTGTTTCATCCGCCTCTCTCACATTCTTTTCTTCTTCAAAATATTTTGCTGCTGCTTCCCTGTTTTTCACATTTCATGACCCTTTTTTCTCCGTGGAGAAGCATGCGCCGCTGTTTGCTTACAAAGTTTAATGGAGTCCTTTCAGGCGCAGCAGGGTCCGTTCGTATGGAACCAATATGTGAGCCCGCTGGGAGATGGAATGATGCTACAGATGTCGGGATAAAGAATCCCGTTTTTATACACAGAAGCACGTGTGTAAATTACTGATGGAATCTGCAGACCTCTGAGCAGCCATTCAGACACACAAGCTCCTCACGCCACTGTGGAAGTCTGTCATTAAAGTCCTCCAGAATCCCTCTGAACGTGACTGTGTGTCACATTTAGCACAACGCCTCCTGGTCCCGGCGCTCCTCAAGGGAGATCTGCTCGGATTCAAAGAGCCTGACATCTGATTGCTGAGCTCAAGTCTCTGAGTGCGCAGACGTCCTGGTCAAACATGAACAGCGTAAAGGGCTGTCGACCACGAAGGACGGCGACCCAGACAGACGAACTCTGCCACCGTGAGACGCTGGAGCGCCACCTGGGACCCTGAAGCAGGTTTGAATGTCCCCGGCACCAGTAATACACGGCAAAGCATGACACATCGTCCACCGCCCGACACAACTGTGGCAGAAATGAAGGAATAATGAAAACGCATAAAGTGTGAAGAAGCCAACAGAAGTTGTCATGTTGGTTCTGATGAATTATTTCACACCTCTGGAGGTTGTGTCTCCTGCTCTGGAATACAAACGCCGTGGTTTCTGATGAGGGGAAAACCAGCCCCCGTATCTCCAGTAGACCTCCTTGTAGATGTGGGAGAAGGAAACAGGCAGTGTGGCATTGAAATTCACTTTGAAAACAATCTTTCCTCAGGACACAATTTCTTTTTTACTTTCATTGCAAAAGCACAATCCAATTAATTTTGTTTACTCACTGTTCTTGCATTGCAATCTCTCTCCACACACAGTTGCTTTTCCTACCACCACTCTCCCCCCGACCACCACGTCTCCTCTCCTTTTGGGTTAAAGTCTTTTTTGCAACAACTTCCCTTCAATCTTCTTGATCCTGCAATCCTTAACCCACAATCCTCTTTTTATTAATTTAAACGCACCAGCAAGGACACACATCTGCACAATGACCTTCACAACCTTCTTCAGGTTTTCCTCCTTGTCTCCAGTTGGACTGTTGTGGTGGGTGAAACTTTAGCGTACGCGACAGCCAGGAACCTTCAAAGAGGAAAAGCCGATAGAGCCTGTGGGAACCGGTGAAGGACTCCAGAGCCTCCACAGACAGAGGACACGCACACACACACGTGCACGCCTGACAGGAGGCAGGTCTGGATGTTCCCCGGACGTCTCCGTGCGTCGCTGCAGGGCCGGGAGGCTGCAGACGGGCGGGTCTGTCTGGCTCACACGGCTCAGCAGCCCGCAGGAAAACACGCATCTCAAAACACTAATTTGCTTCTTTTTTTTTTTTGTCTGTTCTGACTTAATAGCTTTTCCTCAAACAACTATGTTTAACATGTTTCTGTGCAACATTTAAAGGCCAATTTAATTTGAACCATGAACATTTTAATTTCCCATTCTGACTTGTTTTTAGGATTCCAGAGTCTCTGTTGTATTTAAACCATAATCATACATGTCGTGTAAGATAAATACTGTATTACATCTTAATATTTGAGGTAAAGGAACACATGGGTGAAAATTTGTGCCCATTCACATCTCATTACACTGAAATTATTTCAGTTGTTTTATTTTCTCTATGCTATTTTTTTAGCTGAGGATATCATTTCCAAGAAAGATCAACAAATACATTTCGGTTTCAAAATGTTATTTTTGTACTACATTTATTGAAATTAAACTGGAATAGTGAATATAACCCTCTGTATTCTGTTTTAAACTTTTACGCAGTAACTTGTCGAATGTCTGGAAAGTAAATGTCAAGTAAAGGCTAACTTATTTATGCTGAAATACAACAACTCGATAAAAAGAACACGTTTCATATTTTAGAAAAGCGCTCAGAGAGACGCTCTTCAGCCACTATCTCACTCGCGTCCCTGCCGCTCCAGGGTCGGGGGGGGCTGAAGGGCAGCAGCCATGACTTTGGGCCATACAGATGGTTCAGGCCTGTCGGAGCTGAGCTGCAGATAAAAGATCGAGATTATGCTGACTCACGTCCAAACACATCTGCCCACATGAGGGTGAGCCGAGCCCCAGACAGATGCTGTGACCACACCAGCTCAATGTGTGTGTGTGTGTGTGTGTGTGTGTGGGGGGGTCTGAAGCAGATATATTTGAATCCTGAACACTAATGTGCATCCAGAGAAGTGTTTCATCAAAGATAAAATGTGTGTTTGGGTGCTCGGTCCTCTGAAGGTGTCCGGTGCCTCCGGGACGTGTCGGCTTCTGCAGAACCCGTGTTGTTACCAGCCCCTCCTGGATGAAGGTGATCTCACTTACCCGTCGGTGAGGCGCAGCAGGATGGCCCGGTAGAGGCGGTGCTGCAGGCTGGTGGACTCTGGGCCGCAGGGGTGGATGAAGGGGTGCACGGTGGCCAGGACGAAGCCCTGCTGGTAGAGCTCCTGCAGCTGCCCCGGCAGCTCCGCACCGAGGAGAGGCGCAGCGTGGACGTCCCGCCTGAGAGGAGCACAGAGCAGAGACGCCGTCCGTCACTTGGACACAGCTTTGCTCTCAAGCACTGGTGGGAGCACTGGTTCGGTCCCAGCACCGATGAAAGCGTCCTGTCAGTCACGGCGTGCTGGCGCCGGGAGCAGCGCGCTCTGTGATTCACACTAATATCACTGGCTGACAGGACAAGTTATCAGAGGGAGCAGAGAAGCGCTGCATATTCTGAATGTCACGAAGAGCCTGCAGCCACAGCGGTGAAGGTTTGTGGCTCTCAGACAAAGAGCAGAAATCTAGTGTGGATGTTCACATCTGCGTCAGTCCAGGGACAGGCCCAGTGTCTTTGTCCCCTCTTTGGTCTGTGACGCCGTCGCCCCCACCTGACTAAAGGTTCATTTTACCAGCTGCTTCTCACCACGACCTCAGTTACTGGCTCTTTAACTCTCCAGTTAACATCTGGATCACTAGATCGTGACAGCAGGGAACAGGTTTGAACCCTTTTTAAATGTAAACATTCCAGAGCTGGTGTTGCTGCGCGGAACAGGAGGAGATATGGGATAATGTATTCAGTCTCAGCTGACTGGAAAGATGCCCCAAACGGCAGTTCTGCTTATCTGGACTATTTCTGTCATACAAATGAGGGAATGTAAATGTAATTTATTTTAAAGGCAGGTAGCTTCATTGCCATTTTATGCTTGAGGAGATTCTGGGACTGCACAACAACAAAAAAGGTAGACCCAACTGAAATTGCTTTAAAATTTGCAATTCAGATAGCAGCACTGATTTTAGAGTCACTCCCCTCTTTCCTTTTGCAATTACATCACGTTTCCTGCTCCGTCCTCCAATCTGGGAGTTAATAGGAGAGAATCAAAGTCCAATCAGACCTGATTGCTGAGACTGGATCACAGCGACTCTAAGCATTCTGACACGTATCGCCGTCCCTTCTGAACTGATTTAAACTGTCCATGCAGAGCAAACAGGGACTAAGGAGGGGCTGTCGCTGAGCCCTGCTGTTAAGAAAATAGGCAGAGTTACTTTACATGTAAATCCTGACCACTTAAGATGCTATAGACGATAAGATCACAGTCCTGGGGAGGGAATCAGAGAACTTCTCATTTTCTCCTCATGCCTCTCTACCTTTTGTCTGGTGTGTGTGTGTGTGTGTGTGCGTGTGTGTGTGTGTGTGTGTGTGTGGGTCTGAGGAGCGATGGTGCTGACTGGTAACCTGTCCAGGATGGATCTTCTTACTGCTGCGCCACTGGGACAGGCTGTAGCGCCGCCGTCGCCCCGTTAACGGATGAACTCGGGGATGTAGGTGCAGTCAGTTCAATTGCAATCTAATTACAAACCACAAAAAAGAGGCCAAAGATTGCGCAGGGATTTGTTCAGCCTCCCCCCTCCCCCACCCCCAGCTCCTCCGGGTTATAAAAACCCTCAGCAGACAGTGGCTGGTGATGGTCTGGTTAAGGCGGCAACCAGCTGTGTTACCACAAGCTGCACACAGCGTCTGTCAGGCAACATTAGCCAATCATGGTGGTAATGAGGTGGGGGATGGGAGCAACACCACATCAAATCATACAAAGAGATGAAGCCTGGTCCCAGTCGCAGGGCGGCTGGAATCCCAGCAGCCCAAGGTGACATTTACGGCGGATCGCACCAGGACGCCACCACCAGGCTGAAGGCAGAGCCCCGGGGCGAGGGCTGCGTCCGCCACAGGGCGGGGGAAATGTTCAGACGTGAGGCTGGAAAAGGTACCTAAAGCTTCACTTTCACGTGGAAGTCAGAGCGCTGAAGTTCAGGAAGGGGTCAGAGGGCAGGCAGTAATAATACTTAATAAAATATATGAATCTACTACAGTCCACCCCACGGTAGTGTGTATTCACTGAAGTACACTAGGCCTCAGTATTTAAACGCTGGAGAGTCAAATAACTTACTTAATCTGTAAAACCAGATATACTTGTTCAGACAGCCCTCTGCCTGTTGTGGATTTTACACATCAAGATTCATTTTCAGATGCACGTGTTCTTGTGCGAGAGCACCACGGCCCACCATGTACACACCCAGATTGCTGCTGCTCATTAACGCCTGATGTACAGACACGCTGTTCACTCTGTTTAAGTTTAAAGAACACTTCATGAGTACTAAACTCTGAGAACTGAGAGTTCCTTGATTATTTTAGTCCCCTCAGTGGAGTTTGGTTTCAGTTCTTCTGCTGTTTTTAGCCATTTTCTAGAAGCAACCAAGAATTCTCCCTCTTTTTAGCCTTTTGTTACGAATTGTGAGTAATGACCGTGTATTTTTATCTGAAGAGCACAAAGTGACCGTGGTGACCAACAGCGGTGGCCAAACAACTTGTGAACAGCCAGACGGCCCTCTTCAGGTGCCCCTGACCCTGACGGGTGAAGGGAAGAACACTGATTGTCTCTTCCTGACACGAACACGCCGCTCTCACAGGTGACGTGACGGACGCAGCAGAGACGGGCATGAGTGGGGACAGCTTCATAGAGGACGCTAACAAACAGGTTCCTGGGTTCGTCGGGGGAAAGGCACGCTATCTCAGACGCGTTCTGAATGGAGGCAGACTGGTGAAAGGGTTAATCCAGGCTGGACAAAACCCGTCTGGTCCACGCAGGCCCACCTCAACAGACAGGTCCCCCACCTCATGAGCTACAGCACCAGCGCCAGACAGAGGGGTCGGGAACGATCGGGATGCACCTCCTGTGATGGTGCTGGGACCCGCTTCAGTTTGCATCCGTGTTGTGGGAGAAATTAAGAAGCAGAGGAAGGATAGAAGAAAAACCCCGGGTGTCCCCACAGGGCAAGTCACAGTCTCAGCTAAAAATACTCCTTCAATTTCTCAATCACACCCTGTCCTATTGCACCACAGAGCGAGGGCTGGGGAAGCGTGAAGGAATTAACACAATGAAATAGGCTGCATTGAAAATGTGAGAAAATATATCCTGTTCCTCCTCTTTGCCTTCTCCCATCTTCTGTTGCTGGCTGCCTTTAGAAATGGAATTAATCCATCTGTGATCTGTGGTTTTCTTATTTATTTCCTCCCCCTTCCCCATCGTTTTGGTGACACGAGCAAACCTTTCCCGGAGGGATGCGTTTGCATGTGCGCCTGATTCATGAGGTGATAAATATTAACCAGAAAATGAAACCATCGTTCCCTGATCCCCTCAGTCGAGATGAGTAAATAAGAAATGGTTTCAATTAAGCAGAAAGAACACAGCCGCTGGCAACTCCTTCAGTTGACTTTAATCACTGTGTGAGCGGCTAATAATCTCATCCAGAGGCGTTTAAACACACAGACTTTACTGTACTTTTATGCATCGGGCCACATTTGATTTATCAGAGTGGCCAACGGGAAATGTTTGCAGCGTTGAATCAGCGCCGCGAGGGGCTTTAGTGTGGTTCCTACATCCAAGAATCCATGACTTGGCCCAACGACAGTCTGGTTGTGAGGATGAGAGCATCCTCAGCCTCGTTGCACCTGCAGCTTTAAACAGCCCGCCGCTGCCGTCCCTCATCCCGTCTTCTGTTTACCCTGGGACTGAAGCCCATAGCAGCAGAGGAGAGCCCCAAACCCACAGGAGCAACCCTCTACCCGACTATTAATTTAAGACAAAAAGAACAGAAGTTAGGCCTTGGCTGATCGCCAGCACGCTGGGTTGTGAGAAACGATCGCACGGAGCCCTCAAACTGAAACACAGAGGAGCGTGTCGACGAGGCGTTTTTGGGCTCAGAAGAAGGAGTGGCCTGATGGCCGGATGCTGGTTGGAGCTGCTGGGCTCCACTGGTGGTGCTGGGAGCTTTGCTGTCTTGTAGCTGGTTTGATCACCAGCGGGCCGATCGGTCCAACACACACCTGTACCCTGTAATAAAACAGCTTGTGTGCCGCTAATAGACGTTTAGAGCTGCAGGAGCGGACAAGGACGCCCATTCAGCCCCATATGAAGGAGATCTAGAGCCACAGAGGTGAATTAAATGTTATTTTACATTCTTGGTGATCAGATCCTGTTTTAGATCAAATACTGTGCATTCACACTGCTTTCTGCTTCGGCCAGAGTCGTTTTGTGCGTTTGTGTGTGATTCACACCCGAGCACGTATACTGCTTTTACACTGCACAAAGTGAACAACACCCCGGTGGGAGAATTGTTCATTTAAAATGGGATGAGGCTGGTAGGTGTGAAGGAACAGTTAGTGAGCCAGGCTGCGATGCGCCTGGCTCACTAACAAACAGATGGAGGCAGGCAGAGTGTGAAGTTAAGCATCTTTCTCTGCGCTCAGCTTGGTGGAGATTCAGTTTAAATTAGCCGACCGAGCAAGTCCGTCTCAAGAGCAAAATAAATAAAAACTGTTTAATTTACCAAGTGGACGTCTTCTGACCCTCGGCAGAAGAACAACTCATTTTGGAATTAACAGATGTCCCCGTGTTAATACGTCACTTATCTGATGGAAATATCAAACATAGAAGCAACAAAAATAAGAATCAAAGTCACACCGCGTGACAGCAGCTGCTGCTGTAGCAACACAACCAGGCTACCTGGCCAGGTGAGGAGGGCCCAAAGTCCCCCCAACACCGCCAGCTCCAGCATCCCTCGCCTGAGGCCAAATCAGATCTTCAGAGCACACTGTGACCCCCCACCCTCACTATCAGCACCAGGGTGGACGTTTGGCATTGGAGACAAACAGGCTGCAGGCACATCTGAAGAACCAGGCGGGGCGAGGAGGGTTGAAAAACACGAGCAGACGGCGCTCAGGAGGCCAGAGAGGAAGACTACGGAGGGAGTGGTGGGTTAGCAGCCTTCAGCAGGACGGGCAGGGAGGGGGCTGGACACAAGATGTCTTCATTTCAAGAAGAAGAGGAGCTGCAGAAGTGCAGCGGTCCAAGGTCCAAGACCTCAGCGGCTACGGTCTGCATGTCCTCCCTGATCCCAGCAGGCACCGTCAGGGAAACAGCCCAAGAGCTGGAGGAGGTCATCCAAGCATGGAGAAAGAATCTCATCATCTAAAGCATCTCATCACAGCCTTTTCAATCCAAAGTACAATTCAAATAAATGTGTGAAAATGTAGTTGGAGCAGGGCTGAAAACTGAACATGAATGTTTCCATCTAAAAGGTGAAACCAGATAAAACACCACACACTCTACGTGACGTTTAAATAAAGAGAATTAGAATAAAAAAGTCTACGCTCCACACTCACCTTCCCAAAGCTTCCTCATTTAAATACTTCTGAACTACAGCATTTCCATCTGACACAAAAATAAAATAAATAAATAGGAAATGAACTGGCTGGTGGATTGTATAGCTGGGATATAAACACCCCCCCACACCCACACCCACACACACACACACACACACACACACACACACACACACACACACACACACGAAATGAGTGGACCACATTTGCATGAGGGAGAAAACAGCCCAGCATACATTAGGGCTGCAGACCCGTTCTGATCCTGCTGTTTGCACACGTCGGGTCCTCTGATGGTTCCTCACCTCATCACGATTAGACAATTGTTTGTTTCGTCTAATGCGATGACTCAGTCATCAGCCGATGTGCTGCTGCTGCTGCTGAGCACCATAGGAGACACATTCTTTGATTTTCTTTTTAATAAAAATGTGTTGCTGTTATAAAGGCTGCAGCTCTGGTGATGATAGAACCACGTCTGATAAAGAACAGATTCACTTATAGACGTTTGGTTTTTTTCTCTCGTATTATTTAATTAATATTGATATATTTTTAATTTAAAATGCCCTTGAAGCTTAAAAGAGGCTCCAGCTAGAGTTCTGGCATTCGTTTAGATGTTCTGGCTTCTGTTCCCTGGGTTCCTCTGTGCTCACAGCAGGTCTCAGCCCCCCCCCCCCAGCCATCAGGGTGTAGCTGCTTCACAGACCTGCAGCTTCTTGAAACAATGTCAATGAGAGGTTACGACATTAATTAAAATATCATTGACTCCTCCCACTTTACTACTGTTTTTCTTATAGCTGCTGAGAAAGAAAGATCTAGAACCGCATACACACTTCCACTATTACTACCATTATCCTGTCAGCTGGGTGTTGGAACATGACGTACAGATGCTGCAGATGTGATTAAAGCGAGAGGACACACTCTGTTTATGAAGGACCGAGAACACAGACCCTCACAGCCTTGAGCAGAAATACCCATAAAACACACCTGATATGGAATTACAGTCTTAAAACACTCTGCAGCATCTTTTAGGAGTGGGACACACACACGCACACACACACACGCACACGGCCTGTGTGTAGTAGTCAGATCGTTCTTCGGTGTCCAATTAAAGTGGCCTCTCCTCAGGAGCGCGGCACTCGTGGCGACCGCCTGCAGCGACCTGCCACAACCGTTCGCCTTCCTGCAGCTGCAAATGGAAATGGAGGCCGATCCTGATCCTGATCCTCCACCTACGACACGTGTTGGGCTGAAACGAACTCTACACACAAGACACTGGACTAGGGAACAAAGTAGGAGATGGAACAGGGAACTGACTAGGATATAGACTAGGGAACAGACTAGGGAACAGACTAGGAAATAGACTAGGGAACAGAGTAGGAGAGAGACTAGGGAACAGACTAGGGAACAGACTACTAGACAGACTAGGGAACAGACTAGGGAATAGACTGCTAGACAGACTAGGGAACAGAGTAGGAGAGAGACTAGGGAACAGACTAGGGAACAGACTACTAGACAGACTAGGGAACAGAGTAGGAGACAGAGTAGGAAGCAGACTAGGAAACAGATTAGGAAACAGACTAGAACCAGACTAGGGAACAAACTAGGGACCAGATTAGGAGACAGCAGAGGGAACAGACTAGGGAACAGACAGCTGCTCCACCCTCACACAGGGAGTGTGCTGTTAGAGAGCATGTTGAGGACTGTTGGCGAAGGCACCGCAGCACAAAGACGTGAATAATTGAAAATCGCCACGTGAGTCGTGTTGCTGCTTTGGCACGCTCTTGTCCCGGCTCGTCTGGTGGTTCTTCTCTCAGCAGACCCCGACTAGAGGATTGTGGACGTAGGGACAGCGAGGTGTCCAAGTCCTGTCTGGTGCAGACGTGGTGGACGGGCGAGCCCCGTAGATGTGTGATAAGACAGGAGGATGGGTGTTTGCGCTACACTCGTACCCTGAGGGCGGCGTTCCGATCGTTACCCCCTGCAGGTAGAGGACATGGGGCACGTGCACGTGCATGTGCCATCCCAGCGTCCATCTCACGTAACCGCTGACCTGGCACTCTCTCTCTCTCTCGGTGGAGCAGGAGACGTCGTTAACAGGAGGGCTCAGAGTTGCCCGGGGCAGAAGCTTTGTCCCTTAATTACCCACCTAATGAGCCACTGGGAAGGTTGTGCCCCCCCCACGGGCCGCACCTTGGCCATCTTTTGACTTCCTCTTGGGCTCTCTCGTGCACAGCTCATTAAAGTCGTATTTGTTAACACGTTACGATTTCTGCTTCAACCCAGCAGGATAAAACACTGACTTTATAATCAATTAGCTCTGCTTTCAGTCCCAAAGACTTAAATGTGACGCTTGTTGGTCACACGGGCCAGAGCAGCCCTGACTGGTCTCCCTCACTTTTAGGTCAATTGTTTTCTTAAAGTAACAACATAAAATGAAGCAAATAATGAAAGAGCAACGGGTTCGGCAGCAGTCGTCCACACAAACGCAGCCATGATAACTCATCACCGTCCCGCCGAAAGCACCAACGCAGCAGAGCTACACAACGGCAGAACTGAAGGAGAACACGCGAAGGTCGTTGATGCTGCGGAGCAGAACCTGAGCTCGCCTCCGCCTTCACACCTCCAGCTGCCGGCCCTCGTCATTCTCACAGCCACACTCGCGGTGATGGGATCACACATGCATGTGACAGCGAGCTCCTGTTCTCCCCTCCACGGCTCTGCAGACACCAGTCACACCAGTCACACCAGTCACACCAGTCACAGCGACTCCATCAAACTGATGCGACCACAGACAGTGATGATCGATTCTGCCTCTCTCTAAACTTTAAATGCAACGACGACTATCAGGCGGGTCGGAGAAGAGACAGCAGCATCTGCCCAGATGTGGAAAAACCTGCAAATCTTCAGCTCCCTGTCAGGATGTTGCTGATCAAAGATCCTGATACTGGGGGCAGGTGTGTGTGTGTGTGTGTGTGTGTGTGGGGGGGGTGCTGCCATGAGAACAAAGATGATAGCTCTCCTGGAAAAATAAAGATAAAAGCAAATGGTGGGGATGGTCAGCTAAATGCTAATGGAATTACTTTCTCTTTGTCTAGACTAATGATTTAAGGCTGCCTGGGCACATTTCTAAATACATATGCATCCCTCAATTTGTGTCCGGCCCTCCTGGGGAAGCATTTACTGGTGAGCAGCTCGACAGCTTTATTGAATGGAACACTGTAGTTTGATGGTGCACAGCTTAATGAATATGCACTGGATGTCTTGATGGAGGGAAAACGACCTCTAATTTGTTCAGCCTGTAAAAAGATTTATATTTGGACAGGAAAAGGACCTGTGCTTCTCCTTCTGTGTGTGTGTGTGTGTGTGTGTGTGTCTGTGTGTCCATGCTCTTCTGAAGTTGCCTCCATTGTGAGTCCTCAGGCTGACAGGAGGCCTCCTGAGTGCGTTTTGTCTGCGCGGCGCCACCTCCTTTGCTGACAGCCCTCAGTTGCCTGGAGACGCTTGGTGAAAGACAAGCTGTGTGAAATGACCACGCTGTTGATCAAAGCTGTTGGCGTCCGTACTGCCGCGATTTTAAGAGCGCGCCACTCACGTGCTGTCCCGACTTCCTGTTCAGTGAGATGGGGAGTCACGTGACCACAGCAGCCTCCCGATCCCACCCGAGGTGGGTTCAGCGGAGGTGTGACAGGATCTGATAACGTTGCCATGGTGCTACTGTCAGGATCTAAATCTTCCTCCATTGTTTGTGTTCCTTCACAAACATGAACGTCATTGAGGAGGAAACAGCGTCCACCCTCCTGGTGTCCTCTGTGCTCCCGTCTGCTCCCCCTGACAGGAGAAGGAACCCGACATTTGGGTCCAGACGGTCTGATTGGATGAGGGTGTGTGCACGAGCGAGTCACAACCGACTACAGTCGCGCTCTATCCTGAACAAACAAACAAACAAACAAACAAACAAACAAGCGAGCGCTGACAGTCCAGTCCGTCCACCTCAAACACGCAACAGCGCCGGAGCAGAGCCGTGAGAGGAGGACCAGGTCCGAACCCTCGCGTGTCCGAGCGCCTCCTGACAGGAGAGCTGACGGGATCAGTGCAGATGTTCCTCAACAGTGACGCTTTCACTGCCGTGGTCCTGGTAACAGTCGCAGCTCCGAGGGGAGCGGGCATCATCACCGGGATCACCATCAGCCAGACATGAGAACGTGGCTCCCCCATCAGCAGCCATCTGTTACCGGCCCCAGCACTTGTGTGAAGAAGAGAACTCTGCTATAAATAATAAGAGAGTGTGAAACGCTCTCAGCCATGCAGACCGCTGCGGGGCCCCCGGGGACGCGTCCCATGTGGAGCAAGACGGTTTAAAGTTGGCATGTGAGCGCGAGCTGCCCGGACTGCAGACAGAGACGAGGATATTTTTGATACTGGGCTGAAAACCTGAGCGAGGCAGATCAACGCTGGTGTCGCGCAGCAGCAGTGAGATGAGTGACGGCGCTCGGCTCACTGTGACACGTGGGCTCTTTGGGCTGCATGCGCGAGAAACGTTAGGGGCGTCTGGTTGGGGGTCAGTGATAAGGTCAGCTTTCAGCTCCTTAATGCAACTGTATCATCAGCAAATGGAATTAAAGACCTAAATACCCAACCCCAACGTTTACTGCTAGCTACAACACAAAGCTCACACTAATGATGATGATAGCGGAAACCAGTGGAAAAGTAAATACTCCCAAACCTCCAGGAAGGGGAAAGGAGGCTGGAGTGTTACTGCAGCTCCCCAGCAGGGGGCCACGGTTGGTCTCATGGTGGGAGACCGTCTTTGGCTGACGTCACTGAGGGCAGAAACAAACAGCTGATGCAGATTTAATGTATTTGAAATGGACGACACACATGTAAGATGGTGCACGCTATATAACTTAACCGTGAGAACACTTTTAATTTGGCCTCCATTCCTCACTGATTCTGCTGCACACGATAAACACATAAATAAATAAATAATCCTCAAACAAATACGGAAATGATTCAAGCGAACATTATAAAACCCCAAATTCTGACAGCAGGGCTGCAGGGCTGAGGAGGCCCGAGGCTGAGCCTGTAATAATGGAAATGTGGTGCTAATCCATCACCCACTGACATCAAAAGTAATTCAGTCAAATTAGAGTGGGGGGGTCCAGATGGGGACCCTCAGAGCAACAGGTGGTCCTTCTGTGTACAGCTCCCTTTCAGAGTAAACCGCTGGTGGACTCCAAGGGCCAAACAAGGAGGTAAAATATGAGACAGATGTGCAGTCATGAGGAAGTGAGAGCACGTGCGCACGCCCCCTCTGCCCCACACAACACATTTATGGTCCTTTCACAACAAAAGACTCAAAACTACAGACCTGTGCTACACAATCTGGTGCATCTCATTTTCATTGTCCAGACATGTTATTGTGAATAAATGTATATTTTAACTGTGCTTTTAAATCCCCGTGTCCTAAAGCTGGAAGAGCCGAAACCCCCTGCAGACGGTGAGCTCCTCATTACAAACTCCACCCATTGAGGCATTAGCAGCTGGGGCCCAGCATGGAAACGATAAGTGAATATCTCAATCAGAGGACTTGGCTGATTTTTCCTCACATCTCTGACTGTACACGACTCCCACTCTGCAATCAAACCCCAACGCGCATACGAATCGAGCCCAGCCGCCATCCTATTTCTGAACGTCACCCACTTCGTGTGATGGGTTTAAGAATACAGGTGGGAAGAGTGTCTCTTCATACTGCATGCATCACCCAAGCTGAATATTACAGGTCTGCGAGACGCTGAAGACTCTGCTTTTGTCTGTGCAGTTTCAAATCAATAGCTCAAACAACAGTTTTTAGGGACTTTCTCAGCTAATTTGTTGCTTACTCTATTTTAAAACTCTCTAGTTCTCACGTGTGAAGCTCCTTCATCGCGGATTTTCTGAATCAATAGATGTGAGAAGGAGCTGAGAAGGCAGAGGTGTGACAGAAAGAGGCACTCTGCTGCTGCCATCTCATTAATGAGAGCGATCTTCAAACATGCCTGGCTGTGGCTCCTATACGTGTGTCCACAGGGGTAAGACTGTAACTTCAGATAGTCTCAGTCAGAGCTGGTTAGAGGGGAAAGATCTGGCAGAGGTAGAAATGCAGGCGGAATCTGAATGACTTCTGAGGTTTCTAAATGTCTGCTTCACCGACTACCGTCTGAGCAGGAGTTCCAGGACGGCCAGAATACAGAAAACAATTCTAAAATATGTACGAGCAGTTGTAATGATAATGTCACACCAGTGATTATTATAATTCTAACTTTCACCTTTAGCTACATCCCCAAATGATTTCATGTTATTAGATGTGTGTGTGTGTGTGTGTGTGTGTGTGTGTGTGTGTTCAAGGTTTATATGAAACTACCTTTTGTAATTTGTGAAATTATCATTCAGTGTTTTGTTTTCTCTCCACCTGCATGATCACTGGTCCTATATGAGCTGAGATAACTGCTCATTTGAACCCCCCAGTATGTTTTTGCTTCGGGTTGCTGGTACTGGCCGGTGTTCTGGGAGGAAGTGAGGTCAAGGCTGAGCTCACTTCCTGTAAATTCTGTGTGTCCTTGCGTCCCGCTTGAGCGGCCCAACAATAGCTGAGACCACGTGAAAGTGTCCTCACCACACATAAAAATATCTCTTCCTCTTTGGGGGTGATGAAGGCCGTGCCGAAGGCTGGCGGAGGTGTTCTGTTAAATTTAGATTGTTTGCTCCTCCACTGTGGACGCCTTGATTGCCTTTCAACACAATCAATACCGTCGTATTGGACCAAAGTGAGGCAGCAATAAAAGCTTATAAAGATCTGAGGGGGTGGGCAGACCTGAGAGCAGCGGTAGGCGAGGCGATTCAATGGCAGTCTGGATAAATATTCACAATTAAAGGCTGAAGGACACACACACACACACACACACACACACAAATACACATCCTTGGATTCTTTCTTTGTGAGGACTTTCATAGACATAATGCAGTACCCAGCTCTTTACCCTAACCAGCACAACTAAACCCTTGACCTTGACCTCTGACCTAACCTAAACGCAGTCCTAACTTCAGCCTTTCAAGTCCTTTGAAGATGAACACACACACACACACACTGCAGTTTTGCTTAAAGCCATTAAAAGATACATCTATTTGTACATTGAACAGAAGCGTTCCAGTTGAATCCAGCCTTCAGTAAAGTGATCAGCTTTGATAAACAGGTAGAGTGAAGTCAGTGGTTGAGCCCTAAAATAGTAGTGGAGTGAATGTGTAAATACTGCAGTATAAGGCATCGCAATCGCTGCCCCGACGGTCAATCCACAGTGGAATGAGAAATTTTAGATTAGGTTTGATCTTCATCTCTGAATTGCTGTAACTTTGTTCTGCACTATTCCGTGGCCGTCCAACAGCAGACAGCCACGGCTCTGATTCAAAGGACACTCTGTGAGGAAGGACACTGCAACACCTTTTTTCGTTTTCAGCCCAGCGATAACAAATCCTCCCCACAGGAAACACTCTGCATAAAACACACATGAGGACAGGGAAAGCCAACAATAAACACTGAGGCAGAAAGAGGAAGGACCTGAGCGGCTTCCTCTCGCTGGGCAGCATTTGCAGCTGTTGGAGGTTTCAACATATAGAACCTGCTGATCTAAAAGTTGCTGCCACGTATTCGTCTCTGTAATGATTGCACGGCATTTCTTTTGGCCGACTGCTACGTGTGGAACCACTTTGCATGCGTCTTTAAATGGAAACAGAGGTGTGGAGCAGCTGACACATATCTCACGTAGAAGGTTTGAGGTTGTGTTCTGCACACAGCAGTGAAATAAATGACATTAATCACCAAAATAACATCCCTTGTTGTGTTGTGTGTGTCACCTTCCATTCAGATCACTTTGACGTGGATCTAATTTATAAACATGTTTCTGTTTGAGCCGCTCAAACCAGCCCTGAATACGAAGGAAATCTAATGTAAAACCCAGACGACCGTGAGACCTTCAATGTCATCCTCCCCTCAAATAACCGCAACACAATTCTGCCTCTCAAGCTGAGCAGCCAGAGGATAAACCCCAGCTCCAAAAACTAATCTTCCCTCAGAAAGCCATTCTATGTATCAGTGTGACCCCCCCTGCAGCCTGGTCTTGTGTGGAGACGTGGGGAGGGCCTCTGCATGTCACTCACCTGCTGACACCTCTGCAGCTCACATTAATGGGGGGGGTTCAGGACTCAGAGGGTTATGCATATAAATGATGAGTGTAACTGCTGCAATGAAATAGTGTGTGTGTGTGTGTGTGTGTGTGTGTGTGTGTGTGCATACCTCCACACTCTAATGTCAAAGGTGACGTCTCTATAATTCCTTCAATATTCCAAACATTGGCTGCTAAGGTGCAGGCTTTTAACCACCATTTCATTTTTCTGCACATTCCAAAATCACATTTAAAAAAACAGCACACAGTCCTGATTGCGTGACGCTTTTTTAAACAAAGAAATTGCTTCTTTCCACACCATCGAACGCGCTGACAGACAGAGGCTTTACGGTTCCCTCTGGGTCACAATCTCAATATCAAACACACTCTGCATTCTGTTTTCCTGTTCCTGTTTTAGGGGTTAAGAGTTTTGGAGTGACTGTGATGCTGAATGCAAGCATTAAAGCTGCACAGCAACAGCAGGCTGGTGAGCTGATGCTGAGGTTGTGTGGAGGTTTATTAGAGCCAGCTTTCCACGATTTACTCCTCTTTTCATCACCGGTTCCGCAGTGAAAGGTGTTATTTTAGTACATTTGGTGCGGGGTTGGTAGCCTGCAGGGCAATTATGGGTGGCATTTGCAAAGAGTTATGATCCAACACAATGGCAAGAAATTATTACAAACATTATTCACTGTGCAGTAGTCATAGTGACGTTGCTATCACAGGAGCACATCAGCCAAAACAGAGATCTGAAAGAAAAACATTTAAGTTCAAAATATTGACGCTTCCTCTGCTTTCTGGAAGATTACCAGAGCTTATATTCAATGTAGAGAGATGTACATGTATTTGTTTCCCTCACCTTCCCCACACACAGCAGCATAATGTGTGGCTGCGCTGTGTCTTGTTGTCATTCTCAGTTTAATCAATGCAAAGACCAAAGGCAGTCACACTCTGTCTATCAGCTTTGATCCCTAAAACACACAGAGTGACAGGACGTGGCAAACAAAGACCTGGAAATCTGAAATAGCCAATACGGAAAGTGTTATAAATGAGTTATGCTATATAAAAGTGTTATAATCGAGTTATGTCAAGTATAGCTTATGCTCTAAACTTAGGTGGAAGCATCAGTATCCAGGTGAACTAACTAGTTTAAGGCAAGTCATAATTGAACAAGCCCCTTAGCAGAAGCCATGTTAAAGAACCAGGACCATGTATTTCAGGGAGTGCTGGATGGTAAAGGTATCCATGGCTACTGTAATATATGACATCACACCAGCTGGCTCCGTCCCCACAGGCTCAGCCGTTGATGATGGGTTACTCTGTGAGTGAGTTCATCCTGTGAAAGGTGGTCATTTACCCAAGGCTCAACTCAAACTGAAGTCACTGAGAAGTCCCTGAGCAGCCCTAAGATTGTCTGTCCAGTCCTATAGTTGCTCTGGATGGCCCCTCCTGGACCCTGTCACTGCTGTGAGGAGCCCGAGGGTCATATTTGACCTGCATGAACTTTGACTCACACAGGACCTGTGAGCAGGACAGCCAATGTGTGTAAAATCAGGGATGTCCCATCTAAAGGTGATGCTGAAGAACTGGTGCATACATTTGTTACTGCATGGGAGGATTTGAGTATTTCATTATAAACTGGTTGTCAAACAGCTCCCTTAAAACTCTCAGCTGATCCAAAATGCTGCAGTAAGAGCACTACTGGGAATTATCACAGGAGATCATGTTTCACCAGCTTTAGCAGCTCTTTATTGGCTGCCTGTAAAATCAAGAGTAGACTTTAAAACCCTTTACTCACAGCTGATAGCACTACAGTATTACCCAACAGACTCTTATTCTGAAAGTGCAGCCTTACTTCTATTCCTCTCCTCCTCCTCCTCTCCTCCTCTCATCCCCCTCTCCTCTTCCTCTCCTCCTCTGTTCCTCCTCTCCTCCCCTCCTCCTCCCCTCCTCATATCCTCCTCCTCTCCTTACTCTCCGCCTGCTCTCTTCTCCTCCTTTCCTCTCCTTCTATCTCTTCCTCCTCCTCTCCTCCTCCTCTTCTTACTTTCCTCCTGCTCTCCTGCTCTCTTCTCCTCCTTTTCTCCCTCCCTCCCCTCTGTTATATGACTAAAATTGAATTAAATCAAAGATTAAGATGTATCTAAGTGGGTTATTATAACAGTCAGTTGGTGTCCTTTTCTTCTTCCTGCTACATTACAAACCAATTACATGTCTGCTGCCATTAACTCTGTCAGATATTACAAAGATACAAAAATGTGTTTGGCCAGGGAGACAAACTCAAAAAAAATGTGAGATGAGGAGGAGAAGTTCTGCTTGCAGAATAAGGATGTCCATCTTTTTCTAGTCATTTGGGCTAAGAGAGGAAATGTATTCATGGAGCTCAGTGTGAATTAATAATTTAATAATGCTTTTGCCGGAAACAACAACTAAACTGTGGAAATATGGGCTAGGTGTTCCATTTAGTAGAACTCATGTCCCTCCACCATCTGCAGGCTATTATGCTGCTGTGACTAACTTGTCATACAGCTGCATAAGGATTTTAAATTTTTTTTGCCTTTTTGTTGTAGCTGTATTCATATGCATGCCCTGCAGCTCAGCCACAGACTCTTTTCTGCTTTCCCAGTTGGTTTTTCCCTTGCGGGGAAGCAGGAAGGGTGCTGGATCCGATCCCAGCTGCATTCGGGTGAAGTCAGGGTACGCCCCTCCCTGTACCCTGTATGAGCTGGCTCATAGCAGGACCCTCTGAATGTGTGGTCTGGTACCTTGGTCAAAGGTTCCTTGGCAGTGCTCTGTAGGCGTCCTGCGACCTGGACTTGACCCATGAACCCTCCATTTCTCAGGCCAGTCCTCTACAGCCCAGTCCTCCAGAGATTGTCGACTAATCTGGTCATCATTTTATGTATTAGCTGTACAGTCGTTATTGATCTTTATTTATTTTTATCACCATTTTAGGTAGTACTGCTATCATAGAATGAGAGTTGATCTTAACAGAGTTTACATTTAATGTGTTTCGCTGGTTTATCTTCAGCAAAATGTTTCCAAACTTTGGGTCTGAGTTTTTGAACCTCTTCTTCTGTTCTTTCTTCCATGCCTATATTTTCTCGTCGACAAATTTTGTTGTCTCCTACAGCCCAGTTCCCTGCATTTTCAGTACTCTACAGCCCAGTACCCTAGAGTCCAGTCCTCAACAGCACATTCCTCTACAGCCCAATATAAAACAGCCCCTAATAGCTCAGTCCTTGATAGCCCAGTCCACTATACCCCAATACTCTATAGTTCAGTCCGCAATAACCCAGTCACCAACAGCCCAGTCCCCTACATTCCAGTCCCCTACATTCCAGTCCCCTACAGCAAAGTCCTCAACAGCCAAGTCCTCAACAGCCCATTCCTCTGCAGTCCAGCCCAGTCTCCATCAGCCCAGTCCCTTACAGCCCAGTCCTTGGTAGTCCAGTCCTCAACAGCCCAGTCTCCTATAGCCCAGTCCTCAACAGCCCAGTCTCCTATAGCCCAGTCCTCAACAGCCCAGTCTCCTATAGCCCAGTCCTCAACAGTCCAGTCCCTAACAGGTCAGTCAGCTATAGCTCAGTGCCCTATAGCCCAGTCCCCTATAGCCCAGTCCCCTATAGCCCAGTCCCCTACAGACTGAGCTATTACTGCCCCAGCAGACTCTTTTCATATCTGACCAGGTCTTAAATATTTAATTTCTCCCAGAACAAAAAAATGAACAGACACATGAATCATTACCCCTGCTTACATACCTGGGACAAGGTAATTACAGTCATGAGTAACATGCTAACCCTTAAGCAGGGAAATGTGCTGATGCAGTGAAACGCTTCAGCTACAGGGAGGGTAGAGACGCTGATTCCTCAAACATAATGTGCTCCACTGGGAAATACACACACATATTTATGGGGGGGAACAGCAGAGAACTATAGACTGAGACACAGTGACACTGGGAGCGTTGCTGAGAGAGGAAAGTGATTACAGAGAGTCCCGCCTCCCATTATAGTCAACCCTGGAAGGTAATCATGTGCCCATAAAGCCATACACAAAAATACTTTAACTAAAGGTTGACAGTTCCTCTTTGTCCTCCTCTCTCCCCGAACCAGCCCATAATGTCAGCTCCGACATGAGGAAAAGTGGAGCCCGCCTGGTCCCCAGATGCCCACGATCCTTGGCTCGATCATCCATCTAGTCTAGTCAGCCTGACAAGCTAATGTAGACTAATCAGCTGCCAAGACCAACATGCTGCTCACTACATCTTTCTGTTTTCCATATCCTCCTCTAGTCCAAGACAATCCCACTGCTGCGAGCTCCACTGCCAAAACCCCCTCCTGCAGCCCCGATTGTCATGAGCAGCAATAAGACTAGATTTCCCCGACTTCCTCCTCTAAGAACACAAATCCCACAAACACACAGACCAGAGAACACTAATCTTTTTACCCAGTTTAATTGAGATGAACAGTACATTTCTAATCTTCAACCCCACCAGCAAGGCTCCAGCCAGGTAACATTAAATCTTTATATCTGACAGCGTCCAGCCAGTGGAGACAGGGCAGCACTTATCAAACAGAAAGGAAAGCAGTTTGACATATTCGCCAATTATACACAAGCACAAATGGGCAGAAGCAGATCTGAAGCTGCAGAGCAGACATGCCCTGAACTCACTCTGAAGGTTACTTTACGTAATTAACACACATTAGATTTAAGTCAGATATCACAAATTATAATTATCACAAATTTAATTATGAACTGGAAAACCAAAAAGGCCTGTAAAGAGTAGAAGACATCATAATATCCAGAGGTAGCATCCAATCATCACCCAGATGTATTGACTCTTGCCATGGGCAGCACTGACCCCCCCCACCACAACCTGTGACATTGAATAAAAGATGTTACTTTATCTACTGCGACTGGGGTCCATTCATAATCGATGGGCACCAGCAGGACTTTTCATGTAGCCTGAGTTGGAAATATTATCTCATTAATGTAAAGTGAAAATATTACTGACTGATAAAGAGAAAATATTCCAGAAGTGGCTGCTGAACAGGTTCAGGAGTTATTATGTCCACAGGAGCTCTGATTGAAACTGCCCATATGATTTCATATAGCTCGGTCCTTTTCATCTGAATTTCCTTCCTTCTTGTAATGGGGACATAAAGACAGAGTTGCCTTTTCTGTGGGGCAGTTTCATGACGCTGAAGTAGCATTATTCAGGAATATGGCACAAACAGATTAAATGTGAAATTGCAGTGTGAAGCAGCTCATTCCCAAAAACGTGAAACGAATCTCATTATGCAGCGCAATGATGCAGCGAAACACAAAAGCCTCGGAGCTATTTTTATCACTTCAGCTGTGCATGCAGATGAGGCAGTAAGTCGCATTTTTGATTATCCAGAAAAAAAACAACTGTATTACATCTGCAAAGATAACTGTTGAGATGACAGATCAATACCAGACTGCTTTTGAGCAATACTTTAACTCTTACACAGATCAAACAACCATCCAGCCCTCATCTACCACTTCAGCCCCTAGGTTGGTGTGGTAGACCCAGTACTCCAGAGCCTCAATCCAGACAGTTTTCTGTCCTACCAGACAGAATACATGTTTACCGAAGAAAGTGGGATCGCAGGTGAAAGCATTGTCTACCTGCACGGGTCTGGGTCTGCCCACCCCAACCATAGGGGGTCATGGGGGCGGAGCCTATCCCAGCTGGCTCCAGGGGGCAAACCCTGGACAAGTCACCAGTTCATCGTAACCCTCAAAGGCACATCTTTGGACTGGGGTGGGGGGGCAAGGACCCACATGGGGAGAACATGCATGGTGGTCCAACCAGTGATAAATGCTGCTGATCTACCATTTACCTACCGTCTTTGCCGATGAGGAAGTCCAGGTAGCGGTAGGTATAGGCCACTCCCACTTTGGTCTCCACCTGAGGTCTCTTCAGGGTGGAGTATATCTTCCCTGGACTGCTCTCCTCTGATGCAAGCTTCATTTTGCGCAGTCCGCAGCCCATGGCTCCAATGTGTCTGCCTCCGTGCACAGACCCTGCAGAAGAAATAAAGTAGCCTGAGCCGGCCGAATTCTCCACAGATCGTACAAAGATAACATCATCTGCAGACCGATTGTTCTGAGCAATAAAAATAATATTAAAAGTCATTTATATGACTTTATTCTTTTTAACTGCGAAATCTAAAAGAAAACAAATCCAAAAATCATCCAAACAACATTAAAGCTTTAGTGTAAAACTGGAACATTACAGGAAATAGTTTTACTGATGTCATCACAACACTAAAGGAAACAGGTTATACGTCATATTTCAAATGAAAAAAGGATGTGAAGAAGGCTTTTCAGGTATTTTGTTATCACATCATATTTATCGTAGTTAATTCAAGTCCAGACGAACCTTTGTGTGGCATGTTGGGGTGCACAGACACGAATAAACATGTCTATCAAAGAATAAAATCTTTCAAGAAATCCACTATTTCTCCAGGAGTTCAGAGAGAAAACACTCAGGGCATACGTGATGGTTAAACATTTGCAAAATAAATAAATAATCCGGATTAAATGTGCTTGACTTTTCATGTTTTCTCTCTTCCTCGTTGCCAAGGAGACAAAATTAACAGAGACAGCCATGGAGGAAGAGAAGCCCATCTCAGCTTAAATGGTTTGTGACAGCATCGCTGCCTTTGTCCAGCAGCCGTCTGGGAGCAGGTGACGTCCTATTGTGCGCTGCTGATTAAACTCACGGAGGGATGGAGGGATGGATAGATGGGCACATGATGGCGGTGCCCTGTTCCCCCCACACACCTTGCTTGATGAGGAACCTTCTCTATTATGCTCCTTTCTAATCACAGAATGTCTCGGAGCCAGACGTTGCTTCGGAGATGATTGGATGGAAAATGTGGGGGCAGATGGGCGCTTTGTTAATGAGGTGAGCGAGAAGAATGGAAAAGGTGGAAATCCATCATGGAATAAGCCGGATACAGGGATGGTCAATAGAGATGTGGGGTGTGTGTGTGTGTGTGTGTGTGGGGGGGGGTCATGCAATTACATGTTAGTGACTGTAAAAGAGTGAGAGATGGAGCCAGAGATGTCTTGTTGTGTTTGTGAAAACGAGTTCCTCCACAGTGGCACTGATACGAAGGTCTGTTGGTGTGATCCACACCAGTTTAATGAGCTCTATGAATCAATCAGGTCTGGTCTATAGACCCCCCCCCCAAAAGACAGGCTCTACAGAACATCCCCCATCTCTGTCTCTGTCTGAACCGTTGTCCTGTGCTACCTCCAGTCATGTGAACAGCTTTGACCACTTCACGTCCCCACCCGAACCTGGAGACTACAGCGGGGCGAGCCAAAGCCCCGTCATGCACTCTACAAGAGATGGAGAAGAACAATGGGCTGGGGGGGCTTTGAGGGGGTGTGTGTAAAGAAAGCAGTATGGGGAGAGATGGAAAAGAAAAGGAAGGCCTTGTATCTGCATAACTGAGAGATAACTTCTCAGACCTGAGAGGAGGCAGGCCAACAGCAGTATTTTTAGAGCTGACAGGAAATCTGAACTGTTTGTGATTTTTTGAGTCACCACTTCCTGTTGTGAACCTCTCCTCTCAAGGCTCCTCTGAAGGCTCCTCTGAAGGCTCCTCTGAAGGCTCCTCTGAAGGCTGCCAGGCTGTCAATGCCCACTTGACTGGTTCTGTTACTGGCACTTGGGACATGGATGGTTGACGGTTGTTAGACTAGGTGATTTTATCTTTATTTTGTTCTGTGCTGGTTTAACGTATTGAAGGAGATGAGCTTCTGACTCCTGAGGGCTTTTACAGTATCTCATCATCATCATTCTTCAGATGTGATGAGCCTGCCACGGTTCGTCGGCTCACCAAAGCTGATCCACAACATAAAAGCAGCTGACTGGGGAGAACCTGGTGATATTATAGCTGCTGTTGACACCGTTGATTCTGGAACTCCGCTGCCGCAGACGTTTGCTCAGCTCCTGGTGAAAAGTAAAGAATGATCAGATGTTCCCAGCGACAGGAAACAGATTCTCCTTCCACACTCAGACTCTTTCCCAGCATGTCCTACAAGGCTTCGTTAGCAACACCGCTGAGATCAAACCCTGCAGCAGGAAGGAGGGAGGGAGACTTCATTTAGGAGTGCTTCCCTCTCTTGCCTGCCTGTTGCTCCTTTGCTTCATTTACAGCTTCTCTGACTGTTGATCTTTTAATCTGATGGTGAAATAGAACGCTGAGCCACTAGTGGTGGTGGTGGGCTGCCATTCATCGCCTTTAGAGGAAGCAGAAGGTCCATCAAAGGTATGTTAAAGTGACCGTTAGATATTTGAGAGGACAAGAAGGGCCACATAAAGACTAGAATGATGTTTTTGGGCTGAAATGCTCTCAGTGATCCGTGTTTATGCTATATCTTCTTGACAAGGCCTCTCCTGCAGGGTCCTCCTGGGAAGGGTCGCGATTGTTCATTTTCTGAGATGGGACTCAGAAGGTCATACCACTAATGTACCATGACATACAGCACAACAGCAGGACAGATGTTGAGGTCCGGGCTTCCAAACGTACAAACACAAGTAACCTCTGCTGAAAAACGACAGGAAATGTGCTGGGAGCAGCAGATAGGAGAGAGACGCTGACCCGTCAGACATAAATCAGTCAAAAACAACAGTCACCCTGAAGTCACAGCACAACTACGGTAATGGATAATCAATAATAATGGCTAATGTATCTTTATTTATAATACTTCAACGCTAGTTCCCTCAACAGGAAGTTCACGTTACGCTGTGAGCTCTGTAGCTGCCGTCATGCTGATTTAAATGTCAGAACCAGCCTAAATGGTAAAAGTTTTAGTTTCAGTAAAGATGTTTTCCCAGAGCAGAGGCGGAAGATTAGAGTGTTGTTTCAACCTGAAGTGAGAAAGCTTTACGATGATATACGACGTGGAGCTCATGGGAGGCCTAAAGCTGAAGGATGAGGGCTGCGAATGTAAACAACAGTGTCTGATTTTTGAAAACCATTAGAGGATCTTTGGTTCCTTTCAGTCTCCCTGTTACAGTCTGCACACACACACACACACACACACACACACACACACCCTCTCTCAACACACAGAGGGTGTTATTGCCATGGGAACCATTCCCTCTATGACTATTCCCTGCTCAGAATAATAGGCACCGATCCTTCTCTACCTCCATTTCATTGTTGGTTTCTCTCCTTCTTCTCCTTTTTTGCTGGAAGACTGGCCCCTTCATCCCAGCCCCATATCCTCCTCTGCTCGTCTCCAACAGTCAATCCGTCATATATATTCCATAATGCAGGGGTTAAAATAGTTCTCACAAGTGGGACAGTGTCAAAGAGGGAACTGTCATTTCACCAGAAAAAATACCTGCTTTCAAAAAAACAGGATACTTGTTGTTGCCTCGCCGCTGCTGCTTTTCTCTCGAGACACGGAGGGGGTTTGAAGATTTCCCGAGAGTGACTCATTGGTTCCTCTGAACTTGCTCCAGGCAGGTCATTTTTTATTAAAGCCAGTCAAAGCAAGTTCTTTTGGTTTTGAGACACTGTATCGACATGTCCATGTTGAACATTACCCAATCAATACTTCTGCAATTTTCTTGACCACCCATTACAACAGGAGTCCATTTACCTCCTCGGAATATCAAGGCAGAATTTTCCCCCGTCTCTTACAGATTGTGGCTAAGCTGACCTGCAACGGGCTGATGTTCCTGCTGCTTCTGTTCGGGCCGGGGGCCTCCATAATATCCCGGCTCTGGCCGCGGCTGCTGCCCCGGGCCTGAATAACTTGGTAGGGCTCAAGAATGACTGTCACCTTGTAGAGGGAATAAAGAAAGATAATCTCCGCCTGAGCTCCTCTAAGTGAGCATTTCAAGGGGGAAGGATGGAAAAATGGAATCAAGATGACACCCTGTCACAGGGAAATGGCAAATGTCATCCTTCATATGCACGCGGCTGACTGATATTATACTGCCGGGAAGTCTAATTCAATAAGCCGCCCGAGTAGGTGGATCGCTGGTTAATACGCCGTATTAGTGGCAGATTCCATCTGTGATCAAACTAAATGTGAAAATTTGGAAGGAAAAGAACGATCCCTTGATTTTTGGAGCATCCCACATAAATGCGATGTGCCCCAGCATCCTGTAAACAGTGTGTAGATAAGGCCACGCAGCAGACAGTCGACACCCGACAATTAACTTAATCAAATTTCACAGCCCACTGGAGGGTTTCCTGTGATGGGATCAGATAGCACAAATAACTGAATTAAAACGCACGTTTAACGCAAAAAAAAACAACACACGCTGGCGCGGGGAATATACGCGGGGTCCTGCGCCCTCGCCATCGAACGCTCTTCTTCTCGTATGGAAATGCGACTTCTAAAGACGGATCCGGGGCAGCGTGACGCGCCCCCCATGTGACCACAATTACTGTTTAGGAATAGCTGGAGTAACATGATTCCAGGACTTTGATCTGGCCTCTAAACTCCCACAGATCCTAATGCAATTTGCTCCTCGTCCATTGTGCAGGCTGGGTCTGAGGCCCCTCCCACTCCATCTGAAAGGGTCGCAGCTATTTTTACCAGCATACAAAACCAACCATCGCAATCAAGCAGATGGTCATGGTCAAGCATTTTATCGGCAACATTTTATGCATGGTTCTCATTAAAGACTAGAAAACAAACATTCATAAATCTGTGATTCATTTCAGTGAGGCCAAAATGTAATTATTAGCAGGGAAAAATGCTAATAGAGTCATGAGTTTCTGTTTAACAAGCAGTCACCAAAGGTTTTCTAGGTCAGAGTTTTCAATTACTCATATATGCATATTTATGTTTTGTATTTCTACGCCTGTCTTCAATCATTCATAATTCATAAATTAAAAACTTGCTGTGATCATTTTTAAACTGGCTCACTTCTAGAGGAAACAACATAAGCTTGAACATTTGCTCATTTATCCTCTTATGATTAATTATTAAACTGCTGATTGGAAAACAGATTTGTCACCTCCGTTCTGTTCTGAAGGTATAAATGTAGGAGGACCAATTAAGGGAGCCTCAAAGCATCTACGTAGGTCGTTCTAATGAGAGAGGATGAGCCGACTGTTACAGTAATAAACTTCATCATCTGACCCGCATAATGAGCCAGAGTGACCCTGAGATGTGCCAAAGCTCAGACCAGCACCACCTCCAACGAGTGTGTGTGTGTGTGTGTGCGTGTGTGTGTGAGTGTGTGTGTGAGTGTGTGTGGCCCTGCTTTTGTCTTCTAATGTTGTGTCCACCTCCAACAGGAGTCCACACGTGCGCTGCACCGATGCACATTCTCTTCATGCTATGCACACACACATACACACACCCTGATACACACACTTGATATAAACCACATGGCTTTTTCCTGTGTGTGTGTGTGTGTGTGTGGGAGGGAGGTGTGTAACACTGGATCCTCACAGAACACCGATGTTCTCAGATAAACACATGATAACACTTTAGATAAACACTTTTTGTAAATAAATGATGTTTTAGGAGAACCTGCCTGAAGGAGACCCAAGATAAATTGAGAGGAGGCAACTTCCGTGTGTCTCAGGTGAGTTTAGGCGTCAGACAGACAGACAGACAGACAGACAGACACACACACACACACACACACACACACACACACACACACACACACACACACACACAGACCTCCACCAGTCTATAGTTAATGCCGCTCATCCCTCCACGACTCACCAGCTGGAACTAATTAACAGCAGTTCAGTGAGACTGAGTTCTATCACTCTGTCTCTCTCTCACGCACACGCACGCACACGCACGCACACGCACACGCACACACACACACACACACACACACACACACACACACACACGCCCCGGCTGCCCTTGTCTGACATACCTCCCTTCCTCCTGCCTGCTTTCCTGCTCCTGATCTGTGCATGTAAACACCGGCGCTGAGGCTCCTTACCGTCACAAACCCCCCCCCCACAGCCCCCCCGGCCGTGGGCTCTAATACTGACTCACTGATTGATTCCAGGTAGACCGTGTTTGGCTGAATGTTCCCGGGCGAACATCTGTCCACATGTGGACGCAGCCGCCCCAGCCCGGTGAGGCGGACCCGGGGGCGCACACACTCAAGTTTGGCGTCAGAGTTGCGCGTTCGCGTGAAAGTGTGGACGGACGAGGGGCACCGACCTGCTTCACGACCACTTGGGAAACTTCAGGCAGCGGCTCGACTTCCAGAGCGACCCGCAGGAAGGCGCATGCTCGTCGGGGGAGAGGATCCGGTGGGTGGCGCGGAGCCGCTCTGAGGGAACCGCGTCCGCTCCGGGAGGCGGATGAACGAGGGGTCCGTCAGCTGAGCGCTCGGAGACGGCGGCTGGAGGGATGGCTCTCTCTCTCCCTCTCTCTCTCTCTCTCTCTCTCTCTCTCTCTGTCTGTCTGACTGTCTCTCTCTCTCCCCCTCTCTTTCTCCCCCCCCCTCGCTGGAGCGGCGCCGCTTTAGGTCACGCTCCAACTATGCTCGCGCACTGATGTTCTGCAAGCTCAGGGAAGCTACATCCTGTCACACGTTTACCTCCTACTCTCTTCTTTTTGTCTTTTCCGATCTGTGTTTCACCGCTCTCTCTCCCCGTCGCCCCCTCCCCGCTCTCCCTCCCTCCCCAGCGGTTGTCTGAGCCCTGACCCAGAGCCTGTGCCCCCCCCCCCCACCAGGACGAGCAGCTTCACGGCGGCTGAAGAATCCATTTGAGGAGGGAGGAGGGACGAGGAGAGGGGAAGGGAGGGGGGACAGGGGAGCGGGAATGACTGGGAAATACCAGAGTTGGAGAGTGGAGGGGAGGGGTAAAGAAATGTCCATCACGAGAGATAAGACCCCCCCCCCACCCAGGACCCCCCACAGCTCTGAATTCATCATTTAAAGACACCAGCGCAGCATCTCCAGCCATCGGCACCTGGAACCCGAGAAGAGGGCGTCAGACCCCGCGTATGTCATGGGGGGGGGGGTCACGGCCACATGTCAGAGATGAGCTGAGGAGCCCCCCCCCCCCGGCTGTGCTGGAGCTGGAGGAGCAGCTCCGTCTCCTCCTGTCCTCACTCGGTGCTCCTCCTCGCTCCCAAACAGCTTCTGCTGGGGGCTGACAGCTGACGGGGTTTCTGGGTCACATCCTGGGCAGCGTGGGGGGGGTGTAGGTGTGTGTGTGGGGGGGGTGTAGGTGTGTGTGTGTGTGGGGGGGTGTAGGTGTGTGTGTGTGTGTGTGGGGGGGTGTAGGTGTGTGTGTGTGTGTGGGGGGTTGTAGGGTGTGTGTTTGTGGGGGTGTAGGTGTGTGTGTGTGTGTGTGGGGGTGGTGTGTGTGGGGGGTGTAGGTGTGTGTGTGTGTGTGGTGGGGGGTGTAGGTGTGTGTGTGTGTGGGGGGGTTGTAGGTGTGTGTGTTTGTGGGGGGTGTAGGTGTGTGTGTGTGTGTGGGGGGTGTAGGTGTGTGTGTGTGTGTGTGTGTGGGGGGTGTAGGTGTGTGTGTGTGTGTGGGGGTTGTAGGTGTGTGTGTTTGTGGGGGGTGTAGGTGTGTGTGTGTGTGGGGGGTGTAGGTGTGTGTGTGTGTGTGTGTGGGGGGGTGTAGGTGTGTGTGTGTGTGGGGGGTGTAGGTGTGTGTGTGTGTGTGGGGGGGGGGTGTAGGTGTGTGTGTGTGTGTGTGGGGGGGGTGTAGGTGTGTGTGTGTGTGGGGGGGTTGTAGGTGTGTGTGTGTGTGTGTGTGTGTGTGGGGGGTACTTCCTTTGGTGTTGTGTTTTGATACCAGCTTATTTCTCGTCCTCTGGACGTCTGGTCTTCCCAGGACCCGTCTGTCCCGCGTGGACCTGAACTCTTTGTTCAGAGGCTGCAGACCTTCTCGTTGGACCTCCAGAGGTGGTTCTATCAAGATACATCAGCCCCCCTGGTGGCTTCAGTCCCACAACGGGGCTGTGACCTTGGGCACTTGGAGTCCAAGGTCACAGCCCTTCTGGGGCCTGGGGGGGGCCTGGGCTGCTCAGGGTCAGAGCCTCTGAGGAGCTCCAGCCCAGGCTGCAGCAGACGGAGCTGTCCTGCAGACCTGCGTTAGACTTTAATGACCCTTCCTGAAGGAAAAGGCGGAAATGCCAACACCCATCAGATCTCAGGAATGTGCTCTTTAAAACGAGGAAAGAGGAATTCTGACAAACCCCGGACAGAGGAGGAGTGTGAGTGTGAGGCTCCTCACAGAGGGTCTTCTGTCCGGTCCGTCCTGCGTCCTGTCTGCTGTCCCCGGGTCCTCTGCGTCTTCACACACCTTCTGATGAAGCCCTCTGGACCTGCTGATGTCTCGGCGTCACCTCACAGCTCCTCCGGAGACGACGGCCGGCCCGAGGCTGATCTGAGGCCGAGCTTCACCCCTCCTGCTCCCGCAGACGGACCTCGCGCCTCCACGGCTCTCCTCCCGAGAGGCAACAGCGCCACCAAGTGTCCAGACCCATGAAGGGCGGCTAGGTGGCGCCTCAGCTGGGAGCAGCTAGGGGCGCAGGTAGCCCCCCACCACACACACACACACACACACACACACACACACACACACACACACACACACACACACACACACACACACACACCGCCCTGGACTGGCTGCACGTCAGACAGCTGCAGCATCTTCTCTGAGGCTGACAGCAGGACAACAATGCTCTGAACAAGCAGCATGTTATTATGCTGCAATTAAAGCCGCATGCAGCCGCTTCTGTGGCGCTAATTATATTTTATGGAAACACTGTCAATGAGGTTCGGTCCAGACAAGAGCACATTTACTTTTATCCCGCACAGCCTTGTTATGAGGTTCCTTCTTCTCCCATTTGGACCGACTTTATCTACTTCTCTTACTGGAGTTGGGCACAAAAGTGACGGATGAGGGGGATTAGAGCGGTGAATGGGGCCGTGGGTAAACAGGGCTGTCTGCAGCTCTGCTCTTGTTCCTGTGAACCAACCGTCACTAAAACATCAGGGATGTTTGTGGATCTGCTCAGGAGTCCGCAGCTCCGACGACAGCGCGCCTTCATTAATCTAAACATTAAATACATTTAAGGGCCAATTTCAACACGATGCTGAGTTAATTACTCGTAGCAGACAGGTGCTTTGATGCAGCCGCTTTTACAAACATGTACACGGTTAATTTCGTTGATTGTGGCACATTCTGTTACATACTCTAAGATGATCTCCAAAAACAGCAAGCCTGGAGCTGAAGGTGCGTTTAGTGTACAAATATACACGTTGGCCTTATCTCAGAACACCACATGAAGTTCTCTGAATAATCTGTGACTTAGTGAATTGTTTGGAGGTTTGAGTAAATATATAATATGTATGTATATATTATTATTGTTATTATTAGTATTAGTACGAGTACTACTACCAGTAGTAGTAGTAGTACATAATACATTTGGTCATGTGTCTGTAAATACATGTAGTTCATGTCACAATTATAATAACTTGCACAAACATGAAATGTGTATATATATATATATATATATATATATATATGTATGTATGTATGTATGTATGTATGTATGTATGTATGTATGTATGTATGTATGTATGTATGTATGTATGTATGTATGTATATATATATATATACACACACACACACATATATATATACACATACATATACATATATACATATATATACATATATATACATATATATCAATAAAATATATCAATAAAATACGAATTAAAGATGTAAACAATATGCATCATAAATGTGACTGTTTTTCATGTAAATGTTGCTGTTTCAGACACAATTATGAGTTATGAGCAGAAGAATCTTGTTGTCACTGTTGGCTCATGCAGGTCACCAGTTGTGACCAGTCAGCCGTACCCAGAGGGACATACGCTGTGAGACAGACAGGAGGACACGGGCTCCGTCCATGCACGACACCAGATGATGAGCCCCCGAACAGAGATCTCACCTTGGGGAGAAGCATCCAGCCTGTGTTGATGTTGTCTCACTGATTTGTCTCTGACTGGAGCGGACAACAAGAACCGGTCCCCAGGTTCTGACCTTCACGTCAGAACAAGACAGAGACAGTAAAGTTCACACACACACACACACACACACACACACACACACACACACACACACACCACACACACCAACATAAGATAAACATCTACAGTTTAGATAGTGAACTGAGCTTTAAGCACAAATGACTGAGTGAAGTATTTACATCATCTCATTTATAGATTATATAGACCACTTATAGATTTATAGATTATATAGACCACTTATAGATTTATAGATTATATAGATATTAAAATTTTTTAAAAAAAAAAAATTTAAAAATATAAATAAAAAAAAAAATTTTAAATATTTAATAAATAAAAAATATTTTTAAAATTTTTTTAAAATTAAAATATTTTTATAATATATTTTAATTTAAAATATTTTTATTTTTATATTTAATAATAAAATTTTATAATTTTATAATTTATATAATTTTTAAAATTTTAAATTTTAAAATAATTTATTATAAATTTAAAATTTATAAAAAAAAAATTTATAATTTTAAAATATAAAAAAAAAATTAAAAATTTAAAAAAATAAAAAAAACATTTAAAAATTTAAAAATTAAAAAAAAATTTAAAAATTTATAAAAAATAAAGAGCACTTATAAAATTAAAAAAAATAAAACCATTAATAAATTAAAAAATTATAAAGACCTTTTAAAGATTTAAAAATTATATAGACCACTTATAGATTTATAGATTATATAGACCACTTATAGATTTATAGATTATATAGACCATTTATAGATTTATAGATTATATAGACCATTTATAGATTTATAGATTATATAGACCACTTATAGATTTATAGATTATATAGACCTCTAATAGATTTATAGATTATATAGACCTCTAATAGATTTATAGATTATATAGACCACTTATAGATTTATAGATTATATAGACCACTTATAGATTTATAGATTATATAGACCTCTAATAGATTTATAGATTATATAGACCTCTAATAGATTTATAGATTATATAGACCACTTATAGATTTATAGATTATATAGACCATTTATAGATTTATAGATTATATAGACCTCTAATAGATTTATAGATTATATAGACCTCTAATAGATTTATAGATTATATAGACCACTTATAGATTTATAGATTATATAGACCACTTATAGATTTATAGATTATATAGACCATTTATAGATTTATAGATTATATACACTACTTATAGATTTATAGATTATATAGGCCACTTATAGATTTATAGATTATGTAGACCACTTATAGACTTAGAGATTATATAGACCATTTATAGACTTAGAGATTATATAGACCACTTATAGATTTATAGATTATATAGACTGTATAAAGACGTTTTAGAGAAACCCTTAACATCTTAATATCTGTAGTGATCTTTGTAACTACGGCAACGATGGGCTGCCACTTTATTTCTACTTTGGAACTTTTTAATAATGTATGTGTGTTTTTGAAAGGAGCCTTTTGGTTAAATGAATAAGAACAAAAGGTGGATTAGATTAGAACCTCACAGAGGAGTTTACCATCTCAAGCGTTGCGTTACCTGACTGAGGAGACTCAGGGCTGCTAATCCTAATCCCAAGACTAATATTTTATAATTGCTGCTAATGACACGTGACCGACCTCAGCACCGCCGCAGACCCTGTTAACCCTTTCACGGAAACCAGCTTCCCCGATCCCTGGGGGCCTCCTTCAGCAGGATGACCAACACGTGGCCCCCCCTCCAGGTCCAGGGCCTCTGAGGGGGTCCCGCCTCCAGGTCCAGTGCTTCTGGGGGCCCCCCTCCAGGTCCAGCGCTTCTGGGGGCCCCCCTCCAGGTCCAGGGCC
Source organism: Lagocephalus sceleratus (assembly GCA_911728415.1). Lineage (NCBI taxonomy): Eukaryota > Metazoa > Chordata > Actinopteri > Tetraodontiformes > Tetraodontidae > Lagocephalus > Lagocephalus sceleratus. The sequence continues at coordinate 911,852 of CAJVRN010000032.1, read as the reverse complement.
TCTGGGGGGCCCCCCTCCAGGTCCAGGGCCTCTGGGGGCCCCTCTCCAGGTCCAGGGCCTCTGGGGGCCCCTCCAGGTCCAGGGCCTCTGGGGGGCCCCCCTCCAGGTCCAGGGCCTCTGGGGGCCCCTCTCCAGGTCCAGGGCCTCTGGGGGGCCCCTGGGGGTCCCGGTCTCAGTGCTTCAGGGCCCAACACGGTGTCAGAGCGGTGAGCTGGTGCCAACAGTCCAGCATCAGACTGAACCAGGTCAAGGACGTGCTGTGGGGACCTGGGGAGGGACACCTGTGGTCTCAATCAGACTGGACGGGGCAGCCCGGCGGCCACGCAGGCGCGCATTAATCACACGCATAATTAGTGTGTCGAAGCGCCGCTGGGATCGGCGCCGGTGCCAGACGTGTGCTACTTTGTGTGGTTGCATAACCGAACACGTCAGCGCGTTAAAGACTGCGGCAGAGGCCGGGGGGGCGTTGGAGCAGTGGAGCACCAACGTGCACCCGCACCAGAGGAGACGTGGGGGTGCTGCACGGGCCAGGGCGCGGGGGCCAGGGCGCGGGGGGCCAGGGCGCGGGGGGCCAGGGCGAGGATGCGGGGCCAGGGCGCGGGGGGCCAGGGCGTGGGGGGGCCAGGGCGCGGGGGGGCAAGGATGCGGGGCTCTGACGCGGCCTTGAGGCAGACCCAGCCACGCGCAGGAAAAAGGGTCTTTTCTGCTGCGACATCCTGACAGTGTGACAAATAAGCTGCAGGTGAAGGGTGCGTCGGGGCCTCGCTCAGCAGGAGTAATCCGTGGACATACAGACCCATACGGATCCTTTTTGTGCTGGTCTTATTTACCCTTCCTGACATACCTTCGGGTTCTCCCACTACACCCTGAACAATTCCTTGTTCTGCCTAAGTCAACGGTGCTTGACGGAGTGTGAGGGACTTGTTTTGTCCTTTGTTCATTGTGTACATGACTGGATACTCCTGCATCACTGGGGGGGGGGTGGGGGGTGGGGGGGGTGAGGATGTCTCGCTCTATAAAGGGAGGGACAGCACTGCCACCTCACCCGCAGCCCTTCAGGAACCTTCAGCAGGTACCTTCTCCTCCGCTTCTGCCTTTAGGCTCCTTTCTACAGGCACAGCTCGGTTTATCGGCATTCTTGAGTGTGTGTGTGTGTGTGTGTGTGTGTGTGTGTGTGTGTGAGTGTGTGATTTATTGTAATGGTGTGTTTAATCGATGCTAAACCGGCAGACACAGAGGAACGTTGGAGAGGTGCTCTCTGCTCCAGGAGAATGCTGCTGCTGCTGGTGTGCTTCTGGACGCTGCAGCGGACGCAGGCGGCCTGCCTCCTGGTGAGGCTCCTTACTTTTGAATCATTTCCAAAAATAGAAGAGACAAGAAAGGATTTCTACAGATTTGGAATGTTACTAACGTTGACATTTAAAAGTCGTTAAATCTGGTCACATGGTGGTTTTTGGTATTTCTGTCCTTTACCGGTTCTTTTCTCTCTTTGCATTTTCAAACCCGCTCTTCCCGTATCATCTCCACAGCAAGGTGAGTTTCATCTTAAAGGTTGAGAATGTTCGTTCTTTTGTAAATCTAAATAATCTCCTGTTTGTGGACATTAAAATTTCATAGTTTGTCTGGTGGTCACACGGCCTCCAGAGTCAATATCTGCACATAATTGGCTTTTAATCTTTTAATCTGCTGTTTACTTACTGGTTTAAGGAAAAGCTGTGTGTGTGTGTGTGTGTGTGTGTGTGTGTGTGTGTGTGTGTGTGTGTGTGCGCAGATATTTGTACAGAAAACACAACTGTTCAGGCTGAGATCGTGGACGTGCACAACGCCTTCAGGAGAGCGGTTCAGCCTCCAGCCTCCGACATGCTGAAGATGGTCTGTAGAGCCTCCATCAACATGAGGCCTTAAAGTGTGTGTGGTGTGTGTGTGAGTGTGTGTGTGTGGTGTGTGAGTGTGTGAGTGTGAGTGTGTGTGTGAGTGTGTGTGTGTGAGTGTAAGTGTGTGTGTGTTAGAGTGTGTGTCAGTGTGAGTGTGTGTGTGTGAGTGTGTGGTGTGTGAGTGTGTGTGTGTGAGTGTAAGTGTGTGTGTGTTAGAGTGTGTGTCAGTGTGAGTGTGTGTGTGTGTGTGTGTGTGTGTGTGTGTGAGTGTGTGTGTGTGTGAGTGTGTGTGAGTGTGTGTGTGTGAGTGTGTGTACCAGTAAGGCTGATGTGTGTGTCCCATCTCTTGTCCTCCAGAGTTATGATGACCGTCTGGGGGTCAGCGCTCAGCTTTGGGTCAGCAAATGTCTCCTGAAACACGGACCAGCAGCCAGTCGCCTCCTCAACGGTATTGTCCTCTTTCCTTCCTCCCTTCCTCTCTCCTTCCTCTCTCTTTCCTCTATCCTTCCTCTCTTCCTTTCTCCTTCCTCTCTCCTTCGTCTCTTCCTCTCTCCTTCCTCTCTTCCTCTCTCCTTCGTCTCTTCCTCTCTCCTTCCTCTCTCCTTCCTCTCTTCCTTTCTCCTTCCTCTCTCCTTCCTCTCTCCTTCCTCTCTCCTTCCTCCCTTCCTCTGTCCTTCCTCCTCCTCACTCTCCTCCTCACCCTCATCACAGATCAGTTAATCTTCTCAGTCAAACGATCTTAACTAGTTTTACTAGCTCCTTTGTGGTCGTCAGTCTTAATCACCTGTCGTGTTGACCTCTGACCCTGAACCTGCTGATGGCGTCTCCTCTCAGGGTACGAGCTGGGCGAGAACCTCTTCTACTCCAGCTCCCCGTACTCGTGGACCCAGGTGGTCTCCGCCTGGCACGCCGAGGTGGCGAACTTCCGCTACCCCAACGTGTCCACCAACGGGGGCTCCACCGGCCACTACACACAGGTAACGCCGGCCCGTCGCCGTGGTTACGCGGTCGGGCCTTCACGCCTGCCCCGCCTCCCCCAGGTCGTGTGGAACAGCTCCTACAAGGTGGGCTGCGGCGTGGCGGCGTGCCCCAACAACACCTACGTCTACGGCTGCCACTACTACCGCGCGTACGTCCTCGGCCGCGGCGCCGCGCCCGTCTGACGCGCCTGGGGTCTAAAGGCGCCGCTTCTCTCCCGCAGGGGCAACTTCTGGGGGTGGGTCCCCTACCAGAACGGGTCCTCCTGCGCGTCCTGTCCCCGGGACTGCGAGGACAAGCTCTGCAGTGAGTCACGCACGCATGGGGCGCAGTGCGCCGGGCGGTGGCGCCGTCTGTGGCGCCGTCTGTGACGGCGTCTGTGGCGCCGTCTGTGACGGCCCGTCTGTGACGGCCCGTCTGCTTCTTGCAGCCAACCCCTGCCCCGTCGTGGACCGCTTCCTGAACTGTGGCGCCCTGAAGGCGCTGTTCGGGTGCAGCCGCCGCTGGGTGTCCTCCTTGTGCCCCGCCTCCTGCCGCTGCAGCGACCAGATCGTCCCCGTGGCCTGAGGGCGGAGCCGGGACTCAGAGCCCCCCCACAACTGTGACACCTCTCCTATAAGCTTCACGACGCACACCCTGTGTGTGTGTGTGTGTGTGTGTGTGTGTGCATGTGTGTGTGTGTGTGTGTGTGTGCATGTGTGTGTGTGTGTGTGTGTGTGTGTGTGTGTGTGCGTGCGTGAGTGTGTGTGTGTGTGTGTGTGTGTGTGTGTGTGTGTGTGTGTGTGTGTGCGTGCGTGTGTGTGTGTGTGTGTGTGTGTGTGTGTGTGTGTGGTGGTGCGTGTGTGTGTGTGTGGCGTGTGTGTGTGTGTGTGTGTGTGTGTGTGTGTGTGTGTGTCTACAGGTTGCCCTCTTGTGTTCTACTCAAGTTGGAACACTCACAAATCCTCAGTAAATAAAACAGTTTCTTACATTTACAAATTTCCTAATAAAGTGGGCCTACAGGCGGACCCTGACCTCAGCTCAGACTCGTCCTTCAGGACCAGCTCGCTCTCTCTCCAGCCCAGTCTGGGGTCCTGGGGTCCTGGGGCCCCCCCTGGGGTCCTGGGGTCCTGGGGCCCCCCCTGGGGTCCCGGGGTCCTGGGGGCCCCCCTGGGGTCCCGGGGTCCTCCAAACGCGATGTTTAGAACTAAAGTTCAACCCCGGCTCCTTGTGGGGTGGAGCACGAGACCCCCACACGACAAACGTAAAACATAAGTGTGTTTTTATACTACAAGAAAGAACCACGTGTTTGTGATGTCGTGTTTGTGACTCACGTTGTGGTGTTTCACTCGCCGATGGGGAGTTTAAATCGGGGAAAGTCCTGTTTATCGAGCGTATTTGCTGATGGTCTGCTGGGAGCAAACAGACGAGGGGTCTCTGGGCACCGAGGTCGGCTCCACCGCACACAGCACGAACACACAACACCAGAAAAACAGGATCGGCGGCCTTAGAAGACGAACA
>CAJVRN010000032.1:812500-902500 GCA_911728415.1 Lagocephalus sceleratus | reverse complement strand
ATGATCATAGACGAGCAGCGATGATGGCTGATGTGTGACGAGATCGAGCCTGCTGTTTGTGAAGACACTTCGTATATTGTACTATTATATTTGAAAACCATCAACACATTTAGATGAGAACTTTGGTCCCCTGGAAAATGATGAATCTTACATTTGCCCTCATCAATAAAAGAAATCATGCTTTGGTAGATCAGGACCTGTTGGAGTCCATTAGCTCACAGCACTTCTAACGTAATGTGGGGCTACTCAGTAACTGGGCAGAGCACCAACCCAACCTTTCCCATGCATCTTCAGTATTCTCTGAGCAGGTCTGAGAAGCAAAAATGACAGTGTTGTATGATATTTACAGAGTAAATATCAACATACACTTACACACAGCTGTCTGTTTGGATAGATGGGTGGGTGAGTGGGGGCTTGAGGATGGATGGATGGATGGATGGATGATGGATGGACGGATGGATGGATGATGGATGGATGGTAGATAGATGGATAGATAGATGAGGGTGAATACATGGGTGGATGGGTGGATGGGTGGATGATGGATGGATGGATGAAGGAGGGATGGCTGGATGCTGGTGTCTGTTGCTGTGCTGGTAACTGGTTCTACTGGGAGCCTGCTGTGCTCTTGCTGTGTGAAGACTCTTCTGTGTGTTCTGCTGTTATGAGATCACAACCAGCGAAGATGATCAAACGTATGTTGGTTTTTGGCTTCTTCACCAACTTGCAGTTTAAAGACAAAAGATAAAAGCAACATCATAGCAGCTGTAAGTGGAGTTTGGAAGGATTCTTAATTTTGCATCGTGTGTTGTTTGCTCACAGGATGGCTCCAGACAGCGTAAAGAAAGAAAGAAGACCGTATCGTTCAGCAGCATGCCCACCGAGAGGAAAATTAGTCGTGCAAGCGACTGCATCAGTGCCATGGTGGATGGATCCGAGCTGAAGAAAATCCGGTCCAATTCACGCGTTTACCACCGCTACTTTCTTCTGGATGCTGACATGCAGTCTTTGAGATGGGAGCCATCGAAGAAGGAATCAGAAAAGGCCAAAATCGATGTGAAATCCATCAAGGAGGTCAGGACGGGAAAAAACACAGACACTTTCAGAGCTAATGGAACTTATGATCAGATATCCGAGGACTGCGCTTTCTCCATAATCTTTGGGGAAAACTATGAATCCCTAGACTTGGTAGCAAATTCAGCAGATGTTGCCAATATCTGGGTCACAGGTCTGCGGTACCTCATTTCCTATGGGAAACATACCCTGAACATGATAGAAAGCAGTCAGAATAATATGCGGCTGTCGTGGCTGGGGGGGCTGTTTGATGAGGCGGACAGTGGCAACAGTAAGCAAATAACTATATGTGCAGCTGTGCAGCTGGTGAAGAAGCTCAACCCAGGACTTAAAAATATCAAAATTGAACTGAAGTTCAAGGAAATTCTTAAAGCTAAAGACAGAGTTGGCTCTGATGTGACAAAAGAGGAGTTCATTGAGGTCTTTCACGATCTCTGCACCAGGCCAGAAATCTACTTTCTCTTTGTTCAGTTCTCCAGTAACAAAGAGTTTCTGGATACCAAGGACCTGATGATCTTTCTGGAGGCTGAGCAGGGCATGGCACAAGTGAGCGAGGACATCAGCCTAGAGGTCATTCAGAAGTATGAACCTTCTAAAGAGGGCCAGCTCAAAGGTTGGCTTTCTCTGGATGGCTTCACCAACTATCTGCTGTCTCCTGAATGCCACATATTTGATCCTGAACATAAAAAGGTTTGCCAGGACATGAAGCAGCCCCTGTCCCACTACTACATCAACTCGTCTCACAACACCTACCTTATAGAAGATCAGTTCAGAGGACCCTCTGACGTGACCGGCTACATCCGTGCGCTCAAGATGGGCTGCAGAAGTGTAGAGCTGGATGTGTGGAACGGGCCTGATAACGAACCTGTGATCTACACTGGTCACACCATGACGTCACAGATTTCCTTTCGCAGTGTCATCGATGTCGTGAACAAGTATGCCTTTGTTGCTTCAGAGTTCCCGATAATTCTTTGTTTGGAAAACCACTGCTCCCTGAAGCAACAGAGGGTGATGTTTCAGCACCTCAGAAAAATCCTTGGTGACAAAATCCAGCTGGATCCTCCAAAAGCTGAGGACTGCTACCTTCCCTCCCCTTTCCAACTGAAAGGTAAGATCTTGGTGAAGGGCAAGAAGCTGAATTCCGAGTGCACTGCTGCAGAGGGTGAGGTGACCGATGAAGATGAGGGAGCAGAGATGTCACAAAGGATGAGCATCGAGACCACAGAGCAGCAGACCATTGCAACCAAGAAATTCCTGCTCACCAAGGACCTCTCAGATTTGGTGACCTTGTGTAAGTCTGTGGAGTTCAAAGATTTTCCTACATCGTTCCAAAGCCAAAAACCGTGGGAACTCTGTTCCTTCAATGAGGTCTTCGCCAGTCGCTGTGCCAGTGAATTCCCAGGAGACTTTGTCAACTACAACAAAAAGTTCCTGGCCCGTGTTTACCCCAGCCCCATGAGGATTGACTCCAGTAACATGAATCCACAAGATTTCTGGAAGTGTGGCTGTCAGATTGTGGCGATGAATTACCAGACCCCCGGCCTGATGATGGATCTGAACATCGGCTGGTTCCGTCAGAATGGAAATTGCGGCTACGTGCTGCGTCCAGCAATAATGAGGGAGCAGGTTTCATATTTTAGTGCCAACACTAAAGATTCCGTGCCTGGTGTCTCTCCACAGCTTTTGCACATTAAAATAATCAGCGGTCAAAACTTCCCCAAACCCAAAGGCTCAGGTGCTAAAGGAGACATCGTTGACCCCTACGTGTATGTGGAAATACACGGGATTCCTGCAGACTGTGCCGAGCAAAGGACTAAAACCGTCAACCAGAACGGGGATAACCCTCTGTTTGACGAGAGCTTTGAATTTCAGATAAACCTTCCTGAGCTTGCAATGGTGCGTTTTGTGGTGCTGGATGATGACTATATAGGCGACGAGTTCATCGGCCAGTACACCATCCCCTTCGAGTGTCTTCAGCCTGGGTTTCGCCACGTCCCGCTGCAGTCTCTGACTGGAGAAGTTCTGCCGCATACGTTGCTATTCGTCCACGTGGCCATCACCAATCGCAGAGGAGGTGGCAAACCTCACAAAAGGGGTCTTTCTGTACGGAAGGGCAAGAGGAGCAGAGAGTACGCCAGCATGAGAGTCTTACTGATCAAGGCTGTGGACGATGTCTTCAAAACCGCCTTGCTGCCACTGAGGGAGGCGACAGACCTCAGAGAAAACATGCAGGTAGGAGAAAAATCAGCCCCAAATTCAGGCCAATCATTTATAATGTATATTTATGTTTAGATTTATTATGTGCTCTATATTGTAATATTGTCAGTATATGCAGTATACAAGCATTTGAACCCTAATTTATATTTGAAAGTTCACGTGTGTAAAAGCATTAAAGGTATGAGTTATTTCTATGTTGTATCAGTGGTAGTTAAATGGATCAAACATGTGCAGGGTGAAGACGTGCATTGTTGCATCAGTGAAATCAATTAAACATTTCCCAAATCTTCTAAAGCAGATTCTGCTGCTGCTGCTGCCTCTGGTTTGAGCATCAGCCACAGGCGCTGTAGGTCAGGTGTGTTCACCTGGGGACATCGGTGTTTGGTTAACAGCCTGGTTGGTTGACTGCCTGGTTGGTTAACAGCCTGGTTGGTTGACTGCCTGGTTGGTTAACAGCCTGGTTGACTAAAAGCCTGGCTGGTTGACTGCCTGGTTTTGAGCACGGTCAGTAGGTGTCGTTAGGCGGAGGAATCTTAGGTTCAGCAGTGAGTCCAGATCCTGCCTCCACCATTCAGATCTTTGGTTGATGAGTAGAAGGCTATCCTGAATGGTGCAGCGGTGGACATCAGTGACATCAGTGTGAAGATGTGGTGCTGCCTCTCCATCACTGGAGAAACAAGGCTTTTCATCCCTGGTGGAGATATCGAGACCCTGCAGCCCCACATCTCCACAGTTTGTGACTCTGACAGGACTCTGTGGCCCCCACAGAGCAGGGTTGCTCAGGGACCACCTCCAGAATCTGGGAGAGGAGATGGTGGGAAGGTTTGCCATCAGAGTTGACCTCAACCCCATTAAACAGGACTGATGACAGATGCTGGTTGAACAATGGGACGCCAGCCCACTTCAGCGTGTGGCCCTGCTGGTGATGAGGCTGCTGCGGCCCTGTCCAGCCTCACTGAGGCTCCTGTTGTTGTTGAACCGTCAGGATGTCTGGATGAGATCTCAATCATCCAATCACCAAACGAGTCAACAGCTACAGCAGGGCTCTCCAGACAGTTTTATGGTCTCTTGGAGATGATTGTGATAGTGAACAATGGTAAACAATCCCACAGACCTCCAGTGATACGGTTAAAAATACCAGCAGACAACTCATCCAAAGACTTCCTGAAAGATTTAATTATGTTGATTTAGCTGAGTTATAAAATGCAACAAGCAAACACAGCAGAGGAACGCCTGTAGCAGCACCGTCTTGGATTTGAGAGTATCCAAATCAAGTAAACCTAAGAAGTGTGATAAGCATTTTGGAGCCCTTTAAAATAAGGCGTTACTTTAGGAAACCACAGAACTGTCAGTTGTAGTCAAACGTGTAACAGTACCGCTCTGAAAAATGGAAATGAAAGGAAAAGAAATGAAATGTTGTGATGTATGCACAAAGGTTGTGCAACCTTTTCTCAGCCGCAGCGAATTTCACATGTGAATTCACTATGAATATCTCTGCACCAACATATCAGTAATTCTGAGTAATTCCCTCATCCAGAGAGTTTATTCATGCTTTCATAAAGTTTTCTCCTTCATTATCAGTCTGCTGAATCCGTGTTCAAGCCCTGTTACTTCCTTCCCTTTTTGCAGAATGCCATTGTGTCCTTTAAAGAGCTGTGTGGCCTTTCAGCAGTGGCCAACCTCAAGCAGTGCATCTTGGCCCTTTGTCCTCGACTGATGGGTCCTGACAACAGCCCTCTTCTGGTGTTCAACCTTCTTGACCAGTACCCATACCTGGAGCCCCAGGGCCTGCTTCCAGACCTTCTCAAGAAGGTTGTCACTACGTATGATCTAGTGAGTATTCCTCATTTTTACTGTCTGTATTTTTTGTAGTTTTTATAATTCTTTTACTGAGGTTTTGAGGCTGCGTCTCTCTTGGGATTTTTTTAATGTGATACTCAGAATACACAGATGCAGATGATTCACAGTTGGAGAAGAACTGTGAAGACACAGTAAAGGGTAATTTAACTTCAAGCCTGATAAATAATGTATGAACAAGTCCAACTAGTAGATAGGCCCAGTTCCAGCATCCACCGGTGGGAGTAGGCAGTCTTTCACTTTCTAATTGGCAGAAACAGAATCTGGGTCTCAAACGCTGTCCGTTTGCATCCTCTCTACGGGGGCAGAGTGATGCTGCAGCACTGCTTCCGCACAGCAGAGGTGTTGGCTTTGAATCCCCCAGGGACAGGGCCTTTTCTCCTGGGAGCTTGGTTCTCTTCTGGGGGGAGGGGTGAATTGGCTACTCTAAACTGACCCTGTGATTAGTTGGTGACACGTCAGCGGGGCAACCCGCCTCTCATCTGGAGGCAGTTGGGGAGGATCCACCCCCCCGCCCCCCCCATGACCCTGCTAAGGGATTATGCTGTGAATGATGGATGGGATATCAGCATGTAAATTGAGGTAAATTTAAACATACAACAAAGGACGACAATGATCATGATGATAAATTAGAAGTGATCCGAAAACACAAATCCATCTTTTCACAATCATCACGGATAATCTTGTTTCTTTTTTACAAACCAAGGAGATGGGAATCTAAAGGATGAAAGCAGAGCCGATTCATCTTTGTTATCTGGAGGTTCCTCACAAAAGACAACCTGTTTTGTACAAACTGGAACTTGTTTCTTCCAGCAAACTGTGGAGACGCTGCGTCTCAGGGTGGATGGTTTCTCCACGGCCAGTCCCAACACGCACGCTTGGAAATCTGGATCAGTTGTAGATTAGGAATAAGGGCTTTAACCTTCTCTCTGTAGAGAGTTATTTATATGTGTATTTTATTTTAACACAGTTGGGGATTACATTTTTTACCAATAATGTGTGCACTGATGAAATGCTGATGAAAATGCTCGTTAGCAGCGTGTGTGAGGCCGGACCGTCCTTTGCTGCAGCAGCCTGGAGGAGCTGCAGTCGTCAGGCTCTTTCATCCTTGTGGCTCTTTTATTATGTTTCCAGCTGGTCTGAGAGACGGTTTGATCCAGTCCTTAAGGAAAGTACGCGTCACGGACCTCAGAAAACGTCCCTGTCTGTTTTAGAGGCTAACGAGTAAATAGATTTCTGGGGTGTAGCGCAGCTCTTCTGACACCAGGTTTGTTACAGTCTGCAGGTCAGCAGGAATGTGAGCGTCAGCTGAGGCTGTGCTTCGCGCCACACAAGCCAAATTTAGCATCTTTGATGGCTGCGAGTCCACTTCAAAACATGTTCAGGCCTCCCGGGTTCACCTCCTAACGTTGATTATCATTTGAGAAGAATCTTCTGCATCAAAGACCAGAAACGAGGGCGAGCTTTAATACGACTCGCTGTTACTTTTTCAAGAGGAACTTTGAATTCCTTCTCTTAGCTGGGCGGTTCGGGGACCACACGCTGGCCTCAAACACCTCAAACACTGAACCTAATGTGCTGTCCACCCTGTTTCAGGTGATCCAGACCAGCAGGACTCTGCTGGAATCCTCTGAGGGAGTGTATGAGAGGATTCTTCAGACCCAGAGAGCAGGTGAGAGACGGAACCTGGAGCCGATGCTCCTATTTGCACGGGCGCCATTTGTTCATAACAGCCTTTGTTTATCTCGATACGGTGGATCTCGGGCGGGTTTTATTTGGCATTGTACGCTCCTGCTGCTCTGTCTAATGCATCGGAACATAAGGCAGCGCCTGTAACTCCATTTAGGTTCTCTGGAAGAGAAGCTAGCTTGGCAGCTCATCAGTAAAAGCTGTCCTGGTTTTCAAAAATATTCACACAGACGCCACGTCAGGAGGGACGGTGTTGGCGCAGGATGTCAGCCAGGACGGACGGCTGTCTCTGTACTCTGTCTCCTCGGTGCTCCTGTTATTACCTTCCCACAACTTTCTGTTGACACGACGGTGCTTCAGCGGGGAGGCGCCGCCGTAGCCGCGGTGCTGAGGCTGGCTTCTGCGTGGGTCATCGTGATAAAACACGGAGCCCCAGAGGAGCTCTGTGTCACTGACGCGGCTGCTTAATTACCTCTTCAGCTCAGCTGCTTTGCTGCCTCAGCTGAAGGCCTGGATGGAAGAGTGACTGATAGAGGAGTGTGTGTGTGTGTGTGTGTGTGTGTAGACGTGTCCTGTCAGTCACGACTCCACAGATGCACACGTGATTGATCACACACTGCGTGAACCCTCCCCCAGTGAGGATCAATGTCTTTAGAGATAATTCTGACTTGGGGGGCTGATAATCAGTTATTGACGATCAAGGATCCCAGCTCCGCTCCGTGAAAGCCCCAAAGCCCCTCTCGCAAATGTAATAAATCACACGCTGAAACGTCCACCAGCAGATGGAAAATCGGGTGAACTCGGCTAATTGTCAGCCGTCGTGCTTCTGCTCACCTGCGTGTGTATCCGTGCGGAGGTCGTGTGTGTGCGTATGCGCCGCGTCAAAACTGGGTCAGGACGAACCCAACTCCCCTTTTTTTTCCCGAGCAACAGCGGCTTCGACTCTGAATCACGCGTCACATCGGCTCAGGCGAGGCTCCTGCGCAGCGCCAGCGTCGAAGCGCACAGTCAGGTGTTTGTGGCCCAAATGTGGACGCGCCCCCCCCCTCAGCAAACCCGCCTTCGTGTCCGATTAGGGTGAGTGCCGTCTGAGGCTCTGACGGACTGACCCAGGATCAGCGCTGCGTCTTTCTAAATGCCAGGCCAACAAAACCACCAGCTCGGTTCAGATGGAGCCACGGTGGCATTTAGCAGTGGGAGGTGCACAGGCCCCGCCCACCGGGCCACGACGTCTCTGCTCAACTGCGTTTGTAGAGCCGGACCCTCCGCTCAGCAGCTGGAGGCTGTTCGTCCAGCTGTGCGTCGTGATGCCCCCAGCTCTGGAGCGTTCGGCGGACACGCGGACCATCGTTAGTGTTTCCGTGTGTGAGACGCCCGTGGCACATTTTAACCCCCCCCGGTGAGAAATGCGACCACACACCTGTTATGGTGCACGTGGAGGGGCATCTTTCCATGAGTGCACACTGTTGCCATGGCAACAGTGCCAACAGGGGCCGGCACAAACCCCAGCTGATATTAGCACTTGAAGCGGAAACGGGAGCATCGGTTGTCGGGGTTTGAAGCGTGACGACGTCGGGCTCCTCCGGAGTCGACTGTAGCAGGAAGCTCGTGTTATTTACAGCGCAGGCTGACGCTGCTGCAGTCGAAGGTTAACTCAGCATTAGGCATGATCTTACTCACGCAGTCATGCAAAGACGGGGGGGGTCCTCGGGAGATATCCCTCCTCTGTTCTTGATGCTAACACACACTGAAAGAACCAAATGCTTCTCATTCTGCTTTTAGGCTGTCCCTTATATCTCCTGACAAACGTGTGTGTGTGTGTGTGTGTGTGTGTGTGTGTGTGTGTGTGCATGTATATGAAACATGAATTTAAGCTGACTTTAGAGTTTGACCCCGGCTGTGTTCTTTTCTCCTCTAGCGATGGAATTTCACGAGAACTTGAACGCCCTGGCAGTGAAGGAGGGGCTGAAGGGCAGAAAACTGCACAAGGCGATGGAGAGCTTCACGTGGAACATCACCATCCTGAAGGTAAGAGCCTCGCTCGCACGTGGAGGTGTGTTGAACAGTCTCAAAGGGCTGGTAGGGTGTTGTTGTGGTCTTAATAATAAAGATCTTATGAACAATGTCACACTCATCTAGGTTCAAGCACATGTTGAAAAGGTTTTGTAGATGTTTTGCTTCCACCACAATAATTGGATGGAATGTGATCTAAACTTGTTTTTCTCGGACCCTTCATTCCTTTCATCAGATACAGTCCTGAGCTCCACGTGCAGTGAATTATCTTCTCTTTTTAAGCCCCTGTTGGGGCTCCCTGATGAGCTGGTGTGGATGAAGACTCTTATTTATTATTTATTTATTATTTATTTATTGATTTATTCATTCTGAAGATAGTTGCTTATGACTGTTTCAGATGTCTGAAGCATTTTTGATCAAAGCATCTTTAATTCTTGATCAACCTCCTGTCCTCTCACGCCACATCAGGTCTTCCTCTGGACCTCCTGCCTGGCAGGTCCATCCTCAGCATCCTCCTACCAGCATCTTCACTGTCCCTCCTCTGGACATGTCCAAACCATCTCAGTCTGTCCTCTCTGACGTTACCTCCAGACATCTGACCTGTGCTGACCCTCTGGTGGACTCCTCCCTGGTCCTCTCCATCCTGGTTTCTCCAAAGAGAACCTCATCATCTTCATCTCTGCCTCCTCCAGCTCTGCCTCCTGTCCTCTCCTCAGTGTCTCTGTCTCTGAACCAGACAGCCTCACTGTCTCACCACCATCTTCTACATCTTTCCCTCCATTCTTGGAGATAATCTATCACACACAGACATTTCTCCACCTACTCCACCCTGCTACTTCACCTCTCTCTCAGCCTCTCCGTTCACTCCTAAAGCCCAGGACGTGGCGTGCTGCCCTGATGTTGGACCTCCTGGACCTGTCTTCCATCCAAACACAGGATCTCTTGAGCTCCGTCAGAGCGATCACTGGTTCTTGGTCTCGTCTCTTTCCTCTTTTCTCCAGACTGCTCTGTTTATTCAGAGCGTCTCCTCTGGGAAGAGTCCTGCTTCCTCCAAACGTCTCCTCTGTCACAACGGTGGAGGCCACTCAGAAGGGTCTTCTGGATCTTCAGAGCAGCAGAGATGTTTTTGTAGTCTGGGTACAGTCGTGACTCTGACCTCTGGAGGCAGTTCTTCTGACCTCCAGGTTTGGTTTTAACTCTTAAAGATGTCAGCTGGGAGGCCTCCTATAGACCAGCGTGTCTTTACCCATCATGTCCAACACCTGAGGTGACCTCACCTGTGGTCTCCTCATGTCCAACACCTGAGGTGACCTCACCTGTGGTCTCCTCATGTCCAACACCTGAGGTGACCTCAGGTGGACTCCAGTCAAGGTGTGAGACCAAAAGGTCTCACCTTAAAGTCTGCACATTGTCCTGATGCCAGCTATGATTCATCTGGCCGGTCACAGTTTTCTCTTGTGTCTTTGAAACAGGAAAAGGAAACCGTCAGAGGGACAGTGAGAAGAGCTCCATTTTGAATGAAACAGTTTCAGTAAAGCATTTATTATTTATAGTTCCCACAGTTTTAATAGAAACCATAGAATCTTTTTAGTTTTTCTAACAATGGAAGAATAAAAACCTTTGATTTATCTTCCACTAATTTATTTTTGTGTTTGAAGGCAAAACTTAAATTAAAAAAACTTAAATTTTAAAAAAAGAAAGCAAAACAAACTGAATCAGAAATAAGAAAATGTGGCAATATAGATACAACTATATTTTCCATAAGTACGGATATAAGCTTAGACGAAGGGGAGTTGAAAGTGAAACCCAGCCTCTGTCTGGAACTGATAAGGATTTCCGGCCTTCCAGACCCGGTGATTGGTCACCACGTGGCTGTAGGGTCCAGCATCCTGCTAATCCAGTGTACAGCGGGCCAAGCGCAGCAGCACACCGAGCAGACGTGCAAGCGCAGCCAGAATGAGCGTCGCCCTGGCGCACAGTGTCGTGACTCCTTTTGGAATACTTCTGATTTGTCTTCATGGGTTTATCGCTTTATCGTCCATGGAGCGCCGCGGAACGTGACGTTATTGAATTAGGCGTGTGACGGGGGCTGGAGCCCCCCGTGGGCCGCTGGTGTCACAGCTGTAACATCTGTCCTCCTCCACACCCCCAGGGCCAGGCAGAGCTACTGAAACACGCCAGGAGCGAAGTCCAGGAGAACCTGAAGCAGATCCACTACGCTGCCCTCACCTGTCAGCTGACCAGAGGGGGACACGCGCTCAGCTCCTCCGGCTCTGATTCCAGGGGCAGGGCCAGCCTGGAGGCCATCCCTGAGAAGGCCACGGGGGAGGACGAGCTCACCGACGAGGACTGAGGGCGCCTGCCGCCGTGGCGCCCGCAGCTTCGGCCCAGCTTCTGCCCGCTGAGCCCCGCGCTCGCCGGGCCGTCCGCTCTGTCCCCCCGCTTCAGCGTCCGTTCCCAGTTCCCTCCCCTGTGGCGTGCGTCCTCTGTACCAGCTCCACCTCCCGTCCCAGCGATAAGCAGGAGGGCCACCAGGGCGGGCGTACTCTGTACCAGGTCACGTTGACACCGCCTGATTCACGGCTGACGCTTGTCTGGTTGTTGCAGTCCCCCAGTATCATCCCAGTAGTACTGAGAACAACCAGCACAACAGATCCCAGTTCAAACTGGCTGATCTTCAGACCTTCAGGTCTGAAGGTGGCGTGAGGGGCAGATGTGTCGCACATGACCCGTGTGTCCTGAACCACCAGCCTCGACCCTCCTGGCCATGCGGAGACGTCAGAAACAAGAGCCTTCGGATTGTTGACGGATCTTTAAAGCACAACTTTTTTGGGGTATTAATGTAGCAGAAAAAAAAAAAAGGAGCAAAGAGGAAACGGAAGATCTCAGTGACAGAAAACGTCAAAAGAGAAATGAGCTGTTTACAATACGGAACTGCTCCATGTTCTTTTCTGCCAAGATAGTGTAATATACTGTGTGTATATAAGGACATTCTGCTTTCCTTTTTCTGCAGAGCGCGTTGATATATTTTATTGTATTCCTTGAAATTTAAAACGTATTTTATAGAATATACACCTATATATGTCTACTGAAAAGGGGTTTCTTTATTTGTCTGTAAATATGTGAACAAGCATTATCACAATTCACTATCAGTACTAGAAACATGATTGGGACGTGAGACAAAAGGACAAAAAAAAGAGAAAACCAATCCTGTTACGCTACTGCATGGACACACGTGTTCATATTTCACTGTGGAATGGTGGAATTGATTTCTGACGCATGTTCCTTCCATTTCAGGGCATGAACCACAGCTGGACTCAGGTCAGATTTATGTCCTGGGGCTTCGCAGCGTGGACAAACACCTTTTATCAACATGTTTGTATTTCCTCCTCTTGTAAGACACTTTACCGTTTTTCCCTCGGGTGCTACGAACACCATCAGCACCCTGCAGCAGCGTAGCGTGAACCTGCGCCGCCATCAATGACGACATGAGGTTTTGTGTTCCGTGTGTCCAGCGTTGGGCTTGGACCTGGACTTGTCCTCTTTAAACACGCTGTCCCTTCCTTCTTTGGTGACCCCTCCTAAAAGCTTAACCTCAGGTCCAGGGAGAAGGCAGAGAAGGATGCGGACGTCAGAGGAACAACCTTTCCTGGTGTTTCAGATTTATTGCGCAACTCACAATTTTTACAACATTTCTATAGGCAGATGGGGAAACAGTCCTCAGGCACCAAATCCAGATGTTTAAACTCAGAATCCTGAGCCAGAATACGATTTTAGATGAAACTGTTCCCATATGAAGCTCTGAGGACTTCCACACGTTTCAGTGATAGCTGATGTCTGCTGGCATCAGTTCCCCTTTAGATTGCTTCGGATGCTGGAAGACTAAAATAATAAATCCCTGAAGGGTGATTGAAAGAACCCTCTGATAAAGGCTCATTGGACTGTTGTATTTTTTTTTATTTGTTCTGCTGACCTGATTTCCTGTAGCTGTTAAACTTTGTTGAAAATGGAGCATTTCATGTGTGTCATGGCTCTGATATCTACTGCAGCCAGCAGCTGGGTGATATTCTACTGCTGTACTTTTGTGTTCTTGGTCAAACAGCTGAAATAAACATTTTTCATCACTTGTTCAGAGAGGTCTGTTCTGTCGGCAGACGTCAGCCATCTTGTCTCTGCTCGCTGATGAGCGTTCGTCTCCCCGACCCACTGTGATCGGCGCTCGACCCCGCCCCACCTCTTCCTCTGCTTCCTTCAGGTTTCGCCATGCCGAGCTGACCCTTCTGCCCCGACTCATTGTCTTGTTCCAGTGGCCTTCAGAGAAACAATAGGAGAGTCGCTGCTGCTGATCAAAGTTGATCTTTCCTGTGGGTGGGGCCGCTGCTTCCTCCGTCCGCAAGCCGCCCGAACGCGTCTTCGCGCCATTCCGGCCGAGTGCCTGGAATGTTAACGGCTGTCCAAGGTTAGCTGTTGGATGTTTAATGCATGGATGTTTAGTGATTATTCGTTTCAAGGACGAGTGCGCCTTCTCGGGGCTCTGCTGTTTGTGCAGGGCTGGAGGAGCGTGTGAATCCGTATCGATTAGCTCCGTGTGCTGAGTTAAGATGGGGCCCTGGGGAAATAATAGCTCAGGTGGAGCTCCCTCCAGCACATGCAGAGGGAACAGGCAAAAGCTCACTGGCTTACAAATACAGAGTGTACGTTCCTCATATTTAATGGTCTCGCCGCACACACACTGAAACTGAGACTGCTGTCTAGCAAATAGCGGAAGGGCGAGGAGCAGGCGTCGCTCCGCTGCCCCTCACCTGAAGGCAGCAGGCCCCCTCCCCTCCTGCAGGCCGCGTACGTGCTGCGGTGGACCGTACAGGAGGATGTTCAGGGGAAACCTGCGTGTTTAAATCACTGACAGCAGAAACATCCATGTGCTCCGACACGTCTGACAGCTGCTGCTGCTTTTGGTATAACTGCAGGCTGACCCCCAGCCCGGTGGGTGCTCCGGGTCCTGGGGTGAACCGAGAGGTCGGAACCATTTCCATTCCTCACATTTTCCTGTTCTTCATTACAGCCTGTGTGAACAGCTCTTCCGGCTCACACTTGCGTATATTTATTTAATAATGGCTTCAAAGCAGAAGTGCGGCCTCTTGTCTGTCTTTAAATCAGACCACCTACGTGATGATGTGTACTTTAATTACTTTTAACTTCAAGTTAGTTCCGTGTAAACATTTTGTGAGGAACATTAAAGTTCAGGTTTAGTTTAGAAACTTCAGAGAAGCGTTCTGTGCTGAAGAACTTCATCACCCGAAATGTGACAGCGTAATAAAAGCGGTTCTTCTGGAGTCAAAACAAGTGCTTTCAGGGATCTGAGCTGTTCAGAATTGTAGGATGGCAGACAGTTTTTGTGACCATTTAAAGGTGTGAATTCCAAAATTGCAGCAGCATCTGGCCTGTGAAACTAAAATGAAAGTCATTGTTGGGAGTTTTGACAGTAAACATTGTCTGGAAGCAGTCAGGCGCTGTCGCAGCGTTCAGACCGGAATGTTTCTGCGGCCTCAAGGACGTGTTCCTTCTCAAGAGTAAGCAGACGCAGCCAGGATGAGTGGACGGACAGATGGACGCGTGCTCCCGAGTGGCGGCTCTGAACTTAGATCATTGTCTGCGTGTTTATAGCAGAGTGGTGGCGCTCAAACGGGACCTGCTCAAAGTGTTTGGACAGACTTTAAAACAAAGCAGAGCGTGCTCTGGGCCGGGACAAGCGCTGGCAGCAGCGCGTGTCACCGATGGCTCCGGGCTCTTCGACAGCCTCCAGATACCATCAGATCCTGAGCAGAGCAAAGGTCAGCGCATCTTCATTTGCGCTATGAACCCTCCTGCTCAGCGCGTGGTGATGGACAGAGACAATGACATTTAGGCCCGGCAGCAACGGGGATGGAGCCGTGTTCGGAGGAGTCACCGCCCCGCGGCGCATCCTGGGAGCTCACGCGACTCCCCCACGGATGTGAAACACAGACGGGAGCAGAGAACTGCCTGGTCCAGTTACAGTGGTTACAAAACGCCTGCGACACGTACACAAAAACACGGACAAACACGTGTCTGTTGGAACAGACGTGATGAGCTGAGGCATCTCCATTTATTGAGTTATTTCAGCATTATTACGCCGAACCACAGGCGCAGGAGGCGGTTCACTCATCACACGCTTGAAAGAGAATCAGAGATTCACATTTAAAGCTGCACCTGACTGTTACTTTGATCTGTTCGGATCATGACCCCTGACCAGGTCTACATGACCATGAAAACATGATCTAATGTCACATGTTCGTGTAATGATTTTGATTATTTAGTCTAAAACAGCAACACAGGCATCCACCATAAGGCTGTGTTCTATTAACAATAACAAGATCCACCTAAACGTCGATGCACACCTGGACATTGCGGCTTTTGCAGCAGCGTGTTGGCGCCTTCAAGCATCTGCGCCGGCTTCCCATTAAGACCTGTCTGCTGGAGTTACCATTTAACCCATCAACTCCTTCTTTGTGAATTTTTCATGCGCTGCTGCACATTAAACGTCCACCATCTCCAGGCTTGTGTGGTCAGATGATCAGTGACAGAGGAGGGAGGAGGAGCATGACCTGCAGCTTCAAGTGTTTACCGTCACATCAACCGCATGTTCTCACCAATGAAATGACTCGCCACAACAGAGCAGCCTTAAAAATACAGCAGAAGCACAATCGGCTGCACCACATGTGATGTTGAGGTGGAAGCTGCTGAGGTCACATACCAGAGCAATAGCTCAGGAAGGACAGATGTTACTGAGTCTTCTTCACCAGCAGGGTGGTGGTGAAGTCCTTCAACAGCAAGAGCAGCAACAGCAGAATCAACATCAGCCCCAGCAACGACAACAGGCCCAAAACAACAGCAAAAATAACAGCAACCACATCAGCGGCAAAAATAAGAGCCCCAAAACAGCTACAACACCAGAAAAATAACTACACCAACATCAACAACACCAACAACAACAGCACCAACAACACCAACAACAACAGCAACAACATCATCATCAACAACACCAACAACAACATCATCATCAACAACAGCACCAACAACAACACCAACAGCAGAAGCAGCAGAGATGGTTACAGGTCATCAGGCATTCTGAACAAAGTCATCCCACAGTCAAAGCCAAACCGCCACCTGGCCCCTCCCCTCACCAGCTTTAAGCCCGAGCCCTGCCCTCTGATTGGTCGGGGGTGCAGGTAGGCTATGGACGTCTGGTGACCTTCAGTGACCTTCAGGTCCATCAGGAGACCAGCTCCTGGCAGTTTGTGAGGAACGATCTGTCAGAGACGAAAACCACTGGAGCAACTTTTAATAGAGCGGCCAATAAACTGGTTCCATCAGCAGGGAGAGAGACGCTGTTTGGCATGACCATCTCCAGAGATGCTTAATGGAGGGAACATTTATATCACCAAAGCCACAGAGCACTTTCAATCTTTTAATTCACTTTGTTTAACCGCCAAGAGTTTTAAGACATCTGGCAGAGGTTCTCTTTTCCCTCTTTACAATTACAAACCCCTTAAATCCAGCTTTATTCATACAGCGTCTGCTACAGTCAATATTGGGGAGCTCACACACCCACAGGCTGAAGCACAAACCCTGAGCAGGACCAGGCTCAGCCTGAAGGACCCTCTTGCTGATGGACAGATGGAGAGAGGGCAGAGAGGAGGACACAAGGAGAGGAAGAAGAGACACACACAGCAACTTCACAGAGCATGCAAAGGTCAGAGAGGTCAGGAGGTCAGAGGTCAGGAGGCCTTTCAGTGAACATCCTCGTGATGGGGCTGGAGGTTACACAGACGCTGTAATGTGAATGTTCAATACACCCACAGGACAAGAGGGTTCTCCACAAGTGTGTGTGAGACCAGCGGCGACAGTGTCACGCCCTGAACAGGGACCCACGTCGGTCCAGCATCACTGGTCCCAGCGCAGCTTCACTCAGAAACACAGCACGGGCAGGGAGGCCGGGGCAGTCGGGGAGCCCTGGGGGCATCAGCGGGACCTCGGGTCAGAAGAGGACGGTGGTCGGGTTTACCAGGAGGCAGGGGAGTTAGTGACTCAAGGGCAGGAAACAGAATCTGAGGGTCTGAGACTGAAGGAGGCAGGTTTACTGGGAAGTGGGTGAAGCAGGTGAAGCAGGCTGGTCAGGAACGGGTCAGAACCAGGCAGGGAGGAAGTGCTGGAGAGGCATGAACACCAGAGAGGACAATATGGAAACAGGTGAGTGAGGGGGCGGGGTTTAAATAGAGTAGGTGATCAGTGGATGGAGAACAGGTGTGGGAGGGGGCGGGGCTTAAATGGAGCAGCTGATCAGTGGCTGGAGACCAGGTGAGGCTGATGGGGGTGGAGCGGTGTGGTCCAGAAGACTGCTGACTGGAGGCAGACTGGTGGGACACTCTGAACTGTTTGTGTCCCTCCACTAAACCAGGTGGACTCTGGAGGAGTGGAGGACCAGTGTTCCATCATCAGCTCCTGAGGAGCAGCTCAGACCACCGGAGGACGAGGATGAGGAGGGCTGACATCGATCCGGGGGCTGGGATCACTGGTGGAGCTGGGCTGAAGGACACAGACTAGCCCCTCCCCCGTCACACAACAACGTCCTCTTTCTGTGGGTGAATGCTGCGTTTCTGGGGGGATCGTTGTCTCGTCCCCGGCCTCAGCCTGCCTCTGTTCAGCACATAATGGAGCCTTCTCCTGGCCCCTGAAGTATGTAAAGTGACAACAGCTGACCCGCGGTCGCCGAGGCCGTTGGTCTCGCTCTGCTTGCTCGCAGGCACGCCGGCGAGGCCGGGGCTGCTGATTTCAGGGCTGGCTCCGTGTCTGACACCATAATTTATGCCTCCCGCCTCGCGCGGATGTAATGGTTAAGAGGAACATTGTATGCGGCGGCACTAATAGCTGCCCACTGACACAGATTCTCAATCACAGCAGATTGAAGGGAGCTATCTGCTCCTGAGAGGGACGGCCCTGCTCGCCCCCACCAGATTGGAGCGGCCGGCAAACCGATAAATTCTGGGCAGATATGAATGTAATTGCTGATACAGCTGGTTCCTGTCTGAGTAATGATCCATTGTTTAAGGGGCGGCAGCAGAAAGAGGCCAGAATGACACAATAAATGTTAAGAGGGGGAGAAAGAGGAAGCCCAGCAGAAAATGTTTGCACAGAGGATATAAACAGTATGGTTACAAATTAAAGCCATCGGTAACTCCATGAGCGTCTCCAGGACTTTCATGCTTTGATAAACACTCCTGTCTCCTCTGGTGATCCCACCAGTGATCCTCTTAATCCACAGGTCTTCTCCAGCGTTACCTGCAGGTCCACCAGGTCAGTGCTGCTTGATGATCCATTGTGAATGATGTCACTGCTGTATTTTCATGCTGTCTCCGTCTGCTCTCGTCCTTCGCCCCTCCGTCCATCAACAGGAGGGCACCCCCCCTGCCTGAGTCTCCTCCAGCTCAAGGAGGTCTGGGGGCGGGGGGGCCCTGGTGAGACTGAAGTGAGCAGCTCCTCTGGGTCGTGCTGTCGGTGCAGGTCCTCCTCTTTGGCCTGAGCCGGGCTCTCCTGGCGTCGCTGCACTGGATCCCAGTATGTTCCAGCGTCTATTTTAGTGTCATTGTTCACTTGTGCAGCTCTGAATGGATGGATCCATCCCACCTCTCTGACCTCTCGCCCTGTGGAGGTCTGTGATGAGCCCCGTCTTGATGCTTTGCTGCACTTTATCTTCTTTATACTTTCTAATCTTCGGTCTGTGCTGTTTCTATATCAATAAATGAAAATAAGCTCGTGGTTGTAAACACACCAAATGTGATGAATCTATGATCAATACCTTTCGTTTAGTTTTAAACTGGTCTCTTGTTTCCATCTGGTGGTCAAACTGGAGTGTTACAACACACGTTGACTGACGACCAGACCGTCTGTTCTGCGGGACGCCCTGTTTTTATCCCAAATCCTTCGTTTTACGCTGGAAAAATGAGTGTCCCTCTTGCGTGGGAAAATCTCTGGATAAGGCGCCTTCTCGAGATGTTTTTGAGGTGTTATTCTTCACGGAGCCTGGTGACATCTTTAAAAGAACAGCGTGTACCAGCATCTATAGCCTGAACGTATGGTTCCCGCTAGATGGCAGTTTGATCTCATGTTTCAGGAGCGTTTAACCTCCGTCGTCCTGAAGCTGCTGCTGTGTGCTGATGTGTTGGTCCACTGGGAGAGATGTCACATCTGCCCACCGCTTTTCACCTCAGCAGAGGAACTGCAGCGTCCCACTCCCACATGCAGGCAGCTCGGTTCAGGAGCGTTGCTCAGAGCATCTGCTTCACTCTTAAAATAAAATCTGAAGTGAAGAAGTGAAGCTTTACAGTCAAACACAGACAGATAGTGAAACTCTTGGGGGGGGGTTAAACCTTGCTTGTGACACACTGGTGCTTTTAGTTTTTAAAATCACACTGATTACTGGTTTTAAAACAATCCATCTTTTTAATAAATGCAACATGGTAAAATGTCCTAAAGGTCCCATAAAGCATGCAGAAGGTGTTTGTGTGGACCAGTGTTGCCGTGTGTCTGTCAGCTTCAGGCTTTTCAGGCTGACGGAGCCTTGATGAAGTCTGAGGCCATTAACATGGAAGGCAGCGCTGAGGTGACATTAGCTCCTAATTAAAAACAGATGTGTCCATTTAATAGTCTTAATACTTTGTGGGAGAGTGAGACAATCACCACAGAAATATCTATTTGCCTCATTAAATCGGCAGGCTTGATCATGATGAGACGCAGGCTAATGAATGAAGACAGACATGTTTACCAGGTTGTTTAAACAGGAATTGCTGGGAGGGAAAAAAAAGATCTAGATCGACAGGGAGGAAGGCCAAACGCATTCTATGGAAAACCTGCAGCGGTCCAACATTTACATATTTATTCAGCAAAAACACAATAAAAAAACCCGGAGACTTGTGTGTAGATTTAGAATCTTAGATTAGAGAATGTGATGAGCCAACGCCTGCACCACTGATGGCTCCAACCCCGAGCAGCTCATCTGTGTGAAGGAGCTCAGAGGGCACGGCACTTTAATGGGGGAGAGGGCCGAACAGAGGGGCCCATAATGGGAATCACACGTTTAAAGAAATCAGCAGACAACAGTCACATATCTGACAGAACCACATCTGCACCTGCAGATTAACAAAGCCAGTTTAATTAGCAATCATTCTCTTCTAACAACAAAAAAGGGCCATTTGAGTGACGAGAGTGTTGAAAGCGACCTTGTGGAGGCTCCTGCTCCATTGTTTGTATCCCGAACGCGGGGATGACGTCATTCCTGAATCATCAGGGACGAGCCGTGACCTCCTGACCTCAGAAAGCCTGTGACAGAAGAGTCTGGGCTCACGTCCCGCCATCAAAGCTGGGCCGCGTTCACGCCAGCGGCGGCTCGCCACAACCCCATCACAGATTCAGGGGTCGGCGTCAGTGTTCGGGAGAGGCTGGGAGCAGAAGTTCATTAGGTTTGGTTTGATCCGGGACGGAGAGGCGGCGGCGCTCGGTGCTCAGATGATGAGGCGACTGCCGCTGAAGGGAGCTGCTGCGTGTGCTGGAAAATAAAAAGATCCCCAGAGAGTTGGGCTCAGCTCCAGGTGGGAGCCGCTGGGATGCCGAGCGAGTATTCTCAGCGGTGGAGCCGCTAATGTAGCGGAAGAAGACGCAGCACGCACGCAGCACGGAGACGGTCGCCGAGGCCGGAGTGACGATGACGCCAAGCTCGGCGTTACTGTTGCCATATCAACACAACGGTGTAAAAATAAGCCCACCGATGTAAAACTTTCAGCTCAGACGCAGTCAAAGGGAGTTAAATCAGCAACAGTTCTGAGTTAAAGTTTCTTTATCTGATTAAATCTTTGCTCGCTCAATAAATCCAATATTGTTGCCCAATCTGTCATGTCTCTTTACTGACAAAGAGTATTAATGTTTTAATGAGAAATTAGATTCTGCTTTGTTCTTTGAGATAAGCACAAAATGATGGTCTTCATATCCTAAAGGGACCCAACGAATGGCCTCGTTCATTATTCATTTCTCGTTAAGCGGCCAATAATGGCTGATGGACCGATGTGATTTGATCCTCCATGTCAACCATCTCTTGAGTCTGAGCAGCACTCAGGGACCGAATTCACTATGAAAATGTGGGCCCGAGCGGGCCGCTGTCCTCTGAGAGGTAATTATTATTATTAGCCCTCTGAACTGCAGCGCCCCCCCAGGGCCCCCCCCAGGGCCCCCCCTCAGGGCCGCAGGAACAAAGCAGATCCTTCTGGGTGCCGTGACGGACGCTCATCCATCCGCCTATCAGGCTGACTCATCTTGACATTAATACCCCATTGGAGCTAATACAGAGCTAATGTGCGCCTGAGGGGCCGGCGCCGTGGGGGCCTCCCCGGCCCAGGCGACACCCAGACCTCGTCCTCGGGCTGTAATTAGTAGCCGGCGACAACAAGGTTCAACAAAGGGAGAGCGCGGCAGGTAGAGTGGGGCCGGTCCAAGAATAATAATTACCAACCACCCAAAGGTGCAAACGCCCGGGGGCTGGAGATTCTATTAATGCGCCGAGGAAGACGTGAGCACGTGATCCGATGCGTCCGATAAGAGCAGCAATCAAGCCGACGGTGGACGCGTTGGCAGATGGATGATCGGACGCGTGCGCCATTTTGGGGTTATTAAAAGATTTTCTAAGCAAGTGCAGCCTAATCAATCTTCCTTCTCCACGACACCCGACTTCATTGTTAATTCATTTAGATAAATTTGGGCACAACAGTTTATTTGGGGTCTCGCTGCCTCACTTGAGAAGCAAATGTGTATCAATTTAGAGCCCAAACTGTCGCTGGCACGTGCACTGTTTACCCATTTATACAGATTTACTGGGTCCTACAGAGGAAACTAGTGCGGCGCCGTAAACACTGACAACCTTTTTTACTTTTGTGTCACACTTGATCAGATTAATGTATTTGATAGTAAAACTCTGCCCAAACCCCAGAAGGACCAAGAGCAGTGTTTCTGAGATAAAAAAAAACACTTTCTCAGTTGTGCACCAGCTGATTTCTCCATTAGTGGTGATAGAAAATGAGACAAAAGCCAGAAATCCCAGAAAATAGCAGAATGTTTTTCTCATTTTCAACAGAGCAGAAAGCTGAGGAGCTGTGGGATGATGATGATAACGATGAAGCTGGAGTTAGAAGGTCTGAACCAGGACAGGCGGGAGGGAGGAGGCCGGACCAGAGAGCTTGGGCCCCGCTAGGGAAGAGCTTTCGTTACTAATTCAGCTTTACAGAGACGGACGAAGCCTGTTTGAAGATGCATCTCCTCTTTTGATCCATCAGTCAGGGTTCGCTCTGCCCGAGGCCCTTGCACCCACCGCCCTCTTGTTTCGACTGTCATCAGGTGTTTGATGTGAGGACGACCACGTTGGCTGGGGTCGGCGGTGAGGGTGACGTTCCCCACACAGCTATTGTTTTACCATTAGGGGCTGTGTGAAGCAGACAGGGGGAACAGCTGCTCCGGTCGGGCTGATGAACTGTGCTGGAGGAGTCCCAGTGTGGCTGTTGCTGCTACACAGTATCCAAAGCTGACCCCTCGCTGTACCGTACCCAGGGGCTGATGGGAGGTCTTGGGGGAACCATTAGTGAGTGGATCAGCACTGCGGTACCCAGGAGGCGCGCACAATTCAGAGGAGAGCGCCGTGAGAAGTCACAACACTCTAACAACACCTGTCACCCCTGCGTCTAATGAGAAACACAATTAGCAATTAACAGTGTGGTCTGTCAGGGATAATACCTTCCACCCTGCTCACACACACACACACACACACACACGTAAACACACGCACACACACACACACGTAAACACACGCACACACACGTACACACACACACACACGCACGCACACGCGCCGGGGGGAGAGGCAGAAGTCTTTCATCAGCACTTCCTCTCAACAGGTCTGAATTGAGCCCCAACAACAGGTCAATTAGACGGGTGATGTAATGGTGTGAAAGCCAGGCTCGCGCTGCCGCGACAGATTTCCAGGAGTGCCCTCGCCGATGTTTTACATTTAAATGGTGTGTTCAAGGTTAATGTTTATGCAAAGTAAATGTGCTTCGCTCCTGCGGACAGATGGAGTAAACATGGAAAAGCCTTAAAAATAAGAAACCATTGTTATTTTCTCTAAATGCTGAAGGCTGGACGGAGCACAGATTCTTTGTTGGAGAGCTTCTCTCAATGTTAACGAAGGCCTGAACGACATCACGTCTTCCTGCAGCTCCAGAGGCAGAATCAACCACAACCCGTCTGGAGACTCCAGACTGGGAGGAAACCAGAGAAGAGGGAACAGAGCTGTGATCAGACCCTGGAGGACTGGGGACAGGGTTCATTCTGGGTGCACGTACAGAACTGTTGTCTTGGACAAGTTACTCCAAACTAATCTACAGCAGCTCTGGGCCACAGCCCCTTGCACCAGGAGTCTGTTCTCCAGGTTCTGCAGGTTCTGCAGGTTCTGCAGGTTCTCCAGGTTCTCCAGGTTCTGCAGGTTCTGCAGGTTCTCCAGGTTCTGCAGGTTCTCCAGGTTCTCCAGGTTCTCCAGGTTCTGCAGGTTCTCCAGGTTCTGCAGGTTCCTCCCAGTGACCAAACACAAGAACCTCCTGTTGGCTGGAGACACAAAACCACCTCTTGCTCTGATGATGACCTGGATCGGTGCTCCTGATGAGGACCACGCTGAGAGTTAGTAGGAAAAGGGTGTATGATGGATGGATGATGGGTGGATGGATGATGGATGGATGGTGGATGGATGGTGGATGATGGATGATGGATGGGTGATGGATAGATGGTGGATAATGGATGGAAGATGATGGATGGATGGTGGATTATAGATGGTGGATGATGGATTTCAAACATAGTTCAAGAGATTAAATATATATAAATATATTTTCTCCACAGATATTTGTTGTCATATTTGTCGTTGTGATCGCTCAACAGGGTCAAAGGTCATGGAGTGAACCTGGTTAGAATCTGGTTCACATCTTTATTTCATTCAACTCCAGACAAAAACACGAAGGAAATAACTTTGCACATGAATCTTTGAAACACCCAATGAATTAATCTCTGTGTGTGTGTGTGTGTGTGTGTGTGTGTGTGTGTGTGTGTGACACAGCCAGCATGGTAATTGTGTCAGCCTTGTTGGTCAGTGGGGAATTGAAGTGTAAAATCCAATTCTGAATTTGTGTGTGGTACAGAGGGTGGTGCGTGTGTGTGTGTGTGTGCGTGTGTGTGTCGGGGGGTGTAGCGTTAAGTACCAGCCATATGTCACAGTTCCCCAGTCTGAGGGACTGAATATGGATGAGGAAGACGTCGGGGTCCTGGCGTGGCCGATGGCAGCGTTTCCAGGCTGCCACTGTGTTCCTGGTTTGTCGGGAGGAAGAGGAGCCGCAGACAGCAGGACTGTAAACTGATCAAGATTTACTTTAATGAAGATAAAACCCATTCAGGGCTTCAGCCTCGCGTGCTGCAGGAAGCTCTGGGCGGTGGCGTTAGACAGCAGCCGTCTCACAAACGCCACCGCAGATTAGACGGGATTAAAAACGACTCTCGTGAAAGAGAAAGAAAAGTTTCTATTCCTGGGCTGAAGCACAAAAGTATTTACAACCAACTGTAGAAGCAGGAGCATCAGACACAACGCAGCAGAAGTCATGTTCAGGTCCTCCTGAAGTGATGGTGTCTCTGGGGTGTTTCCTGGTCTCCTGGCAACAGCAGAAGCAACAACTCTCAAAAATGTTTGTATTTCATTGTCCTTCTGGGATATAAATAACATCTACACTTTATTGCCAATCCAATCCAATCCAATCCAATTCAATTAAATCCAATTCAATCCAATCCAATTCAATTCAATTCAATCCAATCCAATTCAATTCAATTCAATTCAATTCAATTCAATTCAATTCAATTCAGTCAAATCTTGAGAGAAACCCGGGGCCAGACCCCCAACAAGCAAAAACAGTGAGGGAAAACTCCCCTTTCCAGGAAGAAACCCTGAGCGGGACCATGCTGATATGGGGGAACCCCCCGCTGATGGACAGATTAGTAGAGGAGAAGGAGAAAGAGGGAAAGAGCAGAACGAGGAGAGAATAGATGCATACATCAAATACACCAACATGCAAACGTATTAATTATACTGAGAAATAAAAGCGAGAGCTGGTGTCTGGACAAAGACAGCAGAAATTCTTTAGCGGGGCTCAACTTGCATCTGTGATAAAAGTGAAATATAAACAGATGTTTGATAAACTCTAAATGTGTAGACACCTAAATATGTCCAGTCTGCAGCCTCAACAATGAGTGTGAGTGTACCTCTCTCTGCTGTTCCCAGAAACCGTTGAATTGAAGTGCATTTAAGTGGATTTATGACATATGTGCTGGAGCCTGGTCCTGCTCAAGGTTTCTTACTGTTAGAGGGAAGTTTCTCCACCAGCTGTTGTGTGTCCCTGGGATTCTATAAAGAGTGTAATAGACGCTGTTTAAATAAATATGAATTTAATTTAATATGTTGGTGGCATTTTTATATAATACAATAAATACCACAGACATTTGTTTTAACACATTCAACAGTTGTGGTTATTTCTAAACAGCAGCAGCTAAAATAAAATAAAATAACTAAAACCAGATTCTCATTCTGACCGTTAACTGGTCGGCTGGTTTAGATTTTGCTGGTGGGAAAAGAAGCCTGGTCCTCATTTCTCATCTATGAGGACGGATGTAAACACACGCAGGCATGAGCCGTCTCTCGGCGGCGGACGTTTGCCTTTGGAATTGCTCCGCTCTTGCAGACTGTTTGACAAGCTAACAACATTCTGGTCTGGCTCTTCAAAGTGCCAGAATCTCTAACAGGCTGTGATTACAGGCTGCACACCACACTTTTATAGTGAGCGGAGCCCAGCGCCAGAGAACGAGCATCCGCGCCATGAGCGCAGAGGTCAAAGCCTCACTCTGACTCACTGGGACTTTGAGAGGGTTTTAAAATCCAGACGCAGATATTTGGAATGCTTGATGATGAATTTGCTGCTGAACAAAAAATATCCATTACAAGAGATTCTTTCAATAAAATACCTGGAGCACACTTTGAAGGTGAAAGTGTTGCTGTTGCTGCGCTCATCGATGTTGAGCCCAGACATCAATGTTGAGCCCAGACATCAATGTTGAGCCCAGACATCAATGTTGAGCCCAGACTCGTTGATATCTGGGCTGAGGCCGTCTCTTCATTGATACCTTTCCTCCAGTCAGTTCAGACCTGAGCAGATCCAGGAAAACAAACACACTCCAGGTTTTTCTTATTGTATAAATGATTATAACATTGTACAAAAATTATTGTACTTACACAGATTAAACTGATTCATTATTTATGTACTCCCTCAATCAATTTTTGACCTGGAAATTAAACATGTTTTCTCTTTTACAGATCTGCCTGAACCTGAAGCATGAAGCACGAAGCCTGGAACCTGGAACCTGGAGCCTGGAGCCTGGAGCCTGGAGCCTGGAGCCTGGAGCCTGGAGCCTGGAACTTGGGGTCTGGGACATGGAGCCTATAGCTTGTTGCTTGGAGCATCAAGCCTGGAATGTGAAGCCTGGAGCATGGAACCTGGAACCTGGAACCTGGAACCTGGAACTCAGAGTTTGGTGCATGAAGCCTGGAACATGAAGATTGGAGACTAGACTTTGGGGCCTGGAACTTGGAGCCTGGAATGTGAAG
Source organism: Lagocephalus sceleratus (assembly GCA_911728415.1). Taxonomy (NCBI): domain Eukaryota; kingdom Metazoa; phylum Chordata; class Actinopteri; order Tetraodontiformes; family Tetraodontidae; genus Lagocephalus; species Lagocephalus sceleratus. The sequence continues at coordinate 875,850 of CAJVRN010000032.1, read as the reverse complement.
CGTGGAGCCTGGAGCCTGTGACTATCCTAAGGTTTGTGATTCTAAAGTTTCTTCGCTGTTTATCTTCTCACTCTTGGTCGTCAGCTGGCAAATCATCAAACACCCGAACCCTAATCTAGTAAAAACAAAACAAAAACAACTATTGTTTTTATTGGCATTAGTGGTATTATTAGTATTCATATCATTATTATTCTAAATTGCCTCGTCTCCCAGTTTACTTCCAGTCCAAAGGAGCTGTTGCACCAGCGTGTGCAGCACTGGTGCAACAGGAAGCTGCAGCCTGAGAGCTGCAGCCTGAGCCTTCTTCATCATCCTCCTCCTCCTCATCTCTGATCGGTAGCAGACCTTCAGATGCTCGTCTCTCCCAGCCTCTCTCTGCTCCTCTCCAAAGACACGTCCATTAATCTCCCGGTTGCTAATGAACTGCATTTAACAATAAAATGTGCTGGAAATGGAACATTTCATTTAGAACAAGATCAATGGCAGTGACAAACACCCTTCTTGAAGCGACTAGTTAGCGGGATGATGTTCCGCAGGCGAGCTAATCAATCACTGAGCAGCAGCGCTGATATCAATCAGAGAAAGCAATAAGAGAAACAGCCCGGCTTTATCTTGATACTCTACACGTGTTCTTTATTTAACCGGGGTCATTAATGTCCCTGTAAGAGCTTCACCTTCTCGTCCAATCCCTCCTCTCCCCCCTCTCTCTCCCCCTGTGGAAGGAGGGAAGCGGCTGAGGGGTGAGAGGAGGAGAGTGAGTGATAACCATCGGGGGAGTCGAGTGCTCCATCACCACCATTCCCATCTGCGACCCGACAAGTTCATAATGCCAGGCATCTGCTTTCATTTATAAAGCCCTCACTTAGCCCTCGCACACTCTCAGTCTCTCCAGCTTCCCTCGGCCCTCTTCCTCCCCCCTTCCTCCCCCCTTCCCTCCCTTCACTCCTCTTCTCCTCCCAGTCCAGCTGGCTGAGGGGAGCACACACCTCTGGTCCTCCACACCATCTTGTCCTCCTCTCTCCTCTCAAGCCCTCTCACTTTCTCTTTGTCTAATTTCCTCCTTCAGCATCCCTTTCTTCCTCTCTTTCTTTCCTTCCCTCTATCTCCTGCGTCTATCTACTTGCAGGAAAATGTCAAATGAGCCATGCGTCATACAGATATTTTAAATCCAGTTTAATTAAACTGATAAATGAACTATTTCACGTTATACCTGACAAAAGGTTGAAGACGTACATAAATAAAGCGCTGACGTGATGAGGCACGTTAAATTTGACGTGACACGAAAACAACGAAAAAGAAAACTAAAGAAATATTCAAGTGATTTCTGTTGTGGCAGAAATTTGATATGAAATATAAAATAGGGCTGGAGAAACAATTACTTAATGAAACTGTCTGACAGGTCTGAAAATCACTCAATCATCCACAAGATCCGCGTAAATCTGAACATTAATCTGAACGTCAAACATTAATGAACAGAAACAGGCGGGAGAGACGGTAGGTGGCGCACTTCTCTCACTAAAGAGGTGAGGGAAGGAGGGAGGGAGGGAGGGAGGGGAGAGGAATATAGAGAGAGGGGGAGGGAGAGGAGAGAGGAAGAGAAAGAGAGAGGGAGAGAGGAGTAGAGGGGGAGAGGGGGTGGGGGAGAGAGGTGGGAGAGGGAGAGAGAGAGGGAGAGAGGAGTTGAGGGGGAGAAATGGAAGGAAGAGGGGGAGGGGGAGAAGAGAGAAAGAGCAAGAAAGAGAGGAAGGGAGAGAGAGCGAGAGAGGAAGAGAGGGAGAGAGAGAAAAAGAGAGGAAGAGAGGGGGAGAGAGAGGAAGAAAGGGAGAGAGAGAGAGGAAGATAGGAAGAGAGGGGGAGAGAGAGAGGAAGAGAGGGGGAGAGAGCGAGAGAGAGGAAGAGAGCGAGAGAGAGGAAGAGGGGGGAGAGAGCGAGAGAGAGGAAGGGGGGAGAGACAGAGGAAGAGAGGGGGAGAGAGAGGAAGAGAGGAAGAGAGGGGGAGAGAGAGAGAGAGGAAGAGGGGGAGAGAGAGAGAGGAAGAGGGGGAGAGAGAGAGAGGAAGAGGGGGAGAGAGAGAGACTTGCTCTGCTCATTATGAAGTAAATTTTTGGAAATGGGCTTTTATCATGAAAAATAAAATACAACATCTGTTGTAAATATATTTGGATACATTAGCGTGTCCTCTGTGGGCCACATGAAAATTACAGCGTGTGTGTGTGTGTGTGTGTGTGTGTGTGTGTGTGTGTGTGTGTGTGTGTGTGTGTGCGTGCATCATTTATGCACCGGAGTGACCGCACGTAAGGAGAAAGCGAGAACAGACGTGAGGCTTGGGCTGAGGAGGGCTCGCCCGGCTGCTGCTGGAGGAGGCAAACATCTGGATGTGGACCGACCTCCAGCAGAAGGAGACCCGACCGAAGAGCGCCTCCAAGTCGGTCTGGGGTCCAAAGAGCCGCCGACCCTCTCCTGACTCAAAGAGAGGCACCGTGCTGCGTTCGAGGCCCCGTCTCCCCCCGTCCCTTCTTCTCCCGGTGGAGTGAGTCGCGGTGGCGTCACACACGTGTGTGAGGGCGTCGCTACGCCCGCCCGCTCACGTCCCGTCGCTCATTCGCTCATCGCGCCCCCTGGTTCGCCGAGGCTGGCCGTCCTGACTTCCTTGGTGTCTGGAGCTTCCTGGAGGCCCCCGGTCCTCCTCCGGTCGGAGGCCCCCGCTGTGGGGAGGGCGAGCGTGGGGCAGACGGAGCGGCGTGCTCGTGAGGGCGCACGTGCGGTCCTCCTTTAACCGAGCTCTGGGCGGCTGAAGCGGGAGAAGAGGAGGGCTGTCAGTCAAGGTGGGCGCGTCCTCAGACACGTTTGATATCCCCTATCAGAGGATGGATCTGTCCCACAAAGATGGTGGACCCACAGTCGTCCGTAATGATCAGACTCCAGGTCGCTCCAGCGTCTCGCGTCACTCTGTGTTTTCATTTCACTCTGTTCACGGCACAAAACAGCATTTTCAGATGTTTACAGCTCCGATCAATAATTTATGGCCCACATGATGATTAAAATAGTCATTAGTTGCTGCTCTAGAATTAATATATTTTTAATGGGACAATTATATGTGAAACGTTGATCAGAACTTATTGGAACACATTATCTTCACTAATTAAAGTTTAATAATGTGGGATATTGTTGCGAAGCCGCCACATCTGTGAGGACTTTAACCTGACTTCAACTCTGCTCCACGCGTCTGCAGGCCTCCCTGCCCTTGTGGTGGGCCCCCCCGCCCCCGCCCCCCCAGCTGGATGGCTCTGACATTAACACTCATCCACGGTGGGAGTCGATGGGTCGTGGGTGTGTTTGCCGTCATCACTGAGCACCAGCGCTTTAATGAACACGCTGTTTAAAAGTGCCTGGACCTTCATGCTCCACTGCCTCATTAAGTGGTGAGCAACCTAGAGCTCACCTCTAGAGATCTCTCTCACACACACACACACACACACACACACACACACACACACACACACACACACTCTACGTAAACACGCAGGTACAGCAGCAGTGTAAACAGTGAAGGGATGAGATGAATTCTTTCAATCAAAATTGTGAAAATAACAGGAGAAGCAATATTCAAGTATTAAAATCGTTAAAAATAGAGTATTATCATTTAAATATCCCAGTATTACTGTTTAAATATCACAGTATTACTCTTTAAATATCACAGTATTATTGTTTAAATATCCCAGTATTACTGTTTAAACATCACAGTATTCTCATTTAAATATCACAGTATTATTGTTTAAATATCACAGTATTCTCATTTAAATATCACAGTATTACTGTTTAAATATCACAGTATTCTCATTTAAATATCACAGTATTACTGTGTAAATATCCCAGTACTCTCATTTAAATATCACAGTATTACTCTTTACATATCCCAGTATTACTGTGTAAATATCACAGTATTCTCATTTAAATATCCCAGTATTACTGTGTAAATATCCCAGTATTACTGTGTAAATATCACAGTATTCTCATTTAAATATCCCAGTATTACTGTGTAATATCCCAGTATTACTGTGTAAATATCACAGTATTACTGTGTAAATATCCCAGAATTACTGTGTAAATATCCCAGTATTACTGTGTAAATATCCCAGTGTTGTTTATGTGGTTCATTGTTTGAACATGATGGAAGATCATTTATTGGTGGTAGCAGGAAGGTCCTGGTTTGATTCATGTTCTGGGTCTCTGTGGAGTTTTCATGTCCTCAACATGCTTGGATTACTTCTCTCTCTCTCTCTCTCTCTCTCTTCTCTCCACCCCCCTCTCCCTCTCTCTAATTCAACTCCTAACTTTGCTCCAAATAGGGAATCTATACTTCTCTTCTCCCCTCAGGAGGTAAATCCGTGCTTACACCCACCTTCGGAGGGGTGCCAGAACCTGCCCACTCCCTGCGATCCATCCTGCAGGATGCCCATCACGCCCCCCTCCGTTCGCCGTCTCTTCCTCTCTTCCCTCGGTGGCCGTGGTTACAGATGATTCCTTTTCTGCCACAATTAGGGGCTCAGCTCTGAGCTTTATGGTCTGAGCAGCATCTGCTTTTTTCCATTTCTGGCTCAATAACTGTCTGAAGTGAAAACACGGGGGATAATGGAGTGTCCTCCTCCTCCTCCTCCTCTGAACAAGAACCATCCGTCTCTGCTGCCCCATCAGCACAAACACACACTCTGACACCTGAACAGCGCATCTGGGGTCAGAGGTCAGAGGTCAGAGGGGAGGATCAGCCCTCCTGACGAAGGCTTAACCAGGAGGACACCACGGGGGGAGGCGGAGCTTCAGCATCACTTCTGGACTTCAAGAGTGGAGCTTCTATTTCACCAGGAGCGGAGAGGACAACGTGACGTGGTGATGGGTCAGTGAGGGACTGGGGTGAGGTGGTGAACGTGACGTGGTGATGGGTCGGTGAGGGACTGGGGTGAGGTGGTGAATGTGACGTGGTGATGGGTCAGTGAGGGACTGGGGTGAGGTGGTGAACGTGACGTGGTGATGGGTCGGTGAGGGACTGGTGTGAGGTGGTGAACGTGACGTGGTGATGGCTCGGTGAGGGACTGGGGTGAGGTGGTGAATGTGACGTGGTGATGGGTCAGTGAGGGACTGGGGTGAGGTGGTGAACGTGACGTGGTGATGGGTCGGTGAGGGACTGGGGTGAGGTGGTGAACGTGACGTGGTGATGGGTCGGTGAGGGACTGGGGTGAGGTGGTGAACGTGACGTGGTGATGGGTCGGTGAGGGACTGGGGTGAGGTGGTGAACGTGTGTGCACATCTGCCCCACGTCTGACGGGCTGGCTCTGGCCTCATGGGCGGGGCAGCGTTTGAGGACAGCACATCAAACATCACGTCTTCATCAGGTGACTTCAGCGTCCTTCAAGAATGTTCCCCATATGTGCTCAACCATCATCCATCCATCCATCCATCCATCCATCCATCCACCAATCCATCCATCCATCATTCATCCATCCATCCATTGATCCATCCATCATTCATCCATCATTAATCCATCATTCATCCACCATTCATCCATCCACTCTTCCATCCATCCATCCATCCACCCATCCATCTATTCACCATCATCTATTCATCATCAATCATCCACCCATCCACCTGTCCATCCATCGCTCATCCATCCATCCACTGATCCATCCATCCACCCACCCACCCATCCCTCGTACATCCATCCCTCATACATGCACCCATCCACCCTTTCATCCATCCACCCACCCATCCATCCCTCACCCATTTATCCCTCATCCATCCCTCATCCATCCACTCATACATCCATCCACCCATCCATCCCTCATCCAACCCTCATCCATCCACCCACCCACCCACCCCCCACCCCTCCATCTGTCCTGCCTTCCTCTGTTCAGACGGTCAGAGGCGGATCCCTCTCGTCTAGACACCAGGATCAGTCCTGTAGTGCTACAGATGTCTTATTGATCGCCTTCCTGAATAAGTCATGTTGAGTGTTCCGGATCTCTCCGGCTAACCCTGAAACATTTAGAATGTTCCTGAATAAACAAGCTGATGTTTGAGGACAAATCGGAGGCAGGATGCTGCTCGGTAAATCCAGAGGTGGAGGAGGCCCTGCAGATGCTGCAGAGGTCCAGGCCAGCGTGTGAAGAGCAGGCTGAGCCCTCGACCACACGATCACACAGAGAACACTGTTGGGGGTCTGAACACACGCTGTTGAGGCAACTGACCCCCGACCACTCCTCAGAAACACACACACACACACACACACACACACACACACACACACACACATACACACACACACGTGCTGAGAATACACACATCCCACAGTGTAAATGCAGTTTGGGTGTTTTCTAAAGTCAGAGATGTTATCAAGGCACCCTGGATCCATTTCCCCTCCTAATTATTCCAATTATCATGGTGCACTATGAAAACCTGATTAATAACACGGAGGATATTGTTGTGGCAATTAGCCATATGGTGATGGGACCGCGCTCTGTCACGATTCCACCATTAGCATCTACTTATGTTTGTCACAGGCATGCAGCCATGACAAGCTGGAGTTGTGCTCACCTTGCACTCTGAGCCAGGAGGGGGGTATGGGGTGTGTGTGTGTGTGTGTGTGTGTGTGTGAGGGGGGGTCCTCCTGTCTCCCTGCATGAGTGCATGTGGTGCTCCGTACCCGGTCGGACCCCGCGTCCCCTCAGGAAGGGCCCCTCACTCGGGCGCTCCCGGGGACGGACGGAGGAAAAGAAATAAGCAACGCACGGGAAAATCCACCCGCACGGGAAAGTTACGTCTTTTTGAAAAACGAAGCCATGCGTGCGCTTGGTCCCGCTGCAAAGATGTGCACGCACGTCCAAGGTCGCAGCCGCTCAGAGGAGGCTGACTCTGAGCGCGTCTCCAAGGCTGGCGCGCTCGGCGCTGCGAGCCCCTTGTTGGGACCTGTTGGTATTCTCCAGATGGCGATAAAAATGCATGAGGTCTGCTGGAGAAGAGCTCAGCCACTTAGCCGGGAAAAACAAAACCTTAGAGGAAAAATAAACAGGTAGAGTGTGCCGCCGAGCTAATACCCCGAGGAGCGAGGAGAGCGCTTCAGACGGGCGCCGCGCCTCTGCGGCGGCTGCTGCGCCTTTCTGAGAAGAGAGGACGCGCATCTTGTTATCTGTGTCATCAGCCCAGCACAAGCTGCCGTTTGACTCTGGTGAGCTCCGCTCGGCGGGCGCTCGAGTGTCGCTTCAGACGGGCAGGAGTGCGGCTGGCGAGCAGGCCGCAGCAGAAAGAAACTTTTCAAGGAAGTCGGCGGGGTTTAGACTGCTCGGCTTTGATTCCAACGACATGGAAAAATATTTCCCTTTAATGTTACCTTCACAGGAAGCGAGGGCCGCTCCGCTGCACGGCTGTGGGCGAGCTGTTTTAAATGAGACGCTGCCTGAATAAAACAGCCTCAACAAACTGGGTAAAGACGTTTAGACGTGAAGACGTGAACAGGGGATGAAGGTGGGACCACCAGGATCAGGTGGAGGACTGGAGCGTTCATGTTCCCTCGCAGTAGTTGTGCGTTCACTGTGGAGACACACACCACGCTGCACTGCGCTCAATGTGACCTTGAACTGGGCCCGGTGATGTTGTCAAGGACGTCGTTATAGGTGTTCACGCTTGTATTTCAAAGAACAACGGTGGACACACCGAAACAACCCTGAGCCAGGTCATGAGGACTGATACTGTTGTGAGGGAATACAAATGTAACACTATTAGTTTAGGATTATTAATTAACTAATCATACTCTTAGCCCTTAGAATTATGGCCAAGACCTCTGAATTCAACAGCATCCATCATCTTCTACCTCTTGTTCCTCCTCAGAGGGTCACAGGGGGACTGGAGCCTGTCCCAGCTGACACTGGGTGAAGGGGGGGGGCACAAAGAGACAAACACTCTCACTCTCACACCCACACCCACACCTATGGACACCTATGGGCGAGTTCCCAATCAACCTCCTCCCCATCATGTCTTTGGGGAGGAGGCTGGAGAACCCAGAGCGAACTCAAGGAGAACATGGAGCCTCCACACAGAAAGACCCAGCCTCCATCCCAACTGGGATTAGAACCTGAGACCTTCTGACGTGAGGCGACAGTGCTGACCACCACACCACCGCTCCGCCCTTGAACAGCATCTGTTACAGTCAAAATCTTCTCAAGCTGCTTTACAGAAGCGACAGGAAACCTTTAACAGGGACAAACCTCGAGCAGGTCCAGACTCATTCCACAGACCGTGAAGGAGGCCAGCGTCGCACCAGCAACTGTGGACCCAGAGGAGGTCTGCTGAAAGGCAACAGCCGCTGACGCACAGAAGGCTTCCAGAGCAGCTCTACAAACTCCTGATACCTCCTGGTCTGGTTTTATGCACAAACAACAACCACACCAACAACGAGAGCAGGAGTGGGTGACACCTTCTGAGGGTGTTAACATGGCTGAAGAGACACAAACACACATCATCAGAGATTCACTAACTGACTTCGTGCTGCGTTTGAGGACAGACTGTGAATGATTCTGAACTCCCTGTAACACCACGTGGTCACGGCGAGCACAGATCAATCACCGACTGTGACTTCAGGAACTCGGGGTCAGGAACTCGTGCGTCGCGTGTCGCGACCACATCACAGTCGGAAGGAAAAGGTCACCTCGTCGCCTGTACACCCGCACGCGTGGAGCAGGCGGTAACGACACAAACTTCCAACTGCCACACACAGATTGTGATATCAGCGGTGACTCGGGAGCCGACCCTCCGCGCAACAGCGCTCGTTACTCCCCAGCAACCATCGACTGATGTCGCCACGACAACCAGTCGTTTGGTTTGAGGCTCAGAGGTGAAGTGGTGCTCAGGTGGGGTCACCTGTAGAATATAATGTGACTTCCACCACATTATCTACACGGCTCCTGTTTAAATGACTTTCACAGACAAATCACATCATTTTATGCAAATTGTGTCGAACATTTCCACCAGTTAAATGATGAACAGAACTATTTCAGAGCAAAGGGAACAAAAACGTGTTGATGCAGCCTCAACAAACCTTCATCCCATTTAAACTTTTTTCCAAATAAAAACAACGTGGATGACGACATCCGACAAGCGCTGTCTTCTTCAGAAGCAGACAAGAGCCTCCACAGCCTCATTGTCCCCCTTTCTAATCTGAGTCGGAGGATAACAGGAGACACCAGGCTTCTGTGGTAGACTCCACATTTCTGAGCATGTTTCATGTTATCTGGGATTTGTGGGTCCTTGAATTCAAAGCAGAGTTTTTATTCTCCTCTTTCATTAACAGGATTAGAATTGGTGAAAGTACAGATTAACATCCTAAATCACCTTTAGGTGAGTGATCACTTTAGGAGGCGGCGGTCCACCAACCGTCATTAAATACTGTAAGAAAGAGCAAAATAATTGATTGTTAATCTGACTTTGACGCATTTAAATGAGCTTTTTCCAGTCTCTGCTCGGCTGTCGTGCTCGGGAGGTGTTTGGCTCCTCTAATCTGCCTCCGTATTCAATAATCTAATGACACGATTGGTCATGGTGAGGAGCATCGTGGCACCAGATGGTGGCTTTTGTGACGAAGCCCGTCACATCCTCAGCTCAGCCTCGTTCCTGCTCTCGTCAGGCTGGAGCTGATCTGGGCTTTGCTGAATGCCAAAGATCATTTGAGGAATTAATCCCTGAAATTCCGAGATGGTTCCGAAGTAAAAAAAAAAAAACAAACACAACTCTGATCAAGCCTCCGTGAAGTTCTGTGGCGAAGGCGTCGGCCTGCGAGCGAGTTCCTGTTGGCACAACGAGAGGGTGAGTGCAGGAGGGCCGCTGACAGCCCCCCCCCCACGATACTAACGAGAGGCTTCACGCGCAGCTCCAGAGCCTGATGGGACCAGGCTGGTGCGAGGCAGCCTTCAGGCTGCTGCAGGGCAGAGGGCCAGGACGTCAGGACAGGTTTGTGCAGCGCGCTGTCTCTGCAGGAATGTGTGTGGGCGGGTACGCATGTGTGTGTGCGCGCACGCGCATGTGTGTGTGTGCTGTTCATGTCACATCCTCGTGGGCTTGCCTTTATGTCATTTCTAAGCTATACTTGAGATTCTGCCTACAAATGACAGCATTTCACGAAGATTGGGAATTTACTGATTTGGTTCTATTTTATTTAACGGTGTTTTCCCTCGCGGGGTCTCAGGGAGGCTGCTGGAGTCGTCCCAGCTGTGAAGGCAGCGTACACCCTGGACCAGGCACCAGCTCATCGACAAGGACACCGGGGCTGCTCTGAAGGTGTCCTGACTGGTGGCTGATGTTGGTCATTGGCATCATCAATGGGAGTGATGCTCTTCCCAGTTTAACGTGGATGGAGCTCCTCTGGTGATAACACCAGCGTCCTCAGGGGACTGTCCCTCATCCCGGAGGTGTGATTGGACGGCTGAGGGGTTGCTGCTCCCCTGGTGGTCCAAGATGTCGTAACGACCACCGACGGCGTCCAGTAAACCAACATGAGAGACAGAAGTCTGGGATAAGACGTCTTTGAAGGCCTAAAGGAAGTCCAGGTGAATTTAGGACACTAAAGCTGTTTACATCACGCGTCTGGAACTAAAGTGTGGAAAGAGAGACCCTTTAAACCCGTTAATCCTGTGAGACGCAGAGAGCACAGAGACACCCTCGCGGTAAACATCAGTGCAATATGTTGCTCAGCCCTCTGAAAGGCAGATAAAACTAATTTTGTAGAACCGAACGTACTCGATCATCAGCATTAATTGGATGGTGAGGGTGGATATGAAACTTTGTTTGCCATAAAAATCTAAATAAATAATTGCGAGGTAAAACTGCCAGAGAAAGCATTCTCTATATCCTGTTGATCATAAATCCTGGAATAATGACGTGCTTCCCCATAAATGACTAAACAAGGGGCCATTAAGGCACGCATGACTTCTCCTGATGTCTGTGTAGCAGATGTTAATAATTTTTCCATAATGGAGAAGAGAGGAAGGAGGGAGGCCGCTCTGCTCCATCATATCAGACAAGATGTCAAATAAGGGTCAGCAGTGTAAACAAAGGTGATCCCTGAGCCCGGAATACTTTTAATAGAGCCGTCGGAGGGCTTTTAAAGCTCAGGGCTGCACTTATGGAGAGGCGGGCTGGTTGCGTTTGATGACTCCGAACAGCTCCGATCAGACGTTATCAGCCTGCGTATCTCCACATCCTCTCCATCCCATTTGCTCTGCTCTTTTCTCTTTGTTGTTTTCAGATCCCGACGTGAGATTTTCCTCCACGTTCTCGTCCGCTGTGAAGATGCGCGAGCGTCTTATCACGTGTGGATTGGTTCCACCTGCAGCTCCGCGCCGGCGTTGATCACGTTAATGCTCCTCTTGATTCTCCATCCATGAACCGTCTCTGCGATCCTATCAGCAGGAATGTCGGGAATCAAACTCTCATGAAAATACCTGCCTCTTCTTTTGTGGTGCGACCTTATCTCCCCCAATGCAGCGAAGCACCTGATGTTAATGGCAACAAACGCACAGAGGCAAAGTGTAATTTCAAGTTCAGTTCTCTAACTTGGCAGCACAAAAGTCAAAAAAGCAGAAGCGACTTCGACGAGGGCGGTGCTTCATTAATCGGAGCCGTACGGCTGCCTCAAACGTTGTGTTTTGCTTGTATTGCCTTTCAGACTGACATTTTATGATTGCTTATGATTGCTGTTGTAATTAGAGCAGGTAGATTATTGGAGCATGTTATGAGACTTGTTGTTTTATCACCTTATATAAATCCAGAATATTTATCTGCTTCCGTAATAAACAACTGTGGATTTTAATGACAAAGAAAATGGAAAAAAGGTGCTTTTGTTGATAGATATCAAAGCAGAAAATCAGCATTTTAGCTGCAAAAACTTTTTCTGGGTCGTTTTCACACGACAGACGAGCAGAAGTGACGGGAAACTTTCTGCTTTTTTATGTTTGAATGGTGCCAGCAAGCGAAAACGGAGGGAGAAATCTGGCGTCTGACCTGAGCCCACGATGGCTTTGATTCATTAGCTTGGAATCACATTTGAAAAAGACTTTACCTTGAAGCGCGGTGCTCACTCGTGTACGGTCCACGCGCGCTGCGCACAAGTTTTCGGTTTGTTTTCGCCGAAAACCATCCGACTCTTTCAGAGGAGAAGAAAGAAAGGAGAAATCCATTTGTGTATTAATCTCTGAGATCTGGGCTGGTCTGACCTCGGCCCACAAACCTGGATCTTAATCAATCTGATTTTGTTCGTTTCCGGTTTCGATTTCAATCGAGAGGCGCTATTATCGTGCTCCAGATGGATGTTACAGATATTCCTGGTATAAACACGGTGTGTTTTAGTGAAACCTGCAGTCATGTGACCCAGGCGAGTGGCGAGAGTCTTTGTCGTCTGTTGTGTTGGGTGTCAGGTGACCAGGGTAACCTGCCAGAGCCGCTGAACCTGAAGGCAGCGCCTACGCCCGGATGGGAGCTGAGAGCAGTGACCTTGAAAAGCTGAAGAAGTTCTTCCAACAGAGATTTGGCTGTGCTGCTGCTGGATATCAGACTGTGTATTAGACACTGATCTGTTTAATTACAGTCTGAAGCACACACCATCTGTACGAGCACCTCATCAATGCTCTGCACATCCAAACGACTTAAGGAATCCGCACATATCGAGCTCCAAGGACATGCTTAATTGAGTTCTGAGCACGAGCCGCTCTGCAGCCTGAGCAGAGGCCGCCGCTCACACCGCCGCAGACGGCTCTGTCCGTAGACACGTGTAAGAGACGGCCGGGGCGGGGGGCGGGGGGGGGGTCGGTGACTGCAGCGCGAGGGCAAAGCATTTAAAAATAACTTCACCGACGTTCAGCGATATTGTCTGGGGAGGGAAGGAGCGTGTTTCTGAGGGCTGAGGCGGTCCGCTCCATCGGTGATGACTTGGCAGGGAGCTGTGACTGCTGCTTATAAAAGACACTTGCAGCCCAATCCTGCTTGCCTTTGCTTCTCTGTTCATCAGCCTCTCCATTATTCCATCACACAAACACCTCCTTACCTTCCAGAGTCACCCATTAATCCCCCAACGTCGGACCCCAGCCAGGTAATTACCGTTTAAAAATATTTTATCCCATTCTTCCCCTAAAAAGAGACAAAGGGAAGCCAGTTCGCAGCAGCGACAAAGAGGTGTTTTAAACGTGTTCTCTTCTCGGGTGGAAACGGCGGCTTTGTTTGCACACAGAACAAGGTGTCTGAAACCTAATCTGCAGCCGTTTCATATTTAAATGCAGCTGTCACGCTCCAGTTTTACACCCAGAAAGTTGGTGCTGCTGCTTCCTGCTGGAGGAGAACAAACGGCCCCCGTTTAATGGAACCTGCTGCTGGGACCCCCCCCGAGCCCCCCAGCGCCTCCGCAGGCTGCTCCTGGCCTCCTTTTGCTTCTCCTCATCAGGCCGGGCCGAAGCGGGATTCAGAACTGACCTCCTCGGACTTCCCACTCCTCGTTCCAGCGATGATGCGACCGTTGAGGACGAATGACTCCGACGTCTGAGCTGGTTAAGGATCAGACTTCGGGGGGGTCCAGCGCTCACGAGGCCACATTAGCTGATCTAATGAGGGCGTGTCGCTGCAGCTGACCTTCATCCAGGAAGGCTTCTCTTCCTTCAGGAGGCTCCAGGAGAGGTCCCAATACGGCCAAGCTAAAACAACCGTAAGGTGTGAGCAGGAGCTCCTCCACCGGCTGCATCCTTCACATCTGTCCAGCACAGATTCCAATCATCACCTAAAAGCACGGTGGCATTTGAGGCGCAGCTGGTGAACTTTATTGGTGCTTTATTAATGTGCGAGGTGACTTTAACTGTCACGGGAGCGCTGGAACGAGAGTGCTCCTGTTTTGACATGATGCTCTAAGAATAGAGGGAAGAGGTGGAGGGGTGAGATGCTGTTAACATGCAGCGAGGTGAGCCTCGTGAAGGATGGCGCCATTGAAGAGCACCCACCCTTCTGTCACGGCAAGAGGCTGCAAACACGGCGGAATATTAATGAGTGATGCGCGCAAGGTCTCAGCTCAATCACGCGCCCAAGACTCGCAGGTTCTCCGTTTCCCAGAGGAAAAGTCCAAAGATTTCCAATAAAACGTCTGGAAAATCGTTGATCATAATCTGTGGTGGGAAGCCTCAAAGCTGGTGATGACTTTGAAAACGGAGAAACGTGAAGTAATTCTGAAGGTAAACGCTCAAAACTCTGGTTCACATCTGGGCCGTGGCGTCCAGGGCGAGCCGCGGGCCAGAGCTGTGTACCGGGACACGCGCTGACCGTCTTCTGCCCGTCTGCTGCTCCGGCTGACGTGGATCGCCTCTCTTCATCGTCCAGCTCTTCTCAAATTCCAACACGCTCAGAATTAATCACGGTTCCTGATTAGTTCCTGACAGTGTGTTTCTGGCTTCTGCAGCAGCGGACGCCACCGTGTGTGTGTGTGTGTGTGTGTGTGTGTGTGTGTGTGTGTGAGATGATTAAAGTGTGATTAGACAGTCCAGGACTCCACAGATGTGGAACATCAGCCTTGTTCCTCCACGTCTTGCTGGTGCGTTCTTCAGCTCTTCTGGACACAACAAGGCTGAGTTGAGGTCACAAATCTCCAGGTGGACCCTGGGAGCTCACGCGGAATCCGTCACCGCTTCCTGGAACAGGTCGCGTCACATTACAGATGTTTCTCGGAATAAAATACTATATGTTGCACACTGGAAGGTTTGGCTACAGATGCAGAAGCATCAATTAAATTCCAGTATAATTAATGTGGTTTCCATCCAGTTCCTGGTCACTCGGTTTCCCTCCGCAGGTGTAATCTACAAACAAAGCAGCCGGGATATAATTAGGCAGTGAATGTGTACCAAAGAGACATCTTATGGCATATGGTAGGGTCACATGAGAAGAAGAATCTTGTCACACAGCATCAGAAATGGAAGAACTTGCATACATCTGGATTCACGGCAACAACTGGCACAAAGAATAATGACGAAGTTACAGGCGGACGTTCTCCTGAAGCTTCAGCCGTTAATTGAAGAGGCTGTCACACTCTGTGGGCTGTCAACAACACTTTTTAAAAGCACTCAAACTCAGCTTTATCAAATTAATGGTCTATTCAGTGCCGCCTAATTCTGCTGCAATCCATCTTCTGTGTGTTCTGCTGTGAAACACTGCTTCCTCAGACATGTCCGCTGGACGAGGAGGAAGAGGAGGTGGAAGGGGGGAGGAGGAGGAGGAAGGGGGAGGAGGTGGAGGAGGAGGAGGAAGAGGAGGAGGAGGAAGAGGAGGTGGAAGGGGGGAAGAGGAGGAAGAGGAGGGGGAGAAGGAGGAAGAGGAGAAAGGGGGAGGAGGTGGAGGAGGAAGAGGAGGAAGAGGAGGAGGAGGAGGAAGAGGAGGTGAAAAGGGGGAAGTGGAGGAGGAAGAGTGGAGGAAGAGGAGGTGGAAAGGGAGAGGAGGAACAGGGGGAACAGGAGGAGTAAGAGGAAGAGGATGAGGAGGTGGAGGAGAAAGAGGAGGTCAGGGAGGAGGAGGTGGTGGAGGAGCAGGGTCCCTCTGTTTAGTAGAGCTGCAGGTGGGCCCAGGTCCTTTCCCCAGACCACCTCAGGTGCATGAAGGTAGAGGTGCTCAGGAGACGCAGCCCTCCGGGGAATTCACCTCACCTCCTCCAAATGAAGGCTGAAGACCACGTAGAGCAGGTCTGGAGGAGACACCTTGGTACTCCTCCGGAAGGCTTCCATCTAAAGTGTTCTGGTTTTTGTCTGAACAGCTGAAACGCGCTGAAGAAAAGAAATCAGACTGACTCCCACAAAGCTGCCCGCATGGGGCCGGGTCCACCCTGCTTTAGATCCTTCTTTTACTTTTCCTGCTCACAAACGGCTGCTTTTGCTCTGTTGACACCACACGTGCACACACGTGCACACACGTGCCTTAAACCTGACTAACGTCCTCCAGAATCAACCCACCTCTGAGGAGGATCCACCAGATCACTCTGGTCTGATTATGGATCTGGATCTGGATCTGCTTCATAAACTTTGTTCATTTCTGGTTTGTGCGTAAATTCTCCTTTTCCAACGGCGGACCGTTCTTTGGACCTTCTGCCAGTTTCACCAGAGTATCTGTGGAGGTTTTTTTACCTGTCTGTGTCCAACTCTTCGTCTTTGTCGTCCCTAACCGATGTCTTTGATTGCACCACTCCTGGTGAGTTTTCCTCCTCTGGGACCTGCTGGCAGGACGCTCCCTGCTAATACTTCCATATTTCTCCCTCTATGATGTTTGTTGGAAGCTGAAGTTACAAAACATTCCAATAATGTTAAAATAAAGGAATTACCCCCCCCCCCCATGATTTGTGAGGGGCCGTTCAAATAATGTAGTGACTTTTATACGGCTTTTAGTGGCTCTTTCATCGCTAACCGTTTGTGATTGTGGATGGATTCAGGTGAGGAACGTAAAAGAGGACTTTGCTCTTTATCTGTTTTTAACTGTTCATCTGAAATTTGGACATTCCTGCTGTCTCGTCCAAACACACGCGGATTATTTGTCATCTGTGAGAATAAACGGCGTGAAGCAATGAAATTTCATTTCTATTAGAAGCTTTGTTTGAATGAGGAAAAAAAACTGTGATACGAACACTTGCCAAATCAGAGTATAGCAGCAAAAAAGAGTGATAGAAGTGTTTGAACTTGGTAATTGGGTGGGCACTGGGTAGGCAGTACAACAGAGGACCTGAGGAGTGTGGTGTGTGTTTCCCAGCCCCACTGTGTCGCCGCGTACACTACAAAGGCAGAGAATGAACTTCAGAGGGTTTTAATGCCTGGAGAGACGAATGTGGACATTAAATTATCAGGGGGAAACAGCAGGGTGTGAAGAAAGAGCCTTCTAAAGCCTGCAAACGCAAACACACATACAGGCTGCTTCTGACACGGAAACCTGGCCAAATTCACACGCTTCTTTATTCTGAGCTTCACACTGATACTCTGACTGTCTCCCACCGCCAGTCTGTGTGTGTGTGTGTGTGTGTGTGTGTGTGTGTGTGTGTGTGTGTGTGTGAGAGAGAGAGAGAGAGATAACCCACCATGTATAGTGATGTTATATATACATATATATTTTTAATTAGAATTTAAAGCAGTTTAAGCTTCCACAGCACAAATGCGTCATTTTTAAATGTTTGTAAAAATAGTTGGAGATGCCCTAGACTTCAGACTTTTGGATGTCGTGAGCTTTAAACCGTAAGAACATTTGTTCTATTCGTGTCTCAGACCTGTGCGTCCCTCTGGGTTTTCTCCGTTTGTCGGCGGTGAGCAGCAATATTACCCGCGTTTAGATGCGTCTTCGCTTCCTCCTTTAACGAGCTGCACAAAAAAAGGGACGCAACAAAAAGATGCCGGATTGTGCGACAGCTTCGCTGTTGCGGCGCTGCAGCGTCGGCGTTCTGTTTCAGTCTGGATCACCAACGAGGCCTCTGAGGGTCCCTCCAACACTCCACCTTCCACAGCGTGCAAAGAAGGAACAGTTTGAAGTAAGAGGGAAAAAAGCTAAATGAAAAGAATCACTCTTGAGAGTTACAGCTGTACGCACACACACCTTATTAATCTTTAATATCTTGTCTTGATCCCCCCCACACACACGCACACACACACACACACGCACACACACGCACACACGCACACACACACACACACACACACACACACACTCGCCCACCTTGTTGTTTCTTTCTCTCTCTCCAGTTTATTTCTTTTAAAGCAATTACACCCAGCAGGTGAGCGCAGAGGACACACGCGCACTACCTGCAGCTATAATATATCATTACATACTAAACATATAGCTGCTGCGCTTTATTGCCACTGCAGGGTGAGAGCTATTTATAGAGATGCGACCTGCACCTTTGCTGCGTTACTTTCGTGTTCTTCTGTCTTCCCCGGTCCTTGTCGTCTCGCTGAGAGCTGTCACCGCTCATCTGCGCCGTCAGTGGCGCCGCGCCGACGTTAGGGGGCGCTAGAATTCTTCACAGTTGGACCACGAAGCTCCAGAACTCCAGAAAAGTACTTGATATATAGTTTTTAAAGGGCTAAAATCAGAGAAAGTACAAATATATTCGCGTGGCTTCAGAAACCGCGCTCAATGTCACGTAGATAATTAATTCAGCTGATGGCGACCGTGAATAATTTTTGGACACCGGTGTTTTGAAACGAGCCAAGCAAGGACATCTTAAATTTGAGATTTTCCTTTAAAATAAGTATTATTTACATTTGACGGCCAGACCGCGTTGGCCCACAATCTGCTCAGCAGTACAAATAAAATTAAAAAAAATAAATAAAAACGTGTATTCTTGCTGGAACAATCTGCTTAACAAACTTCTGCTAAGTAACTCATTCAAACTGTAACTCATGAATTATTAAAGAGAACACATTTCCTCTTGTTTATTTATATACATATGTATAAAATACCATTTATTCTAAGAGGGTCTATAAATCAAAAGTATTCCCAGAGAATAACTGATAAGTGAGGTTATTGTGCAATGAGGCCAGCTGGTGGTAATAATTTAATGACGTTTTACAGGCGCTATAAAGACAGCAAACAGATGTGGCATTAAGGATTATAAAGTTGGTAAAACTTTTAACAAGTACTATGTATTTCAGTGGTACAACACCACAACCCCCAGAATAAAAGGAATTTACACATCCTTCAATTCCAGAGCTATCAATCACACGTGTGTTATTCCTCTGGGAGCGTCTTTACATGCATATTTATCAGCTCAACATGCTAATTCCCGCTGCCATACACCCGCCAGGCACATCTCCAGGCATGTTTATGACTCGTAATTGTTGATATCCTTTGATATATTTCTCTCAGCTAAGACATCATTTGGTTTCTGTGGTCGAGAGTCAATGAGGCGCGCTGACCCGAGCTTCCGGTCCAGACTCACAGCGGAGCGTCGGGAGGCTGCCGAGGCGTCCTCGTTCACAGCAGAGGGCGGAATCCGGCGCCAAAGCGCATCTCAAGGTTGGGAAATTGATTAGAAAATAAAATATGGAGACTTAAATTATTATTGCAGGCGAAAGCTGCATCCCGTTTCATGCTTTCCTCGTGCCTGTGCTTGTCGGGGAGGTGTAGCTCTGGGCAGCAAGACGGCTGTTTGTTGTAAACTCCCATAACTTTCTTGCTCAGAGGAGTTGTGAATGATCTTTTGCCAGAGAATTAAATTGTGAAAAACTTTGTGCCGTATAAGACACGTGTGCCATATTGTGGCGGGTTCCAAGATTATCAGCATGCATTTACATTGCTAAAGAGCGTGGCGCGTACGCTAGATGAAGCATTTCGGCATAAATTCAGGCTGCAGAATGAGTGGGAGATCTCTTTCTGCACAAACTCTCTCTTTTCCAACTGCCTGTTTTTCCTTCTTTATCTTTCCTCCAGTCCCCGCTCCTCTCGCGCTGTTTTTGTACAGACACCTGCCGTCGAGCGCACACCTCCGGGGAACCAACATCTGAGAAATGCAATTTGAGCATTTCAGCGGCACAAAGGGAAGACAAACAATGCTGGAAAAACGAGGGGATAAACACATCGCTGAGTTGATGCTGGACAAACATGTCGCGCTGCCTTCAATTCACAAATGGCCCTGCCATGTTCGCTGCTCACAGGTGTGGAAATTCAAGGACAAACTGGATGGCGCCTGTGGCCCGTGTTGTTTCTGGGTTTGTTTGCTCGCTGAGCCCGTCTCCCTATTGTCTGGCACATTTAGTCCTTGAGGGATGAGTTCTTCTAAACTGACAGGAGAGAAATGGCTGTTCTTAAGAGACAAAAACAAGCAGAAATATTCCTCATCAAATGTTCGGCTCGCGCAGGAAAATCAACGCGCAATGACGGCAGGTTGACAGATTTTTTACTTTAAAGGGTTTTTTTTTTTTTTTCCTGCTGCCGTGAAGCAGACAAAGTCCCCGGGAGCCGTGACTTCGGCTCCTCTCGGGCCCTTCGGCGCCGCTCCGCTCCGCATTAGCCGGACCGGAGGGGCTGAGATCCACCCCGGGAGGAGGTGAGGGGATCCGGCGATGACGACGGTGGACCTCACGTCAGCAGCGGCAGGAGCAGGAATCACGGTGGAGCAGGAGTCATGAGGAGCAGAGCGACGGGTTCTAACGGGCCGACCGACGCCTTCAACAGACGGTGTGTTTGGATCGGACCGATCGAGGCCCTCTGCCCCAGAACACCTGAACCACCTGATCCGTGTCCCCGCCTCCTCCCGCAGGAGGATTAAAGGAGCGTTCGAGCGCGCGGATGCAGACGTCGTGCGTCGGCCGGGGCGTTTGGGTTTCACGGTTTCGGCGGCAGCGTGTCCACTAATCGATGATGGCCGCCGTCTGCTCGCGCTGTGACCAGTCACAGTGTGGGAGATTTCCCAGCATTCCTGAAGGATGCCGGGCAACAGCTTGAGCGGGATCCAGGGCGGCGCTGGGATTTTTGGCAAGTCAAACTTTATCAGTACAAACATGCGCAAAATGAAAACAAACACAACCCAGACTGCTAATTACCATCCGCTTGGACCTCTGTCCCTTATTTTTCTCCCAGAGACACAAAATGGACGACAGCAGTGTACACCCTCGGAAAAAAAAAAAAAAAGCAAACGGAGGGAGCTGGTCCTGTTCCCCCTGTCCAACGGGCGCCCCCCCCCCCGCCTGGACAATGCAGGTTGACACTCTGGTACCCCCCGTGATTTTTCAAACCTATTATTTCGCACGCAAAGTTATAAATTACACGACTGACACCAGTCTGGTATCTTCTGTGCCATGTGGCCTGAATCATCGCCAAATCCTGTGCCACTAATTTTACTAATTGCCTGAGCCTGGCCAACACTTTTCATTGGTGTGGAGCCTACAGTGTCACAGAAAGCTAATGAGCGCTAAATAATGTATGTGAATCTCTCTAATTGCTTCACTTCTCATTTTGCTTATTCTCACATCATGCTTGTGAGTGCCAGTTTTTCCCCCGTCAGCTGATGATTCTAATACTAATATCTCCCACCGTTCTGTCGGAGCACAGATCCGGCGAGAATGAGGCTCGTCAGAGTGGTATGTAATGGGAATGGGAGATAAATGGATAGACCAGTCGCGAATAATCCTCCACCAGCAGGTCTCTTTTGTTAAATATTGCATTATGTTGGATGCTCTCATTAATGGATACAGCATCAACTGGTCTGCATGGGGCACCTGGTTGTGTGTGTGTGTGTGTGTGTGTGTGAGTGTGAGTGTGTGTGTGTTTACCGCCCTGGCTGGGTTCCCATCGCAGCACCTACCGGCCACCTCCCCCCTCCATCCGTCTCAACGTGGAAGCTGTAATTTAGCAGCAAATTTGATCGCCCAAATAGCTGAATATTTAATAGTATTAGAGCAGAGCATAAAAGCTGTATTATTTATTTACTCCCCATTGTGTGAGCCCCATTCTGGCAACACCTGGAGGTCCTTGTAAATATATTCCGAATGACACACATGCTGAATTATTGAGTGAGATCATTTATCATAATTCCAACTATGTGTTTGTCCAGGATCAGATTAGATTCCGTCTGACTCCTCAGATTGTGGGGGCGCGGGGCCCCTGCTGGGATTATGGACTCCGTTTCTCTCCTCTTTTGATAAATACCCACTTCCTCTGGAAGTTGACTTCAGGAGAGTTTTGGGTGTCTACTGTCAGAGAGGATGAGCCGAGGGCCTTCACGTTCACCACAGATGAGGACCTGCAGCCCGACGCTGTCACACCTGCCCCTTCCTGTCTGAGCTCCTGACCCCCAACAGCCGTGCGGCACGCGTCCGGGGGCCGCCGCCGCAGCCCTCCCCTCAGACGGCGGGCTGACAACGAGAGCGTCGGTGGTTTTTACAAGCTGTCGAGACGTTTATTTTTAACGCGCAGCCGCGTCTTTGCCAGCTGCACCTGCATCCTTTCACCGTCGGTGACGCTTACGTGAGGCGGAGGGTTGGAAAAGAGCGAGGCTCCAGGCGGGCTGGATGCTGGTGTGTGTGTGTGTGTGTGTGTGTGTGTGTGTGTGTGTGTGCCACATTACCGCACTGCTGGGTCACCCCAGCCCCTCACCAGCCACGGCGGTCCTCTCGGGTGACTCAGGAAGCCAGAGCAGTGTTGCGGGTGCAGGCTGCAGCTCCATGCGCCCCAGCCTGGAAACACGGCACAGATTAAATAATTAATTGATTAACTGGTGAAAGGAGCGCGTGGCCTATTAGCCCGACAAAAGTCTTCATCGGGGATTGTCCGTGGATAATGACATGAAATAGTAATAAGCTGAAAGAAATATCTAAATATACAACGGTGTTATTATTCAGTAATGACAAGGGGGCACGGTGCGGTGCAGCTCTAATGCAGCAGCCCGATGAGGATGTCACTGGCAGGAAACACAACACTGCATCCCCTTAATAGGATTGTGTCTGTACAGCAATTTGTCAAGTCAAAATATCCAGTATTTATAAGACAAATATAGAACACCGGAACAAGTAGGAGAGAGAGAAATTGTAAAATACTCAATTGGATTAACGCAAGCGTGAACTAAATGCTCCTTGATGTGTCATCGATAAAAGGATTTTTGATTATTCATAAGCATAAAATGCGTGACAAGACTGTCATGCCGTCATTGTATTACTGTATCCCCTTTATCTGTCTGTCAATCTAGCAGCATTAGAATCTGCTGCTGTTTTCTCCCCCACCTCACTCCTTTTTAATGGATTTAACACACAGCCTGCTTTTAGAGGAAAAAACAGAAAACATCACCTCGTCGCCTCAGGTCAGCCTCGTGTTTATAAATGGTAAACTCTATAAATTTGCCTGTACTGAAGACAAAATGTCATCTCCGATTAATCCATCTGCAATCAAACACCAGATTGGACACAATGAATAAACAGTTGTTTTCCCCTTTTTTCCCCACAAACAACAGCAAACAGCCAGAAGATACGCACACTTAACTGGGAGAGAAGGGATTATTGTTGTGTATTAGCTTATCAGCTGGGGGGGGGGGTATTCCCCACAACCAGGAGGAACAGGACCAATCACACAGCCCGCCACGTTAAAATACTCAGACGCCAACAGCAGCTGAAGTGGCGCCACCTACAGGTGGACCTGTTCTCCATGAGCCGGTGCACCGGTCCAGCTTTTGGCCGTACCTGCTCTGGCTCTGGATAAACGCGTCTGTCCAGCCCCACACGGTCTTACAGGTATAAGCAGATACAGCGGGACCTCTACTTACCAAATTAGGTAAGTTGTTTATAAAATTACGTAAGTAGAGACGTGTTTTCCACGTAAATGCCCTAATACGTTCCAAGCCCCCAAAAATTCGGACATAATTTTTTTTTATAAATAATAAAAATGCATCAAAACATGTAACAAATACGTGTTACAGTTAGATTACCGCATAATAAATGTATGAATTCAGTGAAGGCTTCTCCAGGAACAACGTGAACTTTATTACAGGCTAATCTTACGATAGCGTCATCACTAGCAGAACGTTGTTTTAATACCGTGTTATCGTCGATGTGTTACGGCCGTATTCTTTGGAGAGATCAACCAAACGCATCCCTTTTTTATGCTTTTCTATTATTTCTTGCTTCGTTCATACGGACAAAAAAGCTCTCTTCTTCTTCTCTTCCACTTCTCTCCTTCACTTCTCGTAACCTGAAAACTCCACATGTAGAGACGTTCGTACGTAGAGGTCCGCTGTATTTTTCCATTTTCCCGACATTCCTAAAACCCCGTCTCCATGGCTACCAGTGGGGTTCTGCAGGGTGGAGGGTGAGGGCCTCTTCGTTTGTCCTGCTGAAGGAACAGCACAGGAGGAACCTGGACCGACGGCCTCGCAGACTCAAGGGCCCAGAGAGGCCTGACCCCAGCGAACATACTGGTTGACCAGTGCTGAACTGGTTACTGGGTTCACGAAGGCTTCAGTCTGAACAATAAAAAGCTGAACCGCCGTTTACGTGAGCAGTTTCTCTGCACGGAAAACTGTCTTATTATTATCTTAATGTTACACAGAAGAATATTAAGACCTTCACATAAAACCAAGATTTGATTGTAAATGATTTGTTTATTTGCGTGCTCTCACGTCGTGGTCTTTTCCCACGCGGGAGGCTTTAGAAGCTGGATTTCTTTAAGAACGCTGCTCATTAGAGCAACAGCAACGCCTACTGAGAAGTTATTAACGGAGGGGGAGCGCTTCCTGCGGGCGAACGGGCCCTCGCTGAAGGAACGCTGCCGAAGCTCGCCCGCGCTCGTCTGACAGGTCCACGAGCATCTGCACCAACAACGTGTGTGACAGCTGCTTGTCTGATTGGACATTCCGGGTGTTTCATTTACAGTTTGCATGCCATGTTGCGAAACTGATTTTGACACGTTTCCGTGCTGGTGCCTTCCTGCTCAGCTGCACATATTGTTTATTTGCCTCGACGGAGGCGAGAGGAGCCGAGAAACCCTCCGGTACTCAGGCAGGTATCCTGAAGTGTGCTGAAAGTAACGGCTCGCTTGGACAAATATTTACGAATCTGTCTCCGTCCTCGGGTCACAAATAGAAACACAAAAACACATCTGAACCTCTGACGTAAACTTCTTCTTCTGTCCAACTTTTTGTTGCTGTTCTGCTAAAATGCTCTTTAAATCATCCCTTAAGTCCTGTTGGACCCTTACTGGGGCCCCCTCCCTTCTCTGGTCACCTTTCTCCCCAGAACCCCCAGGGCTGAGTCCTGACCCCTGAGGGAGGGGGACCAGCACAGGTCCTCGGGCCACATGTCTGTGGGTTGTCTAGCCCCGTTGTCTTTCTGAAACCACGCCCACTTCTGCAGACTCTCAGAGCGGATTGGCTGATCCTGGACCCCTGGGGGCGTTTCATATAGCTGTTGCTGTCTTACATTTAAGAGAACAAAGCTACATTGAGAGAGAACGAAACAAAATACCACCAATATTTAAATATAAAAAATGTCTCAGTTTGTTAATTTATATGCTTACTTTTAAACTAGTTTAAAAGTAGCTGTCTGATGTGCTTTATCTCCATCACAGTGTGTGCTTTGTCTTTATACTACAGCACAAACAGTAACATTTAATAATTAATATATTTTCATGCCAGTAATGGACATTATTACCCACCATCACTCACTGGTCCTGACTCCTGTCATTATTCCATGGTGACAACACATCCCTTAAATATAATTTACCCTTGGGAGGGAGTAAAAAGTGAGTCTTTTAAAAAGGACTTTCAAAATATGTATACAAGTATAAAAATAGTGTTTTGAGGAAATGTAGAATAATGAGATTCAGTCAGGAGATCCAGAACTTTTGACTTTAATAGAAGTAACATCATAAAGCTATGACGGAAGTCAAAACAAGCTACAGATGTTGTCATGGTGTAGATTTTAAATTAACAAAATGCAATCACTGAAATCATAATGTCTTTGTCAAACCCATAAACAAAAACACAACATTTCTTTCTTTTATTTTAATTAGGATCATAATATATCTTACATCGCACTGAAAAGCATCAAATTGACTTTCAATAAAAATTGCAATATTCTCCAAAAGTGCATTAACCAATCAGTCTATCAATCTTTATTTACAGCGACAAATCACAACAGAAACCAACATGACACAAGTCACGATGTCCCCACGATGTCCCCACAATGTCCTCTTGATGTCCCTGTGTCCTGCTGAGGACATCAGGCTGTCAAACGTGGGCGTAACGTTCCTCTTTACCACATCAGATTTGATAGTGTTTTCATGTATGAACCACCAACAGACCCCTGCTGGCTCACGTTAAACGATGACTTATGCTGCATATGTGGGTTAGTGCAGGGGTTTCGATCATATTTAGTAGGAGTGTGTGTGTGTGTGTGTGTGTGTTTGTGTATGTGTGACTGATAGGTGTTTATTCCACCTTATAACACACAGGACCAGGCCTGGGCCCTTGGAGAGAACTGAATTGCATGGGGGGGGGCAGGTTTGTCTGCACTGGTCCCACTGGTGGCTGGAAGCTCGTGTACGACGTATTCCTGCCTGTTGCTCAGTGACCATGAGGAAGAGCCCCGGAAAAGCAGCTTTTCTGAGGTAGAGGCTGAAAGGCTCCTAAAGGTGAATAAATATCACACAGGAAAATAAATATACAAGAACAGGGATTAAAGAGAACGAGGTAAAACGAGGTGAGGAGAGTCAGAGAAGATAACCTGAACAGACCTGAGGAGAGATAGACGGATGGATGGATGGATGGATGGGTAGATGGATGGATAGATAGATAGATGATAGATGGATGTAAAGACCTGCATCTTGAGTGCAGAAGATAGCAAAAGATAGTTTGATAGATAGATAGATAGATAGATAGATAGATAGATAGATAGATAGATAGATAGATAGGTGCGTGGGTGGATGGATGGATGGATGGATAGATAGATGGATGATTATAGATGGATGGATAGATAGATAGATAGATAGACAGACAGACAGACAGACAGACAGACAGACAGACAGACAGACAGACAGACAGACAGACAGACAGATAGATAGATAGATAGATAGATGGATGGATAGATAGATGATAGATGGATGCAAAGACCTGCATCTTGAGTGCAGAAGCACTGATGCATAATCTATTTTCAGCTGTGACACATTTACAGCAAATGGTGATACAATCATCTCCGGCGGTTTGGAGCTAAAGATAAACCAGGTCAACTGAATTATCTTTGTGGTTTGTGGTGGCGCTCTGACTTATGCATTATACACTCATGCTGGCTCGCATGCCACGCGCAAACACGCTGCTGGTGCACAAACACGCTGCTGGTGCGCTCGTTCTGCTCGCCGATACATCGCCAGGCTGCAGGTGGCGTTTCTGTACAATATTTAACGCGCTCACACATGCCTTCACCCCCCTTCCCCCCCCGCACCCTCGGCGCCCGCTCTCCCAGCGGGTCCCTGCGTGGCGTTTGAGCCCCGAACAGCATTACCATCAGTCCAGTGTAAATAACATGAAGTGGCAACTCATAAATAGTTAATGATGCAAGAAATCCATGAAGTCACTCCCGCGGCTCCCGCAGCACCGGGCTGCTGCCGGTTGCTGCGTTTCCTGGAGGGTCTTGAGGGGCGCCCGGTGTAGGTTTGAATCATCGCCGGTGCCACCATGAATTAACAAGAGTGATTAGTAACAGGTGGTAAAACGCCACAGCAGGTTACTCCAGGCAGGCTGATATCACAGACTTACAGATAATTATAACTGTTTGCGCGGCGTGCAACAGAAGTAGACGCGAACACGAGACCACCGCAGCAAGTAAGTGATGAGCACTTTGTTGTTATGCTCAAAGGAGCTCACTGTGCTGGACAAACTGCAAACCTACATGTTTAGAGATGGAGCACAGTGGGGGGCTTTGAATGGGATCCACTGCTGCTACTTTTTAAATAATGCAAGTGCTCGAATCATCCCTTGTCCTCAGTTCCACTGTGGTATTACTCAGTGGTTGGTTGGGATCAGAGAATTTATGTCAGCGCATGAATATTAACTCATTTAAGCAGAAAGATGTTAAAGCTGTGTCCCTCTTTTCAAAGCGGCTCTTTGAAGACGCTTAATGAAACGTGTTTCCGATACGTAAGAACGATCAACAGTCTAGAAGGGGAGCGGATGTGTTGTTGCACGTGTGACCGTTAAACTCAACTGAGTCTGAGTCAAAGAACAATGGAACTTGAAACCAAATTAGGACATGTGTGTGTGTGCGTGTGTAGGTGTGTGTGTGTATAGGTGTGTGTATATAAACGTGTGTGTATGTGTGTTAAGGTGCGTGTGTGTGTCTGTAGGTGTGTGTATATATGCACGTGTGTGTGCGTGTGTTTAGGTGTGTGTGTATGTGTGTAGGTGTGTGTGCCTGTGTGTGTATGCACATATGTGTGTATGTACGTGTGTGTTTAGGTATCTGTGTGTATGCACGCGTGTGTGTGTATATATGCATGTGTGTGTAGGTGTGTTTAGGTGTGTGTGTGTAGGTGTGTTTAGGTGTGTGTGTGTGTAGGTGTGTTTAGGTGTGTGTGTGTGTGTGTGTAGTGCAGTCTCACCCAGTCTCAACAGTAGGGACCTTCTGACCTTCTGACCTTCTAACGTACATCGTCAGCACTGATCCTCACCTGTGAGGACGTTGGACGACTCTGAGCTTCACACACTTTGACCAGAACACTCCGTTCCTCCATCGCGTTGCCTCGAGTGTTTTAATTTCTCCTCGTGGGGGCGTTTTCAGCGTCAAACCAACATTTAAGGTCTTCACACCACGGAGTGTGACCAGTCTCTTCGTGGTTGCTAACTGGGGAGGTTCTGTGATGACCTCTAACCCCGACACACCCCCCCATCACCCCCTCGCCGTGGGCGGTGGACAGACGCTGGAAGTCCATCGCTGGCTCAGTGACGCCCATGGCCTCCGTGTTCTTCACTGGCCTCTGATGGAGGTCGGTAAATGGTGCTTTAGCGCCACCGACTGGATGGTTGAAGTACAGATTATATTCATGCACCTTCCAACGCCGCGGGCGGCTTCACTGAGGTCTTTGTCCTGACGAGCAGGTCGACCTTCAGGATTCAAAACCACAAGATCTGATCAGCTTCACACAAGAGAAGAGCAGCCAAGCCTGGACATGTCCCACTTGAACTGGTCCTCAGACGTCCCAGTCTAACCGAGTTCGTCTTGAAGTGAGGACACGGGTTACAAGAACATTGACTTGTAACCCGTGTAACCCGGATTAAATTTTTATTCTTAGTGAAATAAAAATTCAAAGGGCCCCTTTTGTCAGTGAATATGTGAGAATCCTTCAAAATAATATATGTGATATGTGTGTACGTTTCAATGGAGTTGAAGGGCAAGGGTTAAGAAAAGGGACACTTTAACAATAATGAAGATGATGAACTGGACGGAGCTTGATAAAAGAGAGTTTAAGGTCAGGTTTAAGGTTAAAGGTCAGGTCAATAAACCAGGTTCCTGCTCAAAAGTATTGATTGTTATGTACTTTATTATCGGCACATTTGCTGGTTTGTTATGGAATATCACCAATTCAATCAATAACGGCTTGATGTTCACAGTGTTTTTGGTTGAGGAAGAATCAATGAAAACGATGCTTATGCTGAGTGAGAAGAGATGGTTCGTAGATGACCCATGTTCTGATGTCCTGCCCCTGCGTCTCCTCCTCGCCTCCCCAGGACAAACACATCTTTGCGTTGATGCAGCACATTAGTCTCTTCCCTGGATCAGATCTCCCTGCGCACGTAGCGAGTTCCTGCCTGTCTGTCAATCTCTGGGACAGTAATTCGGGGGGGGGGTGTTGGGGGGGGGGGGGGGGCTGGGGAACAGCTGCTCTCGCAACAGCCAATAATAACGTGAAAAAAATGACTAACCTTAAAAACCACAGAGATGGGAGTAAATTGGGATTGTATGCCGCTTCCGCAGGCCCTCTCCCGTGAATTGTCTCTTCCCTGACAAGCAGCTCATTGCATTTCCCATCATGCATCTGATCGGTCATTCAGAAACACGAAACACAAATAAGTCAAGTCGACCATCTGCTTGTTAGTGGCAACTATAAAAGTGCCTGCTTTAAAATGAACACTAAAACAAGTGATGGGCCAGAGACACCGACGGAAAAATATTTGGTGTTATTTAAGGTATGTGTCTGTCACATATAAACAAAGAGGATATTTAATTTTGTAGAACAACAACACGCGATGCTTATGTCGTCCTCATTTTCTAAATCAATAATCAGCCCAGCATGCTTCATTAACAGTGACCAATCAGAGACGAGCTGGGGATCTCATTTTACAACATGAGCATTCTGAAGACATAAACCATCTGCTACTTGTAGGAACAGAAAAATCAAATTAATCCATTCTTATCATGTATTCAGATTTTAAAGCAATTAAAGATGTTCTCAGTCTAATCGCAGACACAGAAGTAGCTTGGTAATGAGGAAGGCAAACTCTGAGGTGAACTTTCCGCCATTCTCAACAGCACGTTTGGAAACTTTACAAGCCTCACACACTCCAATGAGCTGTTAGTTTGTACAATACAGATGCTGGCAACAACAATGAATTTTTTATTAAGCATTTAATCATTGTGCAAACCCAGATTTCCCATAATAGAGGGCTCAAATTCAAAATCTTGGGAAGCCAAATCATTTGTGTGTAATATTTTCTTTTTTAATATAAGAAATAAACTGCTGCCAAACAAGTACAGCTCCTTTAAGATTATATAAAAAAAAATATGATAAAATGGAATAGTGAATTTACCTAAATTAAGCTTTGGGAGTTCTGCTTCCCAGAACACTGATTTAACACCATGTGCTGCCAGCGCTTTGGACATTAAACCCATGAAACAACAGTACATTACAGCAGCATCCTGTCCAATTAATGCTAAAGTATGCACGGCATCAAGACAAAAGACAGCGGCGAGGGCTCCAGTCTCCCATTGACGCTTTAACCTCGATCATCAGCCTAAAGTGCAGAGACGGGATGAGTGACACCGATGTGAGCGCAAGCCGCTCAGCAAGCCTTCATTGGCAGCGGTGAGTCATTACGCAGCTTATTATTGCTCCTTTCCTTCATTTATAACACACAAACAGCCACGGAGTGAATAACTAAAGGAAGCAGCAGCCTCGGGAGGATCATGGGTGAGCATGGGGAAGAAGCACGCCACAGCCTCCTCTGGCGCGCTGCTCCGGAACCATCGGGCCTCGTCACTCCTGCGGTCTTCTCCCCATCACCCCAGCGCACGTGCGAATGTCGCATGTGCACCCCTGTGGCCCAATAGAAATTCACTGAGCCCCCCCCCCACCCCCCACCCCACCCAGTGTTGGGGTTTGCTGGGCTGGCGACCAAGCCAAGAGCGCAATGAGCTCATTGTTACGCTCCGACTGCTGCTCTTGATTTCAGAGCTATCAACAGCTGTCGATCGGAGATGTCCTGGACCACATCCATCAATCACAGGCCCGCGTCGTCAGGAGACAAAACAAATAAGAGTCAGCCAGACACACAGCCCAGAGTCAAACAGGGTAACGCCATTCAACTCCAGCAAAAGAAGGAGATAATCCAGCCTTATTGCTCAAACTGGTTAACTGCTGCATGCAGCTCCCCTTTTATGATGAAGAACCTGATTCAGATTCGCGTGGAAGGAGACTCGCACGCATTCATTTTCCAGGGATCAAATAAGCGGCATTCTGAGATCACGTAGAGGAGAGCAGGCACGAGTTCAGGTAAACAGATCACCCCAAGCACCATCTGTTAGCATCAAAACTATATGACACAAAGATTCATAATTAATAGATACGCGATGATCTACTTAAAAAGGACAAACTGGGTGTTTTTGCCATCAGGGGCCTGTAATTCCAGAGTAAATTCCAAGATAGAGCGAGATCTTAAAAGAGGAATATCTTCCCTCCGACACGGGTCCTAAAGACATTAATATGGATATGCGAGGTGCATGTGATGTGGGACCTACAAGATGTAAATTTCCTTCATCAAAGCAGTTACTAATTGTCGAGTTTGCCGTGGCGCCATATGCGGCTGTTCCTGGACGGGAAATGCAAAGCGTTTTTATTTTTACCTTCTCCAGTCAGTAGCTGCGTTCCCACTTCACACGTCCTCCACATCGCTTAACCAGCTGCTCTGAGCGCCACCGCGTGACCCGCGCGCGCTGACCCCGCTCATTAGGAATTACATCACCCTAATGTATCGATGCGTTACGTAAGGCCGCCGCGCGAACAATGGAAGCGGCGCCTGCACGTACAGACCGGCGGACGCAGACACACAGACAAAGAGCCTGCAGGCGGGCACGCGCGTGCACGCGCGGTGCGTAACGCGATGTTTCCCTAACGGCCTATCAATTCCTGTGTGTAGCAACTACAGGTTCCAAGCCGTCATCAAAATCCAAACAAGATCCGTCAGCAATTAGGGGAATAGGAGGGGACATTAGAAAGACGAGCTGCTATCCGGCCTACATTCCCATTCCCTGCACAGCGGGCTGTGGTATGAGCCTGGCAGTCATGGAAGACCCACGCATACCCTGGGTCATCTATATTCCACCCATGTTATGGCAATATTGATATTGGCAGCCAGGCTGCTGATATTGGGTACGTAATGATGCAATTAAAACAGGAGCCATTTTACTATTATTGGCAAGAATGTGAGTCTCCCCCCTCCCATTTTAGGAGGCAAATATGATTTGGAAGCAGTGCAGAAAGATCCGGAGAGAACCCGGTTGTAATAAAGGAATTCATCTTGTCGTATCAGTGTCGTTTTTGGTTCATCTGTTAATGCAGCTTATTAGAGGGAGGAAGTTTTGTGGTGGTTCTTATATTTACATAAATCTACCATGCGTGTGCAGGTCTGTGTTCTCCTCCAATCATCAAGAACACTGCCATAATTCACCTTGCAACAAACCATTCAGCCGAGTCTTATGTTTTGCTTAACTGCACTCAAGTTGAGTATCAAATATATAATGAGAGAGAGATGCTTTTGTTATCCATTATCTGCAAAGATATGAGTTCTGAGAAAGAGCCCAGAATGAAGGAAAGATGCAAATCAGTCCAATAATACTGGTTTACGTACAGGTTATATACCTTGGAAATAAAAGACCTGAGTGCTTTTAGAGCCATATGTTGTTTCTTTGTTCCAAGAGGAGAGATGCCTCAGTGTCACTTATGTTTCTGATTAGCAAAATGATTTATGCCACCATGACTCAAAAATTCAGACAGCAAATGTGAAAATACATTGTGATTAGACCAGATGTGCACAATAAAACGGGATTCTGTTGTAATCTGTGACTACTTAGTTTATACGATGCTAATATAAGACACTCTTGGATGTGGCAAAGTCACTCTTTTTAAAATGTGACTATAAATGATTGGAAATAAATTGTTTGCTTTATGCTGGATGGCATGAGTGGGTTGATAAATTGGGAACAGTTTTGTACCCTGACTTATCTACAAGACAAACCTGGTGGAGATCACAGGGATTAATTGCTTCAGATGTGTGAAACGCAGCTTTCCCATTCTTCCCTGGGCATTCTGCACCTAAACAATGATTAATCACCCTTTAACTATTCTCCAGAGGATATCAGCATTTGCCAAGCCTGGCCTTATCCACCCAAATCCGCTTGTGCAGGTTTTGGAAGCGACTTGCCAGGTACAGAGAAGCCAACCTGTCCTCATTCCTTATCAGATTAGTGAAGTGTCAGTAAGCAGACGCAGCACATCAGCATCTCCTCCCTCCCCAAACTTACCGCCTCTCCCCGAACCCTCCGCCCCCAAAACGCCGACCGCGCGCTGGCAGACGGGAAGGTGCTGCTGAGCCTCTGCCAGCGGGAACCATCACATCCCCTCGCCCGTCGTGGAGTAAAGAGCATCCTTCAGAGAGGTCCCGTGTTCCCGAAGAGGCCGTGGCCTCTTGGACGGTCGCTGACGGGTCGTCGCTGGCGAAACCTGCGGCCCGCTCGTTAACAGCGGCGGTGGGCGGGCATGGCGAGCTCCACGACAACGGCGTTAAACAACAAGCGCCCTTGAAATGCGACTATACATCCAGACGCTAATGGTCGCGGCCGTGGTCAGGTTTAATATTTGATGGAGGCCGAGCAGAGGCGCTGATGTGGCAGAAGGACAAACCGGCGCCGGGTCCCTCGCGGATTTCCTCCGTGACCGCAGCTCGCCGGGGCAGGCCCGGCCTCCGCCTTGACTCGATATCTCAAATGGA
Organism: Lagocephalus sceleratus; assembly: GCA_911728415.1. Lineage (NCBI taxonomy): Eukaryota > Metazoa > Chordata > Actinopteri > Tetraodontiformes > Tetraodontidae > Lagocephalus > Lagocephalus sceleratus. Next base: position 842,075 of record CAJVRN010000032.1, on the reverse strand, counting down.
CAACCTGTGTTGCCTCTGATTTGCATTGGGGAAAGGAGTGAGGCGTGAAGGCTCGCCCAGGGCCCGGCCCCACACCTCGGGCTAATGCTGCCTGCGCCGCCCGCGGGCCCCGAGGGGCCGTCCAACACTCCCGCCGTCCCCGTCCCTCACGCGGCCCGTCCATCTTCCCCCGCGCTCCGCCAGCTGTCAGACGTAATGTATCTCACCAAGACTACCGCCACGCTGCATTTAGCAGACACACGCCGGTGGAGGAGAGCCGAACTCCCCGTCACCCAATACCATCAAGGACCGCCTCACAGCCCCCGTCCAAGACCCAGACCCAGACCCACCGTCTCCCGTCGTCCTCTTGTCGCCTCGCCGCGGTATCGAGCTTGTTTCTGTTGTTGTCTCAGTTTTGTGCAGCTTTAGCTGATTTCTTTTGATGTTTGTGCCACTGGGATGCGCCAACCATAAAATGCATATTAAAACAATCATTTCCAAAAGAGTGGAGTCGCACCCTCCTGTTCAGGTGTTTGAGGGCCTCCCGCCCGCCCCTGCACCCCAAACACAACAAACGCTCCGTTCGCGCCGACATGATCGATGCGATCACGTGACGCGGCGATAAAAACCTGCCCGCGCAGTCGAGCCGCGGTAGAATTCCTCGCTTCGCCTCCGTGAGCTCTGCAGCACGTCTGCTTTACCTTGACAATCCCAGCAGGAGGCCTGTTGGAGCCTGTGATCCGTAACGCTGTAATTATTCACTTGACAAGGTCTTTGCTGTCATACTCATTTAAACATGTGACAAAACACGGGCTTTTTTGACAAGTCTCACATATGTTAACAATGACAATGTGTTGCTGCAGCAACGACAAATTAAAAAGACATCTTTACACCCAGACATACTCTCATAACCGCACAATATGCAATCTGTTACACTCAAAGAAACGGGAAGGGAAAGCTGAACGCACAACAGTGTTAATCAGATTTGTACCTGTCAGATGTTTGGGTGGGGGGGTTATTTATTTAGAGGGAAATAAGATTGTGCTTCGCCTCTTTAAAGGGCTTCGTCTGCTGTGTTTCTCCGGTAATTCAACGATAAAAGTGACGGTGGCAGCAGCGGCAGGTGACCTCGGGCAGCACCCAGCCTCCTCCAAGGGTCACCCAGTCACACCCAGGCCCGGCGGGGGCACACGGATGGACGTCGACACCCTTCGGGGGGATCCCTCTGCCTCCCCAGCAGGTTACGCTGGCAAACATCTTTGAACTGGAAAGCTGCAGAAAGACAAACCTCAAACGAGCGAGTGGATCTGAAGAGGACCTCGTGACCGGAGGACAGGTGGGGGCGTCGTGTGGAAACCACCCACAATGGTCCGCAGTCAGGGAAACACGCAGATAGACGAACCCCCGGTTCAAGCCTGAATCCCAGCGTCTCCCTGGTGAACTGGATACTTCTGAACACAACAGGAGACATTTGATTAATTTTGGCGTCACCGGCTTGGCTGAGAGCCAGAGCGCTATCGTTGGCTCGCCATTAATTTGGATAAACGAGGGCTAATTTAAGAGGATGGAAATCGTTCAGACACTATTCCCCGTTGTGGAAACGGCCCTCCCGCCCGAACCGGAGCCGCGGTGGGCCGTGGCGACTCATCGTCGGGCAGGAAGGGAGCAAAGTTGGGCGAAGGCTTCGCTCCCTGCTCGGAGGGGTCCGGGGCCCAGCAGCCGGCAGGTGCAGCAGTTTATCACAAACCCAGAAATAATTGAAAGTGACAACTGGCAGCAGCACAAATGATTTATTAGTCTTTTACTCAGCTCCGAGCCATCCTTCAGGCTGGAATCAATTATTCACCATCTACTGTATGTGTCTTCAAATCATTAATTCTACTGTGCAGAGCCAAACGCTGTCCCACTTCATGCAGCACCTCCTGCACCAGCACCCCGGATGACACCCGTGCACGTGAGAGCCCCCACGCTGGTCCTCAGCAGGAGAGCATCAGGTCACCTTCTTTGTCTTTTCATTGCTAGTAAAGCTGGTGCGCGCATGCTCGTGTGTGTGTGTGTATGTGTGTGTGTGTGTGTCTGGATGCAGGATGTGTGTTTTTAAACACCAATTCCAGGTAAAAAACAGAAGTAAATCTAAACAACATCTGCCCCGTCTCTTCATCCTTTTCCAGTCTGCTTCTTTGTGTTGGTTTCATTTCTTAATAGTTTGGGTTTTAGATTTGTCTCATGTGCTTCTCAAGTTCAGCAGGCTGCATTTTATTTGTTGTACAGCACCTCCACTCCTTTCATCATTATGAATACAAAGCATATATAATGTGCTGCCTCCGTATTATTAATTATGGAAATAACACAACAAAAGCACATCCTAAATCCATTACTGTTGTAAGCTAGACTTGTCTCAATAAATCAGCATCTACAATCAAAATTGAAATAATTTTTTATGCATAATGTATGCGCATGTTGCCACAACATCTGTTCATTATGCAGAGTAATGCGTTCTTGTAGTTTTTAAAAACTTCAGTCCTATAAAATAATCATAATGACTGCTTCATTACAGAGAGCAGGAAGACAGAAGTACATTTTACAATATGTCTCTTGATTTACAGTTTCATTGACTTTTTATAGTCAAGTCAATCACAAGTTTGAGGAGCGAAGTGTGGGGGAAGCCTCATTAAGGCAGATGTTTGTGGATTCACATGCCTTCATACATGCTCATCAGGCTCACAGGAAGTGGGTGTTAGTGGTGCTGGGACTCACAGCCTGACTCCTCCTGCTCTCATAAAACACGTCTCCGTACCTGCACCGCCTGCATCTTTCAAAGTGCTGCCAGAAACTTTCCTCATTACTCAAACAGTGCCTCTTTTATATGTATTGATTATGTATATTTTTATAGTAAATATATTTTGGATCTCTTTGAGATGATTTTGAGACGAATGTTTTTTGGGGTAAATGATGTCCACGTACGGGGACGGGATGATGTAATATAGAGGCTAAAGCCGGTCTCCTCGGCTAATAGTCTCCTCTCACCTGTGCTGTTAACACACTGGTCTAACTCTCTCGGACCCCCCCACTCATTGTCCTCACTGTGGTCGGCTGCTGTGAGACATCGGGATGTGCTGCATGTCTCAAGATGCAGACGAGGAGAGAGAGCAGCCCGGAAGAGTGCAGGCGAGTGTTAGCCTGTCCAAATGTCAATCATCTACTTATACATTCTATTCAGGGTTATGAGCGAGCACGTCCTCCGTGGTCCAAGACAAAGACTCAGAACCAATTTGACCATGAAAACTTCCCCGACTGTCTCTAATGTCTGTCCACGGAGGAGGATTTAATGCAGCCTAAATATACGCACGTGTAGGTGAACGGTGGTGGTTGTTGTTTCTGATAAGAAGGAGCAGAACGATAAGTGTTTGGCACCATTGTGTCCCACAGATCTGCTCCTTGGAGCTTTTATGATGCTGCTGCTGCTTTGAGTCTGGCTACGTGGAAACATTTACTGTCTGTGTCACAGCAGTCGTGGCAGCTCAGGAGTGACGAAGAGCAATACTGGTGTTGCACCAGTGTACCACTGTGGGATTGTTATCTGTGCAGCACATGCATCACACACTGATGCACACTCCTCTTTCCTCTGAATGCAACATGACAGCTTCCTTTAGTTTCCCATTTCCAATTCAGATAACATGGCAGTCTTGATCTGGCATGAAGCGCTTAGGAGATGTCGGCTGATATGAATTGAAGTGTCAATAATTCCTGCAGTGAAACACTGTGCATTTAAAATGCACAAGCTTCCAGAGGATGTGTGTATTCTTTGATACAGAGATTATGTTATCAGTGCTGAGGGTGTCGCACAGAACACTATTCAAGAACTGATTGATAATGCAACACAGCATCAAACATTTTATTTACATTTACTTAAGAAGCAAGGAAATTGATTTCTATCTAAACAGCACACGTTCTTATTTCTACGTTTTGGAAGCCTTCAGCAGATGCTCCCCACAACAATGACTCAAAATGGATTTAATATGCTTGACGCCGAGATTAAAAGCATCTAATAGAGATGCAGAGAGGATGTGAAAAGTTACCACGTTTTGGTTTTAATGTCACCCAACATAATGTATCAGCTGACTTTATCCCTTCTGCTTCAGCTCTGGATTAAAATCGTCTGATATAAAACCTATTCAGGATGTAGTGCATGCATAATACTGCAATGAATGCAGATTACAGATTTCCATAAGAATGTATCAGAAGTAAAGAGTTAATAGATGTAGAGGAAACAGCAAATAAACGACTTCACATCCGTTTTCCATCTTGTTTCTCAACTCTACTTTCTGAGGTCAAGAAGATCAATGACGCCATAGTTAAGGTACGAGTTTGGATTCAGCTGGGGGGGGGGTTGCCCATCAGGTTGGTCAGGCCCCCGGGGGGGAGTCAGAGGGTCTACCAGAGCCCCACATGCCTACAGACCCCCCTGACCTGAGGAGAGGACCTTGAAGCAGGCCTTCCCGATGAGGTTGGTCCCCTTCACAGCTCTCACTCACACGTTCTGTTTAGCTCCATATGACGCTCACAAATGGGACGCTGCCTATATAAACCAGCGAGGAGCAAACAAACTGCTAATGTGTCAGGATATTATAGCATTTCATGTTGATTGATGTGTTTCTTCTGGGTCTTTTGAGTCAGAGTCGGCGGACGTAATCAATACAGCTTATTTATTAAAGTAACGAATAAATTAATGCGTGAAATGGAAACGTGTGTGTGCAGCTGATGTGACCATCAGGTTTGTGCAGACATAAAGTAAAGATGCTTATTTCTGGCCTACAGGAACCAAATATATCCCCTTTATTCACAAAAAGCCCCTGTTTCCAGCAGGATGTGTGTGTTTCCAGCAGGACGTGTGTGTGTGGACAGGACCTCTGTGCTGCCTCTGCCGTGACTCTCCTGCATTTATAAATGTATGTCGTTCACTGCATCCACCTCCTGTCATCTGCTGTGATCCATCAAAGAGGCTTTCAGCGTTTCCTGCCCTTTCTGTCGGGCTGACAGCTCCTGCGCTAGCAGCAGGATTATTTCTCAGGTTCCTCCACTTCAGTGAAAAATGGCCGCAGAGGCAGCTTTAATATCCTCGTCTGAGCTGACGTGAAAATGTGACCCAACGCTACAACAATGATGCAATAATCTCGAATTAAGTCATGAATAATGCACTGGAAAGTCATGAAGAATAATTAATAATTCAATAGATAAATAATTTACAAAATAATCAAATAAATAAATGATGGCACACCATAAATAAAGCATCACATTAATTTTTTCCCCTTGGCAGCCTCATGCAAGAACGCTGCCAACAGAGGTGGATTCATGGAGGCTGCGCCCAGGAGTTGAGATACAACCTCAGTTAAGAAAAGAACTCAGATAGCTGTGAGGTGAAGACGTGTATTGTTTTCCAGAATACCCATGTAATTCTCTCTTTTTTTTATCTCTTTAGATTCTTTTAGATTTTATGGATTCATCTATTTGAGTTATCCAACCGTTAACGACTGCCATCAAAATCTGCCTTATGGTTTGTGGGTTTTTTAAAGGAAGTGAGATTAGCCATCACGTCACTGTGCGAGCTATTTAGATGCGTCTGCATACAGAAGGGAAATATCAAAGATGGCGGTTTGATTAGAGCGGAAACTTCTGCAGCGGTCTGTAAAGACGATCAAATACAGTGAGCGTCTCCTGGATGCTGCCACACGGTGGATTTCTCCAGGGTCACACAGATGTTTGAGCTCTGATTTTATGGCACCAATAATGGGGTCTGGGTTTAGGGTATTTGTACCCGAGCGCGCCTCATTTCTCTTCCGTTCTGCTGGTTTAACTTCGGGCGTAGAAATGCAGTAAAATGATGGCGTTGGCTCACGCTGAGGACGTCTCCGCCTGAGCTGCTCTCTGCCCACTGCATCATTTTCTGCCATCTGCCTGTCAACTTTACCCTCGAAGGAAAATATCAACAGACCCATCTGCAGTCTAGTCACCAGCACCGTTATCCTTCCAAACCAAATAAGGACAAACTGGAAATGCAGGGTGAGTAAGTCACTGTTGTATCAAGGAGGAATGGCGTCCCACAGAGGAGCTCACATGAAGGCAAACACAGAAAATACTGCCCGGCTTCTGCGTCAGAGCGGGGCTTTGGAGAGATTCCTGTCAATTCAGCGTTAAAGAAGTTCATTAAAATAGATTTTTCTCAGCATAAACGATACAGTGATATTGAACTCTGTCCGTTCCGTGCTGAACTGGCGGTGTTTGACTTTGGAATTTCTTTCAAACTGCGACAGAAGAGTTCTTACAAACCATAAAATTCATTTCCTCCCAGCGACTGCAAACAATTGGATCCCCAAAAAGAGGCAGCAGACACAAAGATTAATTTAAAAAAAGGGAAAGCCGTACAATGGACACATGGATTGTTTTATTAGAAGCCAGTTGCATGGCTGCAGAAATGCCAAGAAAATATGTGTGAGGGTCCAGGGATGGACAGCGCTTCACATAAAACAGTCGAAAAATGTGCAACAGACAAAACCAGGCAATGTGGAATGGAGGAGGCCTCTAATGAAGCCAGCTGGTCCCAGTCCAGACAGGCAGAGGAGGGGGAAGGATTGATAGAGGGAGAGACCCACGGGGGTGGGAGGAGAGAGAGAAAGAGAGGGTAAGACATGTAGGATGTATGGCCGCCCAGGCAGCTCTATTGTATCAGGAGGCACCAGTAGGTGTGTTTCTTCCAAACTCTGCAGAAAAATCTCGAGCCATGCCAGCCCGCACGTCTGCTAATCGAGCAGCAATTACTAGCCTAATAGATGTTTTTTTATTCTGGGTCTTGTTGTCTTACAGCAGCCATGTTGGGGGGTTGAGCACCATTATGGTGAAGGGGAGGCGCAGCTCGCCGGTTGGTTTTCCTCTTCCTTCCTCTTCTTTGTCGCGTTGCACTAGTTTCTGCGTTAGCCTCTCCCCCTCTCTTCCCAGCAGGCTTTTGATTAAATATGGAGGTAATGGTGTGATATAAAGAGGATACTCTGCTGCAGCTGTCTGTCTCTCAGACTGTGTGGAGAAAAAAATGCCTGTGTTTTAAAGGGATTTCTTTAAAAGTTTGGGGATTTTTTATACTTTCAATTGTTTGAAAAAGTGAAGATTGTGAAACAGTCTGCTTGTGATGTCAGGCTTGAATATAAACTTAATGCTTAATGTGTGTGTGCTGCAGAGAACAACCAGCACTGAGCTACGCTATATGGCCAATTTGCTCATTTGTCTTCACACACATGAACTTGAGCTGACATCTGATTCTGTTTCCAGAGGGCTTAACATGATGCTGGCCAACCCTCTGCAACTCCAACAGTTTCAACTCTCCTGGGAATGGTTTCCTCAAGGTGTAGGTGTGTTTATGGGAACGTTTGACCTTTGTTCCAGAGCACAGAGGTGAGGTCAGACCCTGATGTTGGCTCACATTCTCCGCTCTAATTCACCCCAAGGGGGTTCTGTCGGGTAGAGATCAGGACTCTGCAGCACAGTCAAGGTCTTCCTCATCCAGGTCTTCATGGACTTTGTGTTGGAAGAGGAAGGGGCCGTCTCTAAAGTGTTCCCACAGAGTCGGGCGCATGAGTCCAAAAGGCCTCGGTATGGAGAAGCATTAAAAGTTCCTTCAGTGGAACTAAGGGACCAACCCTGAGAAGACCCCCACACCATAATCGCCCCTCTACCAAACATTACACATGGCACAAGAACCGTTCCTGTGGCAACCGCCCAACCCAGACTTGTCCATCGTATTGACAGAGAATAGTGATCCTTCACTCCAGAGAACATGAGAACATCTGCTGTGGTCCAGGGGTGGTGTGTTTACACTGCCATGGAGGTGAACACCTCAACCTGATCTGGGGATGAATGCATTTGGCAATATGGCGTCTATGCAGTAGCTTATTCTAGAACCTACCACTAGGGGATTACCACAGCATGTGAGTTTAATTTGATTTCCAGGTGAAATATTATTCCTGTCTTGTCTTTGCCACCACTAAAGCTGTTCCATATGCTCACAGCAAAATAGTTGATTTCTTTAATAACAAAGACCTGAGAGTCAATATCAGGGTGCAAGTAAGACCCTCCTGCCTTCCTCAATTCTACATATGGAAATGACCGATTTCAGAGCTTCTGGAGTACATACTTTGAGATCCATACTTTGAAGTACATACTTTCCACTGTTGCTGCTGCTGTCCCAAGTCCACACAAGTCACGTCTCAGGCCTACTTGATAAAATAGCCGGAGCAAGTACACTTCTGGGAGCACACTTACACTGTTCTTGGCAGCTTTTGAGCTTTCAACTGGAACAGGCGATTGCCGATTTTTCAGAGGAGCTGGAGAGTTAAGAAAATGACAGATGTTAATTCACTGTTAACATTGATGACCTTCATCTTCATCACAAGTGTGTAGATGTAAATGTGATTTAATTATTATCCAAGTACCCGAGTATTCAAAGAAGTAATGAGGACAGAGGAAGTCTTTCAGGGGAATTCAAGCTTGAGCTCATGTGAGAATCATCTTTCACAGTTGCTCTCATTTAGCCCATGAAACACCTTCTTTTCTTCACCAGATCATAATTGCATTTAACAGTGTTAAACAGTGCAATGTTAACGGTCCCACCGTTCTGGACCCTCACCCTCACACACACACACATCACCACCCTGCTGACATGACCCCACATGCTCGCCTCTTTGAAAACACAAGAGCAGTCTGAGGTTCTGTGCCTTGCTCGAGGACACTCAGACCTCAGCACTGCACTTCCTCCTTTTTCCTGTTTGTTTGCTGGATTCATGTTGAATGGCGAAGCATTCCTTTTGGAGTTATTTAGTGGAATTTTTAGCTTTGTGAGTGATTGAATGACTCCTCAGCCGCTCCCAGCTCTCTGAGGGCTTCAGCACCTCGTGGGTTCTTTGGAGCTCAGTGATCATTTGGCTAAATGAGGAGCCTCCACATGTTTGTGGGAGCTGCAATAACGCTGTGCTGTCAGCAGACGGGTGCAGACCTGAGGGCCCCCCCATCATGTTGGGGCAATGGAACCATTGCGCTGATACTAGGCTACCCTGAGCTTGCCCACTAGTTTCCTTCCAGGTCGTACAGATACAGAAAGATGGCTTAGTTTTGTTCTATTTTATATGCATAGATTTGTAAAGTTCCCAGTATTGGTGAACAAATAAAAATGAACACTTGAACACTACGTTTAATTCTGATGTTAAATGTAATGTTTCACAACTGGGGGTTCATGGACCCTCAAGTGGTCCTTCTTGTAAAGGCAAAAGGTCCATGAAATTAAAATACCCTATAAAATAATAAACACAAATAATTCATTTTAATAATAAAAATATCCTATGACAATTATAAAAATGGGATTATTTTTACTCAAATATGACTGAGACTTTATCTATATTACAGAACCTAACAGGATTTTTATGCAGATTACAGCTGCTTCACAAGTTAATTTATTATATTTTATTAGGAGATCTCACCCTCATTTGCATTGTTCAAAGTTACAGCATAGAAATTTATCATAAATGTGGAGGGGGTTCAGAACCACTGTTAAAGGAGCAAAGAAAGCAGTGGGCCACATGTAACAGAAAAAAACATGTAAATCACATCCGTACAAGAAAAAACAACATCCAAATGCAAACGTTCTGATATAACTGTTACTACTACTACTACTACTACTACTACTACTACTACTACTACTACTACTACTACTACTAATAATAATAATAATAATAATAATCATAATAATAATAATAATAACAACAACAACAACGATGATGAGTAGCCTTTGAAAAGAGAGATGGAAGGCCTGCTCAACTCCCCCCTCCAGCTTTGTGACAGAAATCAGTGAACAAAAGCTTTAATCTGCACTTTCATCACAATTTCCACACCAATAATCCCAAACTGTCTTTGTGGAGTTGAACTGTAGCACTTTGTTTAATGTGGCTAAAATGACATCATTCTTAGCGATGGTCTCATGAAGCCCCTCAGCGTGTCGGGGGCAGTGCTCGGATTTCCCTCTTTAAAACCAAATTAATCCCTTTTTCTTTGAAGGCTGTTTTTCTTTTTTGCCCTCTCAATTTCAGTTCTACAGAATTAAATTTTTCCCATTCATTTCCCAACAATTGACTGATGAGCTTCTAACATCTGTATGAATAAAAAAACTTTATTTCTTCGTGAATCATCTGTTTGTTACTATCATAACATGAAGTATATTACAAATTACGATTTATATTGATGAAATGGATTTATTTATTTTAAATTATTGTGATTAAAACATGATTTGATTCAGATCGAAACGAGTTTTGAAAAATTAACACAAAATTAAGACTTTCACGAGTTTGAAGAGTTAATTGTCATAAAAAAACTCTTTGAACAAATCTTAATCAAATTAAGATGATGCACATTAAAAAACTGTTATTCTTACCTGAGTTTGAAATGAAATAGCAATAGTCCAGGTGTAAATACGATCCAGGTAAAAGCAGGAAAAAACCCAATTTAATAATGATCTGTTAGGAACGTCACTTTGTGACGTGCAGCTGCAGCTCAGGCTACATCAGAGTTTTGTCAGCACCGCTTTATGAACTCTTTGTTCTAAATGAAATTTCTATTTTTAAATCAAAACCCAACACCTGCTTTTATGATGTGACTCAAAAAAACAACGTGTAGCACCAAAGTGACAGAAAATAAAGTTACTAAACAAAAGAAATCAGCTGGTTTTCTGTTCCAGGAAGAAGCAGAATACCGATTTATGAAACTGACAGGAATAAAGAAACAACAATGAAAACATGTCTGACGATGAGCGTTGCCAAGATGGAACACGATGCATCGGCAGCAACAACAGGCGGAAACCTTTGTCTGATTGTGTGTGGATCACAGACGTCTCCTGTCCCACATTCATCGCTGCAGAAAATTATTTGTTTTGCAAGAAAATGGGATGAAGAGCCGGAGCGATGTTCTCCTGGGAGGGGAGGGAGTCAGGGGGCTTTGTCGGGTGGTGGAGCTGGGCGTGTCCAGAGCTCCACCCGGGGGGACAGGAAACACCTCGCACCCTCCAGGCCGGGCCGACGCTGGAACCAGCCTGGGAGCAGGGAGGTGCGTCCAGATGTTGAGGGGAGCAGGACATCGATGTTCAGATCCTCCTTGACCTGCTCGATGTGCCCAGCGCCAGAAGAGACCTGACGGGAGATGAAACATGCTTCATTACATCCGTTTCAGCATCCGTCTTTAAAGGAAACAGATGTGAACACACGTCTCGGCTCAGCAGCCTCCTCTCTACTCGCCGTGTCTGATGTTCAGCAACATGGAGGAGGGACGCCATCGGCTTCCCCGCTGAACAGTAACGTCTCTATTTGTCCTCCCCGGGGACCCGGCACTTGTCGGCGTGCAGCTCTGCACAGATATATCCCTCCTCTGGCTCCCAGGGAAATCACCTCGTTTGTTTTGTGTCAATCCCCTCAAATCCTGCGCTGCTATTGTGTCCTGCGCCCTCCCCCGTTTGCCCCCCGAGGATACAGGCGGCGTTATTCCTGCCTGTGTGTAAAAAAGGTCAACCAAAGCACCACGTTCACCGTGAGAGAGAAACCTTGTTCAGCTCTATTTATGCCTCTATTCTCTCTGTTCTTCCCCCCTTCACGCTGCCCCCCCCCAATATGAGCCTGGGCCTGCACAAGGTTTCTTCCTGTTAAAGGGGAGTTTTCCTGCCACTGTTGATTGTTGGGGGTCCCGCCCTGAGTTTCTATGGCGAGCCTGCAGACTACTGTGATGTTGACAAACCCTGTTTAAATAAAGATGGATTCAAATCTGCTCTCATGTCAACAGATCGGACAGTTATTGATCCAGAGTGTGGTTAAACCGTGACGACGTTTGAGAGCTGGGTCAGGATCTGTTGTTGCTCAGTTGATGTTTACCGATTGGGGTTAGGGTTGTCCGGTCCCCTTAATGGGACTGATGAGGTGCTCCCAGTCACACACAGACCTAAACTCAGTCCTAACACATGACAACCGTATAGACATCGTGATGCTGTTGCTGTGGCGACCGCCGTTGGTTCGCCTGTTCTCCTTTTCTCCGCTGACTCCCGTTCCCTCCTCGGGTTCTGAGCTCAGGCAGACTCAGCTGTGTGTGTGTGTGTGTGTGTGTGTATGTGTGTGTGTGTGTGTGTGTGTGTGTGTGGTGACGGGTCCCTGGGGGGGCCACACACCTCTCGCTCAGAGGCCCCTGACACGGGCGCCACCAACTGGGCGGAGGGTGAACTTGTGCCGCCCTGAACCGAATCCTCAGCAGGAAGTGCCGCCCTGGTTGGGGCCGGGTTAACCATACCTGCACCGGGGGGTTAACCCCGCGCTGACAGCCTGGGCGGGGCCACGGCGGAGTCTGAGGACGGCATTTATCTTGACACTACGTGATGGCACAACAACGGGCGGCGGCGGCGGCGGGAATAATGGCCATTGTGAGCAGGCTACCCAAGCAGGTGCAGCGACGCCCCCTTCCCCCTCCCCCATCCCCGATACCCCCGCATATCGCACACAGATGTTCCACATCAAAAGCACCTAAAAAACCTCTCCACCCTGAGTATGTAAACCCAGATAAGGAGGCTTTCAGGCGGGGGACTGGGCACGGAGCACCTTGCCATTCAGCCTTTCTTCCCCTCACAATGAACACTCTGGGAGCGGAGCGGCTCCCGCTCCCTCCGCGGGGTCACGGAGCACGCAGGTACCGTTCCTGCAAAAGACATCTGAAAAACCACGAGAAAGGGAGTGATATCAGAGTGTTATTTGGATGCAGCTGGGGGGGGGCATGATTGAATAACAGTAATTAAAGCAGTTATTCGTTCGCTGAGCACCTGCATGAGGGATGATACCGCTCCGTAATTCAGCTCAGTTTAACTTCTCTCAGCCGCTGGTTCAAGCGTCGCCTCATTAATCGCTGATTGGCATCGAGTTGTTTGCACGAACAAACTGTTTACTCAGTCCCCCCCCACACACCACCCACCCCCACCCCCCTGAATGCAGCATTAGGACCTATTGTGCACAACGCACACCAAAAGTGTTCTGAGGGGACTTGATGTAAAGCTTCATGCACGTAGATAAGAGGGCAGCAGATCGGATCAGTCACAGAGGGAGCAGCACGTTCACAGATGTGACACCAGAGATCTAAGGGAAGCTTTTATATTGTGTCTTTATTCATCAGCTCGGTTGGGTCACGGCCCTGGAGCCTGTTCACGGGTCTGAAGGTGGGAGCTGCTCTCATGGCGTCCTGCCTCTGCCTGTCGTTCGTAGGCTTGTTTACTCACTCGCTCGTGGATGGTGCGTCGTTCTTGGGGCCCGGCAGACACCAGCCTCCCACTCCTGACGCCTGAAGACACATCTGCCAGTCAGCGTGAAGTGGGGTCGAATCCCCAAGGCTGCCCAGTCCTCGCCGCCACGCACACGTTAATTTATGCAGCGCTTTACATCCAGCAGAACATCAAAACACAATCAAGTGGAGTGACAACTACACCCAGACACCCTGCATTCATGCATTCATTTATTCAGTCATGCATTCATTCATTCAGTCATGCATTCATTCATTCATTGGGCGTCAGCTGAAATAGGAGGTAAATAAGAGAAAAACTGCTTTGTTTGGATCTTCACAACAACTGTGAGGGAGCAAACGTCTCAACATTACTGACATTTAAAGTGCTTCAGAAACAGAGAGAACACGGTTACATGTTCAGAATACCTCATGACATCATGTGTAATTGTTATCCGTATGTCATGTTTAAAGTTACTTTTTCATTAGTGTTTTCTTGATTCTTTGATGTAGTTTTCCTCAGTTAAATTGTCTGAGTATTTGAGTCAGACATGTTTCTTCTAATGTGAGTAAGTGAGTAGGTGATGTGGGTGGAGTCTCAGGGCACCAGGAAATCATAAATACATCCATAAAGTTTCTCAGTCCTCTGGACCTTCTGTGGATCACCTCTGGATCCCATCTGGACCTCCTGTGGATCACCTCTGGATCCCATCTGGATTTCCTGTGGATCACCTCTGGATCCCATCTGGATCTCCTGTGGATCACCTCTGAATCCCATCTGGATCTCCTGTGGATCTTTTCTGGACTTGGACCTCCTCCAGACCTCTTCTGGATCTTCTCTGGCTCTCCTCTGAATCTGGATCTCCTTTTGACCTTTTCTGGATATCCACTGTCTCTCGACTGGACCTCCTCTTGACTTTTCTGGACCTTCTCTGGATGTCCTGGACTTGAATCTCCTCTGGACCTCCTCTAAAGCTCAAGTGGGTTCTTCTGGACCTGGACCTCCTCTGAACTTCCTCTGGACCTTCTCTGGACTTGGACCTCCTCTGGGCCTCTTCTTGGCCTACTCTGGATACACTCTAAACTTTCTCCGAATATTTTCTGGACCTCCTCTAGATCTCCTCTGGACATGCTCTAGACCTTGGCCTCCTCTGAACTTCCTCTCGACCTCCTCTGGACCTGGACCTCCTCTAGACCTCCTCTAGACCTGGACCTCCTCTGGAAATCCTCTGGACCTGGATCTCCTCTGGACCTCCCCTAGACCTGGACCTCCTCTGGCACTCCTCTGGTCCTTCTCTGGACCTGGACCTGGACCTCCTCTGGACCTGGAACTCCTCTGGACCTTCTCTGGACCTCCTCTGGACCTTGCTGTCACTCTGCTGATGGCGACTTGACATTTTCCTGAAAAGTTTCATTGTTAAAAGTTTGAACGTCTCAGCATTAGAGTGTTTTAATGAGAGCAGTTCCATCTGCTGAGGACTTGGATGAAGACGTTACCAGAGCTTATATAAACTGTTGTCTGATGCGATTCCTGAAGTTTGAAATCAGATAATTCGTGCGCGGCAGCAAACAAATAAAGGGAGGATTGAGGGAGCTCGTGTCGCGCAGCCTCTGGTGATTACAGAGCCGATCTGCCAACTAATGCACCTGCACACTGGAGACTCCACGCTGGAGATCTCCCACCTCGCCGAGGGTTGAGGGACCCCCGACCCCTCACCTCTGGAGCGGCCACAGCAGCGCTGCTAACGCGGACGGTTGCTCCCGCGGACGCGGCGCTGCGGTTTAACGGTGGTTGTCACCGCGCGAGGGGAGGCAGAGCAGCGAGCAGCTGTGGCAATATTTCCAATATTTACTCTCCTCCGCCGAGTGCAGTTGCTCAGGCCTTAGAGGAGCAATCAAACATCCGGAGATGGTCGCGAGATTCTCCCTTTAAGCCACAAGGTTTTATTTGAGAAAGAATACCTTCTGTTCATAGGATTTGCAGCCATTTCATTTGAATCCATCTGTTTTAAGGTGAAAAGAGGGAAGAGGGGGAGTGAGGAGAAATAAAGCAAACAAACAAAAAGAGGGAAAAAAGGAGGCAGGCTATTGAACAGAGCGTGTTTGCACATCATATTGTGCTTGATGTAATGTAGGTCAGTGTTCTGCACAGCACCAGATAAGACACACAGAACAAGTGTTGTGTGTACTTACAAGCAAATATCTGTCAAAATAAAAATTGACAGATCTACAAGAGCCTCCTCTCTCTCTCCTGCTCTCTGTCTCCCTCCTGTTTTTTCTATCTTTTTTTTTTTTTTTTTTTGGCCATGGAAGTGCTTCCTTCGTCATTAGCATTTTGGAAAAAAGGGCCAGAGATTTGGGCCTATCTCGCTCCACTCGCTGCTGCAAAGCCAGTCTGGCCCAGGTTGTTATCTGTGTACTACAGAGGTGCAGCTGTTTAGCAAATGGATTTGCAGATTTTTAAAGGGAGATGAGGAGGGGAAAAAGAGGGGGAAGAATCAGGTATTCACAACCAGCCTCCCCAAACTAACCTTCTGTGGACGCGTGTGTCTGAGGATACGCCTGCTTGTTTCCTTATCAACCCCTATATTATTTTGGGAAATGGAATTCAACCAAAAACATTTAAAAAAAGAATTCTCTCTCTTTTCCGTCTTCCTTTATTCACGTCCAGGTCTTCTGAGGTGCTGGTTCTGACCAGGCGTCAGACTGGTTCCAGTAGCCTGACTGGTCAGAGGAGGAAGGTCTGAGGATGCGGCTGCCTCAGCTGCTGGCAAGTGCTCCTCTTTTGTCTAATGCTATTCCTCTCAAGGCTGAGATGCTTACACACACACACACACACACGCACACTCACACTCACTCACACACACACACACACACACACACTCAGAGGAATTCTGTTCGACTTAGGGCCCCACGGGAGAGAGAGGGGCCTGGAGCCATTGGAGACATGGAGGGTGGTTTTAAATGCACACTTACACAAACACACCCCCTCTTTAAAATACAAGCATGTATAGATCCTTACACACACACACACACATGTGCGCAAACACACACACTCACACACACACTCACACACACAGCGGGAATGTGATCCGAGCGGCTGCCCTCGCTCTCTTCCAGGAGTTTTCATGCAGCAGGAACAGTGATGCAGAGGTTCTCCAGCAGAGAGGAGTGTGTGTGTGTGTGTGTGTGTGTGTGTGTGTGTGTGTGTGTGTGTGTGTGTGTGTGTGTGTGTGTGTTCTTCTGTCTGTCACACAAACACAGCAGGCTTGAGGCCCGTTGGCCCAGGTTGGCCCTGAAATCCTAAAGTTTGGATCTTTATTTTAAGGGTGTTTTTATAGTGTGGAGCTGCTGCTTCCTCCCGTCCAGGCGCTGGAGCCTCCTCTCTGCGTGTGTTGTTCTCTCCTCCAGTTCTCTTGAATTACCGCGTCTTCACACCAGCTTTTGACCTTTGATGATCTGAAAAAGTCAGAGTGATTATTTTAGCTGGGTGCCTCCCAGTGATTGCACATCCACAGCCCACAGACTATTAACAGCCTGATTGGCAACAGGTCCCCTCTTATATGCAAGAAAATTAATTCAGATTAAATTTTCCCTTTTAGTCATAATGTCAAATGTGTTTATTTATTTTACATAATTTTATTTATTTATTTATTTATTTTCCGGCATGAAATAAGGTTCTCTCAATGCTGAAGTCAACACAAGTCTGTTGCCACTGAATTGGCCATTGTGAAAGTTTTAGACTCCAGCTGTGTGTGTGTGTGTGTGTGTGTGTGTGTGTGTGTGTGTGTGTGTGTGTGTGTGTGTGTGTGTGTGTGTGTGTGTGTGTGTGTGGGGGGTAATGACTGAACTCACTTGCAAAATTAACAAAGAAATCTATTGAAATGCAGAAGAAGGTGTGTGCAGGTGCTGTTTAATTTTATTCATCCTGTCTTTTGCTGAGCCATTAGTGGGTTTCTGTGTGAGCCTAAACAGCGAGTGGGCGGCGAAACTAACACTTCAACTATTGTTCACACGTCTGAAGGCTCGCAGAAATGTATTTAGATGTTGTAATATTGGACCATTGCATTACTATAATCACTATTAAACCATTTAACCTTGAAATAGTTTCTATCGGGCTCTCTGAATTAAAGCAAGCAGCTGCTATCGGAGTTTATTCAGTTTTAATTTGGTAAAACTGATCCAAAATAACACTGATTTCCTGATAAATACCAGTGAAATATACAACTGTACAATAATATCAAGTATGATTTAAATATTCTCTAAATCATTATTAAGCTAAGTTGCAGGTATTTGTCTGTAATTTTGTTCATTATGTTTCTGAAGTGAGAATCAGCAGCTTTATTTCTGGTTTTTGTTGTTCAATCACAGATATTCTCCTTTTTTCTAATGATGTTCTGCAGCTCAGACAGGACACACGACAGTTGTTGGGTCAATAGATCACGCATCTTTTTTTAAATACGTCTCATTACTTTAAGACAGACAAAACAATCTGTTTCAGTGTTACGTGTGGCTTTATATACGGTCCGAGTCAACGTCGAATCACGTTAAATGTTGCTATAACAACGGGCTGCACTGAAGATGTTCGATTCCTGATGAAAGAAACGAACAGCAACAACGGTGAGTCGTTCAGAGGGGAGCCGAGGGGGGGGGGGGGCCCAAATTATAGACTTCATCTAACACGATGTCTCTGTCAGCTGTTCCTGAATCAGGACAAATTTACCCTCGATTTGATTATAAAAGCCACAAATTGTTTAACAAATTATCAATAAAAAAGTGTGATGTGTAAAATATCACACTTTTATGGTGATTTATTAATTAATATATTTTTGATGGTCTATTAAATACAGTAATAATCCTAATTTATCTAGAGCATCAATCATTTGTGACTGGAAGCACACACACACACACACACACACACACACACACACACACACACACACACACACAACACACCAGAGAACAGGAATAAGAACACCCAAGGTGCCTTAATGACTTTATAGCAAAACAATGAGAAATAAATACCCCCCCCTACACACACACTCACACACACACACACCACTCACACTCGTAATGATCCCCTTGTTGGAAAGGTAAGGGGCCACAGCTCTCCTCCTCCTCGGCGGTCTCGATGAAGAGCGAGTGATCACAGAGACAGAGGCAGCCTGGAGGAGCTACTCTAGCGAAGCTTCGAGTGTTTAACACGTCAGCCGACAAACACGGGCTCACCGTCATTAATGTCTTATTGTGTAACCCCCCCCCTAAAAAAACAAGTCCCTTCAAAAAGCCCTCCTTTTGGACCGTCCCTGCTGTTTCCAGTCAGGAATCAGTGCAAATTATTGCAGCCTGCTGCTAAGAGTTACAAGCTAAGGAAGCTAAATGAAGATGAAGAATTGGAAAATGTTTCCAGTTGGAAGAATGTTGATTACCAAGGCTGCTCTCCTGGAGGAATCCCACTATTTATCCTCATATTTTGGGCTGCCGCTCCCCCCTGTGCTCCTCCGGGGGCCTCGCAGAAGCAGCTTGCACTCAGTGCTGCCAAAAGAATTTATTAGAGCAAATGGTATTGTAAGCCCTATGGAAGGCATACCTTATGTGGAGATTTAAAAGATATTAGGAGGATGGTGCAGGCGGGGACCCAGGTGTGCCTGGTAATAACCATTGTCTCCGGTGTGTGTGTGAGTGTGTGTGTGTGTGTGTGTGCGCGTGTGTGTGTGTTTACATGTGGCTCAGTGTGTTTATGGAGCTTCTGCTGAGATCTGGAGGAACAAACACGCCCCGCTCTGCGTCCACTTGCCCGCCCGCCCTGATCCTCGGGTCGGGCCGTGACCCCCCCCCCCCCCGGGGTCGGGGGGTCGCCGTGCCAACGTTGTCGCTACAATGGCGACGTCCTAGGTCACGTGACTTCAAGCTGGCAGACAAAATGGCGGGTGAACGCGGCTGCGGGCTGGTTCTGACCCGGCTGCTGTGCTTAGCGCTGCGTTAAATGGATCCAGGCGTCCGTACGCGTGGAAGCTGCAGCTCTGGCGGTCCGGGGGTGGCGGGCGGCGGCGCTCGTGGCTGCAGATCTGTATTAAGTGTCGCACGGCAGCGACACCTTATCCACATTATGCAGCTCAATTATTTCATGAGCAACACCTGCAAAACAAATTTGGCATTCAAATGTGCTGAGGATGATCAAACAACACCAAAACGCTGTCATTATTCCTTCCTCACATACGGCGGCGAGAGGAAGAGGGGAGAAAATCTCCATCTCTCCATCCTGGATGCACCGAATTAGCCATTCAGCTGGAAGCAAACTTCATTTTATAGACTTCATTCACCTCATTTCCCAAAGTGTATTTAACTGGCATCGCAAACACAGCCGCGCAAACTGACTGGGATCAACAAATCTCCGCTCGCGCGACGGGAACACCGCCGCTTCCGCCATCGTTCCTACCCGCTCGCCCCGTGGGCCGGGCGGGGTGGTGGTGGTGGGGGGGGGCGGCCCGGCGTCTTTGCACTTGCCGGTATTTTCTTTTCCGCTCGGCTAGTTTTGCTCTCTGACGCAGGAGAAATCAGGGCTAATGAATTGCGCCTCCCTGGTTATAATTCCGTAATAGCTGTAATCAGGCCGTTCCGAGCACATGAATATACATGGCCGGCCTCAGCTGCAATCCTGTTGGTGGTCAATATTCTTGAAGCTTTGCCAGTCAGGAAATATTCCTGTTTCCCTGCTCCGTCTTAATGTTATCAGGTAACACACACTGGCATTAAATCCCACAACCAAATAAAAGCCTCTTTTTGGAAGCCTTCACAGCAGACAATGCAGCTCTTAGCAAAAGCCTTTTAAGTGTTCATGTTTTAATGTCATTACGGCACCACGAAGGAGCACACAGCCCAGGCGGGAGGAAAAAAAAACACACCAGCAGAACCCAGCACAAGACCTCAAGGTACATTTGCTGTGAGCTGAGACAAAAAGACTTGAGCAAAGGCAAAAACAAACACGGCGGGTTTATTACGTTGATGCGCTGAATGGCGGAACAACGGCCTCAGCAGTCCTCGCTGACAGCTTCTAAAGCTGCAGATTTGTGCCCATTAGTCACACATTTTAACAAGAAGGTGGTTTCTAAAGTGCATTGATGGGGATTACAGTTCTATCCTTTCCTGTCTTTCTTTCAGGACCGAAACATGCGGCTGATTCCTGAGACGCCAGGAGGTTCCTGCAAAGAAAGGAGTGCAGGAACTATTGTATTTGTTTTCTAAAATGGCAATCCACAGGGTATTAAGGGGCTTAATCTGTGATTAATATTTTAATGAACAAAAATAAGCAGCACATTCTGAAGTTTACACCCCACCAGAGGAAGCTTTATTTACAGCCAGGGCTGACACGCAAGCGTCGACACAAACATATTTAGGTGGAGAGATTACACCGGGGCCCATTTGAATAATCGCACTTTACAGAGTTCAACATATTTGGTAATCGTAGATTAGCTTTTACTGCGAAATTCTTAAGGATGCCGAGCAGGAAGATCGGTCTTTTTTATTTAAATGCACGCATTCTTTCAGAACGGTGTAAAAGTGAGCAGACCAACATGTTCCATCGAGCACACTCTGAACTACTTTACATAAATGTGCGTTTTATTTTTTTTTAATCCATTTTAACCAGCACGTAGAGATCGACCCAAAATATGAAAATGAAAATAAACCTCAACTACCCTAAAAAAAGGATGTGTTTGCAATAGAGGTAGTCCTAAATTGAGCTATTATTAATTACTATTTAAAAAAATATTTTTAATTCTTCACAAAAATAAAAAAAAGACCAGTTTTAATAATAATCCAAAAAAAAAACCCATTTAAAACAAAGGCAGAGATGAACGTTTTTAGTTTTACAATTCAGAAATGCTGCAGTGAGGAGGAGTGTGAGTGAAGAAGAGGAGACAGAGGGTTTGTCCGTGTGCAGCGTTGGGAGGCCGGGCCGCGGCTGCTCGTGACCCGGCGCTGTAATAGTTGTTGCAAAGCAGAAAGAAGAAGAAAACCAGCAGATAACCATCAGTTTCTCCAGTATCTTTCCTCAAAGAGGCTGAAGGCCCACATTGCCTATAATTGGATTTGATTTGCACTCCCAGCATCAGTTAGGGAGATTAAGGGCAAGCACAAAAATCCCCATGATTCCTTTTCATCCAGATGACAAGCACGGCCTAAGAGATTGTGAAAGGAATATCTGTGGCGGAAACCTTCACGTCGTCACAGAGGCTGCTGCAGATGACAGTGCTGCCGAACAAAGAGCCCATCTTTAAGTAGGTTATAATGGGGGCTCTTCGGGGGTTTCCTGCACCAAAACTTCTCCCCGATCGAGACGCGGGAGCCGTGAAGGTGAGGACGAGAGCGGGAATTCTCCACCTGCGTTAATAAATGTAAGTGAAGTCGTCAGAGGAGCCAGAGTGGAGCGCAGGAAAAGTTTGTGCCCAGATGTTGGCAGCAGGAGCTGAGGAGAGCGCAGGACTTGTTTTTCCTCCCTCTATAGCCTGTGGGCAGAGCGAGGTTCTGTTCTGGCCTGATAAGTCATCTATTTGAATGGATCTTCATTCTCACAGGTATGTAAATAAAAAAAAAAAAAAAAAAACAAGCCGCGTTCCTCTCGGCTTTATTCGACTCTTTTGACAACGAGCAACGCTTACACTAGATTAAATCACCATCAATAGACTTCCCCACGCTCGGGTGTCGTATTCTCTCTGCGCTTTGCCAAAAGACTAATATTAGTATCTCCAGAAAATAATCTCTCTTTATTTTGCAAGTTCCCTGCTCAGGCATCCACATTCACATTTATCAGAGGATTTAAATGCGGATGAAATAGTATATAAGCTGGATCCCCTCAGGAGAGGTTCTCATTCTCTTATATTCTTTCAGATGGGGAGAGAAAGGAAAAAAGAGAGGGAGCACGCTGCACCTTGGCGGAGAAAAAGGGAGGAGGAGGATGCCGAGGAGGAGGAGGAATTAATTTTTCCCCTCTGGGAGAAACACATGCTGGATCTCAAGAGTTGGAGGGAATCTTCCCATCTTGCTCTGATTGGCATTAAGAGGGTGTTGGGGGGTGTCGGGGGGGTGAGCGGAGAGAGTTGCCATGGTTGTTACTAATGATTTATTGTCTGAAATGTGAACGTGTTGTGGGGAGAGCTCGTGAATCGCCTTCACGCGCTCCCAGCTCCGCGGCTGCCTCAGCTCCATTCACCAGCGTCACACACATGCTCGGGGAGAGCACCGTCAATATCTGAAATGTGTCACCACATGGAGGCTGACAGGATTTTACACTTTGGTGTTTGGAGTAAAAATATTTTTATTTGATCAAATCATATAGTTAAAAAAAAAACGTCTTATTTTAAAATCCTTTAATTTGACCTTGAACAAATCAGCAGGTTTTATTGAGACACTTTCAGGACCTGCGCCTTTAAATAAATTCTCTTATAATAAAAAATCTTATTTTTGGGTTTGGGATCCCAAATCCTCGTTATCCTCTTTAATTTAAATCTGCTGTGGTGTTTAAAAAGGTGGAGGCGATCGGCGACCGTCGTGTTTCCATGACGTCTGCAGCCGTGGGGTGACGGGCGAGGAGTCGCCTGGCAGCCGGGTTAAAAAAGAAAGTAGCCTTGGACCTCCACCCTCCACCTCACCATTATCACAGGATTAAGGAGGCCGTGTTTTTGTCTTGTGACGTTTGGAATAACTTCACTGCAGACGTCCAGCTGAGGCCTGAAGGTCTGAAGGTCTGAAGGTCTGGAGGTCTGGAGGTCTGAAGGTCTGGAGGTCTGAAGGTCTGAAGGTCTGGAGGTCTGGAGGTCTGAAGGTCTGGAGGTCTGAAGGTCTGAAGGTCTGGAGGTCTGAGGGTCTGAAGGTCTGGAGGTCTGGAGGTCTGAAGGTCTGGAGGTCTGAAGGTCTGAAGGTCTGGAGGTCTGGAGGTCTGAAGGTCTGGAGGTCTGAAGGTCTGGAGGTCTGAGGGTCTGAGGGTCTGAAGGTCTGAAGGTCTGGAGGTCTGAAGGTCTGAAGGTCTGGAGGCCTTTGTGGAGTTTCGGGGTCAAACCTCCGGGTACCAGACAAAGAGGCCAACGTCTACGTTCTACGAGAAGTCAGACCTCCCTCAGCAGGTCACTGGTTTCCCTTCAAGCCAGCGGAGGTTGGTGTGAGGAGAGAGAGGAGCTGTGGAGTTCTGCTTTTGCAGAGTTGAGGGTGCTGAGGCGGAGACAGAAGGCTGAGGAGCTGCAGATCAGACATATTGACTCAATGTATTGACACATGAATTTGGGGCCGAAGTCCTTCTGTGAGCTGTTGATTTAGGTGTCACAGTTCATCTCGCCTGGTGCCAAAGCCTCACAGCTCATATCTCTGCCTTGATCTTCTGGCAGCCTGTGAATTAAAACAGCTTTTTTATTAAAGTACAAGACAGCAAAAATATTCTACACAATTATCATAATGCAGCGTGTTTTCAGCGCTTAGCTCGTTAGAGGGGAAGGTAAACTACGAGCTGGAAAACACGCAGACGATCACAGCAAGCCATTAAAAGTCTGAAATAATGCCTGTGAATTCAAAATGGAAATGAAATGAACGCAACTCAAAGTTTGCTTTCCGCAATATTATAGTGAACTGACTACATTAAAAAGCAATTAAATCGAACTATTGCATTACAAGGAGATGAATTCACTTTCCGCACGTAGAAATGCAAGTTTTTCTTTTCTTTCATAAGCGTGGAGTAAATGAAAGTTCCATTATTGATTTAGAATAATAAAGGAAATGAGCGTGCGCTGTGAAGAGTTCATTATTGGCCCTGATTGAGGATAATCAATCAATCAATAAGCACAGAGAACCACGTGTAGGTCTGCTCCAGTGATCTGATAGGTGTGTGTGTGTGTGTGTGTGTGTGTGTGTGTGTGTGTGTGTGTATGGGGGTAAACTACATAGAGATCAGAGTTTTAATTTGAGCGACTTCTTGATTGTACATAAGGACGCAGCAGGTGCTGCTTCCACGAAGAGTTGGGGTAAATATTGATCCTGTAAACACCCCCCTCCCCCATACCCCCCCACCCCCCCCACCCCCTCCAGTCCCCTCCTCCTCTCCTCCAGCACACGTGCGCGACACGAGCGCGAGGTATCGTCTTCTCTCCACCGTTAGCCCACCATCTCCCACAAGGCCACAGTGGGAAAGGTACAACTGTTGGGAGTGGGCGGCACATCTGTTCCTGGAGACGGGCGCCCCCCCCGGGGTCACCCAGCCTCTTTACTAATGTTTCACCCACACCGGTAATAACCACTCTAGTGTTTCTGCTCTGCTGCAGACACAAGGCCTTGATGGGTGCCACTCGCCTTCAGATCTGCGTTCTGACATTTCTAATAAAAAGTGCATTGAGCGGCGCGCCGCCGCCGCGGCTCCCTTCCCTCCATCTGGCGCAATGTTCACACTTAAGAGGTTAACTAGATTCAAGGTATACGTATTCCTGCATAAATTTGCAGGCGATGGCGCAGCGCCTCGATTGAAGCACCATATGCACGGCGGGGCTGCATGCTATGGATGCCAGCCCGAGAGCGCGGCTGTTCCTGAGCGTATGCAAAGGCACTTTACCGAATTAAAAACTCCGCCGCCATCTCGGCTTACCCGCAAACTTTACCGCCAGAATATCTCAAACTGTGGAGCTTTTGTCAAAGTCAAGCGCCGCGCCTCCTACAATAGCGCAGCTCCCCCGCAAACACATTAAAGTTTAAATCCAAGCGCAGCTCAGGGAGGGGGGGGCACAGGGACCAGACGCCGGGGGGGGGGGGGGCGTCAGGTGAGCGCCTGCGTTGGCGCGTCCAGAGGGCTGGTTCGCCACCGCCGCTCGCACCGATGGCTCTGGGGTCCGGGGCGGGCGGAGGGAGCGGGGCGGCGCGGCCCTAATCCTCCACATGTGGCGCATCTCCCCTCCTTACAAAAAAAAAGGGAGAGAAGAAAAAGCCAGTTGGAGCGGTTGTTTGGACGATAGGCCAGAGGCTCCAGGAAAGCGCAGCCTCCAGCCAAAGCACACAGTGTGAAATGAGAAGCTAAAGCCTGAATGTGCTTTTGTTTATCAGAAAACTGCACTCTAAGTGGGATTGGCAGCGTAGGCGCCCAAACTCCATAAGTCATATAGACTGGCTCGGGCCGAAGTGCTGATGGCACCGAGCGGTTTCAGGATGAGCGGCCCAAGAAACGCGGCTCCTCAGTCAGACACTTGGCAGCCCCTCCTCACGCTGTGGCCCTGCTCCCGCAGCCCGGGTTCCGAAACAAAGGGGATAAAAGAGGTCAATCTCAGATCCTTAAATATGGACCCAAGTTAAGAGAAGGGAGGGAGCCTGGTTCCCCGGAGAATCTCCGGAGGAAACCCTGGGACCTACGAGCCCGAGGAATTGGGAGCAAAGATTTGTGGGTGAGGACCCCCAGCGGGGCGCCAAGGAGCGCTCCGTCTCTCAGATGGATTGTAGAAAGAAATCCATGACCACGAGGCTCTTGGCTCCAGCGCAGACAGAGATAGCTTCAAAGTGGGAAGAAAGTTGAGCGGCCTGGAGGCTGTGAGGCTCAGGCAGGCGCAGGAGTCCACTTGATCAAGTCCAACGTCTGCACTAACAATGGATGCAGCGTTACGGGTCAGACGTTCACGGAAAAAGAGAGTATGGATGAGGAACGCCGTCGGCCAGGACGGGGTGGAAGGAGGAAAGAATTCGCCCAAGTTCCTCTTCTTCTTCTGGAGAATCTTTAAACTTCGCTGAACTCCTCCTTTGCCTCGATCATACATTTAATCTGCATTTGTTTTTCTGCAGCGCTGAAAGAGTGTGACGGACGTCCAACAACCATTTCACTTCACCTCTGGAACATCTGGCTGGCCTCAGACTGCTGCTCGTCACAACACCCAAACGGTGTTATTCACTAGCACAAGTGTATCAGTCTGAATATTTGAGCGTGATCGTGACATCATTTACACCGAGAATGCAAAAGAGCCAACCTTGTTGCTACAGTAGGAGTTGTTTAATACACAACTAAATATCTACTAATGCACAATTGTTAATTCATCACTTCATCAAAAGGAAATTATCGTCTTTTTTTTTTTTGTAAATCTCATAGTTTGGATTTTGAACATCTCAGACGAACAGAATTTGTATCCAAAGGTCACAGTCGATGTTACTGAAACACTGCGAGTGTAAAAATGATTTTAGGAAAATATATGTTTAACAGACGGGCTGCAGCAGCTCCGTGTTCTCTGAGTTAAAGAGCTGAACCTCTTTCTCTCTCACACACACACACACACACGCACACACACACACACACACACACGCGCACACACACACACACGGAGCAGGAGTCTTCCAGCGGCCCGTCGTGGAGCCCAGTGAATTTTTTTTCAATTAGTGAATTTACCTCCTGATCTAGTTATCCGGTAGCCCCGAGGACGCTACAGCTGTATGTGAGAAAGCGTTAGCTGCTCGGGGGGGGGGGCTGGACAGAGCAGACGGTGTAATATTCATTACCTCCCACTCCCCCCTGTTTTATGACAGCAAATTTACCCAGGATGCTCAGCCCACACTGTAAAACGCCGCCTTCCTCAGCATACTCGTGTTTACAGCGACGCAGCGCTAACTTTTTTAACACCTTGTGCACCACGAACGGGGGGGGGGGTCCGACCAGCCCCCCCCATGTTCCCCAGCACTGAACGCGTCTGCGTCTCGAGCCAAAACATTGTGATCACTCCGACAAGCGAATTAGGAGGAGTTTTTCCTTTGTCTGTGAAATGTATGGACGCGCCTTGATCACTGTAATTATGGGATGTATGAGGCAATCACAGCTGATGGAAACACGCTGATGAGTTCCTCAGCTAAAATACAAACCAAAGGGGGGGTGTTGGGGAGAGGGGGGGTGACCTCGCCAATTAACACCCCCAAAAATAGTTCCAAATCAGTGGCGTTAAATATTAACCACGCAGGTGCCGCCACGGCGTTCCTCTCAGTCAGAGCGAATCAGAGACAGCAGCAACAGCACGCAAGCTTTTCGCTTTTCTGACCCCCCCCCCCCCCAGCCTGGAGGAAGTGATGATGTCATCGGCCCACGCCGCTGACGTGGCACGCCGGCCGGTTCACGCCTGCGTGGGCCCAGCCGCCACTTTCACGGCAAGGGGAGCGCGGTCGAGGGGAGCGGGGGGCCGCTCGGGGGCAGACCCTGCATCAGCTGATAGCGGAGGGTGGGCCGGGCCGGGGGGGGCGGGGGGGCATGCCCGGGCACGTGAAGGCTCGCCAAGACCCACACTCTTTTGGCATTTTGGCAGGGACAGGCGGCGGAATCGACTGATCCAATTTAAGCCGGGCTGTTTGGAGTGGCGGAGAACATTCAAATATTTATTTTTGCGGGGCGTTCGGGGACGCCGCCGCGGCTCCGCCACAGAAACAAGTGTGTTTGCGGGGAACCGCGGCGAAGACGCTGCCATCTTGATAGCCAGTTGGCCTCCAGTGGTGGAAAATGGATCTGACGCTGGAGCCGCGAACCAACCCCACCGTTCTGAACCCCCCCCAACCCCCAACCCCCCAACCCCCCCCTTCACGCCTTCCTCCGCTCCCCCGCTTCAGTCTCGGTGAACCAGCGAACCAAACCCGCTTAAAAAACAAACGTTTGCTTTGGTTCAGCCAGACTCTGCTGCTCCTGCCCCCCCCAGAAGACTCCCCCACTGATGGGGGGATGCTGCAGCGGGGACTGTTTCAGATTGACGTCTGCTCCGATCAGAGCTTTAATGCCATTATTGTGGTGGTGCTTATTATTACTACTAATGAGGGAGGCCCTGGTTTTCCTCACCATGGAAATAAATGAGTAAAAAAGCCCTGATTGAGTTACGCTAAAAGCAATCTCAAATAAATGGGCCTTGAATCTGCCTCCGCGAGACCACGCTCGCCACGCTTTAATTTCATTGTGCGCGGGGCGAGGACAGCGGGGCCAAAAACGCAGGCACGCCGCGGAGACGGGAGCGCCGGCGTGTTCTGGGAAACACAGGCGGGACGGCTGCCAGCTCGGAGGAGACATCTTGGTTTGGGACCGGCGGGCGCCGCCGCCGCCACCGCCGAGGGGTCTGGACGCGTGCGCGAAGGAGCACAAACGCTGATGCTCTGTGAGTCCGAAGCGCTCGTGAGCACGTCAGAACGCCCTCGATCGGACGTTTGAGGGTTTCACATCAAAACGTCGAGTCGACGCGCGCCTTAAACGAGCGCCTCTCCTGGGGCCTTTGTTACCGGGACAGCCTGAGGGCTGCCGGGGCGCCGGGGGTCGTGACCTCTGTCACGCCAAGCCTCTATTGTGTGTCGGGGGCTCCAAAAGGGGGGCCTGACGGCCGGCTGATAACGGTGTCCTCTTTCAAAGGAAACGCTTTCGCAAATGATTTCAGTGGGAATGTTGCAGCTGAGGAAATAAACGAGGGCAGATGTGGACGTGAATGTTAAAAACAAATATTAAGGGGCGTCGTTACGACCAGTGTGTGACTACAGTGTGTGACTAGTGTGTGACTACAGTGTGTGGATGTTGTGTGTGACTACAGTGTGTGACTACAGTGTGTGGATGTTGTGTGTGACTACAGTGTGTGGATGTTGTGTGTGACTACAGTGTGTGACTACAGTGTGTGGATGTTGTGTGTGACTACAGTGTGTGACTAGTGTGTGACTACAGTATGTGGATGTTGTGTGTGACTACAGTGTGTGACTACAGTGTGTGGATGTTGTGTGTGACTACAGTGTGTAACTACAGTGTGGATGTGGTTGACTACAGTGTGACTACAGTGTGTGACAGTGTGTGGATGTTGTGTGTGACTACAGTGTGTGACTACAGTGTGTGGATGTTGTGTGTGACTACAGTGTGTGACTACAGTGTGTGACTACAGTGTGTGGATGTTGTGTGTGACTACAGTGTGTGACTACAGTGTGTGACTACAGTGTGTGGATGCTGTGTGTGACTACAGTGTGTGACTACAGTGTGTGACTAGTGTGTGACTAGTGTGTGACTACAGTGTGTGACTACAGTGTGTGACTACAGTGTGTGACTAGTGTGTGACTACAGTGTGTGACTACAGTGTGTGACTACAGTGTGTGACTAGTGTGTGGATGTTGTGTGTGACTACAGTGTGTGACTAGTGTGTGGATGCTGTGTGTGACTACAGTGTGTGACTAGTGTGTGGATGCTGTGTGTGACTACAGTGTGTGACTACAGTGTGTGACTACAGTGTGTGGATGTTGTGTGTGACTACAGTGTGTGACT
>CAJVRN010000032.1:795000-810000 GCA_911728415.1 Lagocephalus sceleratus | reverse complement strand
GCGACATTTCACCTCCTGACCCCGCCACAAAGGCGGAACATGCCGCTGTCTCCACGCGCTGGCCTCTGTTACCCGGCGCCCCCCCTCCTCCCCCTCCCCCGTGCTGTTCCCCCCCTCCCTCTGGCTGTGCGTGCCATGCCAGAGTCCGGGCTGGCATCTGGGAGCCTGTGATTGAGAAGTGTAAATAAATAATAATCCCTGGAAAGGAGACCGGCACATCAACATCTGTCGACTCCCCAGCTAATAGTTTTTATTGTGGTGCCATCAATTTAGGACTCTTTGTTCCCGCGCCCCCCCTCCCACACCGGAGCAGATAGCTGCGCGCTTTTTAATTGAACTGAGCACATTTGTGTTTAAGCATCTCTTCTCCTGTCTGCTGCTTTCAGGAGGAAGGCGAGGGCTGCTCAAGCTCCTCACCTCCGGGTTTGGAGACGGGGCCTTCCGTTCTGGGGGCGCTCGAGGGAGGCTCGGACCCACCCCGGCCCACTTCAGCCCGGGACTGCAGCCCGACACGGGGGGCTCCTGCAGACAGATTACAGCTGACGGGCGCGGCGGAAGCGGAGCACTCTCTCGCTGTGTGCCACTTTAAAAAGGTAGAGACGCGCTGGTGTGTCGTGGACATGAGAGGCAGGCTGATGGTTGCATAAATAAGGCATGTTGGAACATCTGGTCTTTGTTGTGCGTTCAGCTTTTTAATGTCTTCAAAGAGCAACTCTGACGCATCGCTGACTACCACTCCTTGCTCTCGCTTCATTTTAGCATAGAATAATAAACCATCTTTGGGGAATTGAGCTCCCGAGCCTCTCTCCCCTCTCTCTCTCTCTTCTCTCTCTCTCTTCATTTGGATACGCTGTGGCAATGCACCCCCCCCCCCATTTAAGGCAACTTTCTTTTTTACTCAGTTGGTTTTAAATTTTTATACCTTGGAGAATGCTGGTGTATGTCACCGTAGTCACCGGCTGTGTTTCTGCAGGCACAATTAAAATTCACGCACACTTTCCTCGTCCTCATTCCGCCGCCGTGCTCAGATGCCTCCTTCCACGGCGGCGGAGAGAAAAGTTGTAAATTTCTGATTAAAGGCGGAACAGATTTGGTTTGGGAGGCCACTCTCGACACGATCAAGCACCCGACGCCCATGAATTAAAGATCCCTCTGAACGATATTCCCATTGACCACCGCGACGGCACGACGCCCGCACTTTTATCAAAAGTGTCGTCGTCTCCTCCACTTAAATTAAACAGCGACGTGACACATTAGGAAATGTTCTCAGCAGCCCAACAGAGAAAAGTTGCACCATCACTGGTGCCAAAGAGACGGCAGCACTTTGACAGCGCGCCGTGTTTCTATTTTAACTAATTCACTGTGGCGTACAGTAATTGAAAGTTGACGGCAGACTGTAGCCCGTGAGAAAATTATAATTCACAAGTGTTTTCAATGGCAGGAAGTGTTAAAGAACAAAAGCCATTTTGTATTATTGCAGATGTGGCATCTGATTGCTGTGAAGATTGGTGAGAATTCAGAGGTCAGGCCTCTTTTAGTGTGAGTGACTCATGACGCGCAGCTGATAATGGCTTTATTTTTAGAAGAAGCTGAAGAGATGCAGGGATTAGATCCTTGTTTGCAGGTTGAGACAACAAGTCGATGATTTGATAACGGAACTTTGTGACATTCAATTGTGCCTCATATTTTCTTTACTTATCCCCGCCACACAATGTCTGAATGGTTTAGATGATAAAACATATAATTACGACTATCAAAGGAGGCTGAATGTTTCGCTCACGTTTACGTTCACACGTGTGGACGCCATCGAACCCACGTTCAATGTCAGCGTGGATCCAGACCGAGCACACACACACACACACACACACATACACAAGGCTCAAACCAACGTAGTACTTTCAGTGGATCTCTGGAAGGTGTGTGTGTGTGTGTGTGTGGTGTGTGTGTGTGTGAAGGCCTGTTCATCTGTTGACAACAGTCAAGCTGTAAAGACTCAAACAGAAGCAAACAGGAGGTTAATGTTGAATTTTGTGGTCGAGACCTGGTTGGTCTACAGATGAAACACGTGTTTCTGCTCACTGTGGAATAAAGTAAACAGCGAGCTTTAACTTCTTTTCCCAAGATATCAACCATTAATTAAATATAAACAAGTCTATTTCAACGTCTAATTGGCATCGTATGTGCCAAGATACGGTTAAAGAAAGCTGCTTAATTAATTAAACCTGAAATAACACCTTCCCAAAGTGTCTGAGAACACAGATGCAAGCTGGATTTTTTCTTCTCCACTCACCAACACCTCGACTCCACCTTCTTCAAAATCAGATAATAGATAAAGTATCGTCGGATTTGTTCTCTTTATTACTCTAATCAGCACCTCCCTCCTGTCCCCACCACTAATGAGTGGTGGGTAGATGGATGAGGGGTGGGTGTCGGGGGGGGCGTGAATGAGTGATTTCTACTGCAAACACATTTATTCAGCTTTTATTTTAGGGGTTTTCTTATCAGGGTTGCACAACAGTTTTTCTCATCCGTGAGTGTGTGGAGCGTGGAAGGTCCCCCCGACGAGTGAGAGGGCGGACGTTGGAGCTGTTTCTATTCAGAGCTGAACGTGCTTCCACATTCGTTTGCGTGCCGTGTGCTCGCACGCTTCGCCGTCACCCATCTGTCACATGACACTCCTGCCCAGAGGAAGGCGTCCATCACCCCCCCCCAGCAGATCACCCAGGACATGTTAATCCCGGTGGGACCAGCATGCCCGTCACCAGAGGACCACAACAACAAAAACAACAACAACAACAAAAAAACAACACAGACACAAGGAACGTTTGCAGGGTTGAATTATTGACGAGCGTTTGTGGGTTGAACGTCTCGCTGGGCGAGGGTGGCGGGGTCAGACGCGGAGGCTTCGTCCCTCAGCTCGCGCGCTGCCTCCCTCCACCCTCTGAAAATGGAGCACAATAAAGGCGGACTGGGCTGAGCACTTTCATGCAGAGGTGCTGTGACGCCACCTCCAGTGTTGAGTCTGTTTTGGTCAATGCTTAAGTGGAACCATTGTGACAAGTGGCATCTGCTGAGTGGTGGTGTTCATCAATGAGTTATTGCTTTAAAATGAATGCACTAAGACAGGTTTGAAAAGCAAAATGGGTTCAATCAGTGCTTCAAATAACAAGAGGCCACTTTACTTTCATTTCTGGAATATCAACAACAGGCAGCTGACAGAATAAATCCAGTTTATTTTCACTGTAATTTCTCAGCTTGGTCTCATATCAGGTGCTTGTTCTTTAATATTAGAACAAAGGGCTCCAAACTCAGCGCTTGTCACTAACTAAAGACACTTCTTTGAGCGGGCGTCACTTTAACGAGAGGAGATGTCGGTACATGGCGTCATGAATAAAAGCTGTGAGGGTTTGGAAGAGAGCAGAGTCCATAACAGCGTTTCACAACATCGCGCTTGAAACACTTGAACACAAAGAGGGCTGAAGGTCTGACCGCCGCCGAGGGTCCGGGCCGGGGGCTGTTACGTCTGCCTCCCACACCCAAACAAAGCTGTTGAGACTGGAGCAGAACAAATGAGAAGGAGCGCCGGGCTCGGAGCGCCGGGCTCGGAGCGCCAGGCTCGGAGCGTGAATGCAAACGGGAGGAATTTCTGTCAGATCAGGTCGTGAGTCCACGAGTCAGGATGGAGAAGATCTACCAGAGTCTGAAGCTCCACTTGATGTTTCAGAAGGAGAGAAATGAGGCTGGGCTCACTCGCCACTGTTAGCTTAGCTTGTCAAATATTAAAACGTATTCCTCAATGAATCATCAGTGAACACTGGTTTACAGGTCCGTCAGCAGTGATGTTTGTTACTATAAGGAGCTTCAGTGTGACGTCATTGACCCAGAACCCTTTTGATCACGCAGAGTGACCTGAAGACCCTCCACAGACGTGACAGGAAGAGGCTGGTCCCCCAGGATGACCTTTAACCCCTCTGATGCTCTGCTGCCTGGCTCTTCCAAAGTGTCCTCACATCCTTTAAAGCGCTGCTTTAGCCACACAGACGTGCTTTGAACTTTGGACCCCCCCCCTCTTTGAACCCGAGCGCGCAGACGACGGTCCCGACTGCCTGCACCATGAAGCTGACTGGACTAAAGGAGATGGACAAGGAACTGAGAATGTGTTAATAATGAGAATAAACCGAAGACAGGTGCCAGTTTTCCTCCCCAGAATCGGTATAAATATTCATGCGAGCGTGAAGTTGCTGAATTAATGTGATCAGATGGACGGTTTCAATCCCCCCTTGACTCAGTTTGTGTTTAATCTGCTCTCTTTGTAGGCAGCGAGTGCTGCTGTAAAGTAATCAATGTTATTAATTTCCACACCTCTAACCTTCTCCTTCCACTACGGAATCTGCACATTTAGTTTGGAAATGAAATGTCTTTCCCAGCGCCTCCTCGCCTCTCTCGTCTCCATCGCGCTGGTTCTGTGAGATTGTTGTCGTTACTGGAGCTCTCCGCTCCTGTCTGATTGGCTGTGTCGTCCCAGAGGCTCCTGGGTGGAGGCGCTCACACACACGTGGACCCGTGCTGCAGGAGCTGCTCGTCTGGAGATAGACAGCACAGGCAGGGACCTGGCGGCTGTCAGGTCTTCAGAGGGTGGCGCCCTTCGCTTGTGGTCTGGTTCTGTCCACGGTAGTTTTGAAAGGTGGCCCTGGAGCACGGCTGCAGCGCCGCCTCGGTCCCCCAAACGCTCCTCATACTGTGACGCTCAGAACCTGCACCGCCGGTTCCATCAGAGCAGAGATCAGAGTTCCAGGTGTCTCTCCACATGGACGCCCCACCAGAACCTGAACGCTGGATCTGAGCTCAGCAGGAGGGACGGCTGGGTTCTTGCTCAGGTTTCCCAGGAGGTTCTCTCCCAGCTGCTCCCAGGACGACGGAGGCTGGCGGGTTCTTGGGAAGGTCACGTCATAGACCTGTCTCTGTCAGAGAAGATCAAGATGGTTTTATCTTCTGGATGTCTGACAGATGTTTTGTGAACATCTCTGTTGGGCTGGGCAGCCCCTCACAAAGCGCGTGAAGTCGTGGGATCCAGCTGTGGAAGAGGCGACGCTCCATCAGCCGCCGGCTCATTTGGCATCTAAACTTTGTCTGCCGGTGCGGGTGAGGGGAACAGAGTGTCACATGACACACAGCGCTCGTTTCCGGCCGTTGAGGGCTCCTCAGACGTGGGCTGCTTCAGAAGCTCACACCTCCGACGGGCCCTGAACGCCTCACGCCTCCGACGGGCCCCGCGGCCTCCTCCCCCCAGGGCCTCCTCCCCCCAGGGCCTCCTCCCCCCAGGGCCTCCTCCCCCCAGGGCCTCCTCCCCCCAGACCTCAACACTCACTGGCTCCCTGTGAGTCCTGTGATTGATGACCCCTACAGGAGCCCAACGAGGGGCGTTTACAGTCGCGCCGCTGCTCCACCGTTTACCTGGAAGTGGTTTTGAACAGTGGAGATGAGCGTCTGGACGCCGGAGCTCCGTTTAACTGTTGCTAATTGATGCAGGACTCAAAAAACATGCGGGGAGAAATGCTAATCAGCTTTTCAGGAGGCACCGGTTGTGTCTGTGTGAAGTGTTAATGCGCATTGTTGATTGACGCTTCCACGAGCACTCTGGGGTGTTCTATATGTTTCCTGACGTCCTGCAGACGTGGATCTAATGTCCTGTAGACAATCAAGTAAACACTGTAGAAACAACTCACATCATTTACGGCAGCCCTGGAATTTTACATTCATTTACATTTTTATGAACCTTCCCGGCACTTTGTTTTCATTTCCTCGTCGAGCAGTCCGACAATTTCAAGGGAATTACTGTACATTTTATTCAACCGCATTGATGTTCCTAAAAATAAGAATCAGCAGCGTAATGTTAAACGTGTAGCATCAACATGTCTTAACATGTTGACGAAAACGTGCGGCGTTAAAAAGTGTTTCCAAATTTAAATTTTATTTTATTTTTTTTTAAATGTGGCAGGAATTTACAGCTTTATTATATTCCTGTTTGTCATGGAGCATCATTGTGAAATCTAAAAACAGTTTAAAAACTAAAATCATTTTAAGTTGCAGTCACCTAAATTATTAATCAAAATACAAGAGTGTTAAAATGAATTCATTTGTGAGGTGGGTGCTGAGAGGACGTTTGGTTCATGGATTTAATTTTATCTGCAGCAGAAACGGGTCTGATGTCCATCACACACCAGCCTCCATCTTCTGTTGCCACGGTCACAGCTGGAGGCCCTGGAGCCCGTCCCAGTCGCCACTGGGCAAAAGGTGGGAGGCTTTCGCACACACACACACACACACACACACGCACACACACACACACACACACACACACACACACACACACACACAGACACGCACACACACACACACACACACACACGCACACACACACACACACACACACACACACACACACACACACACACACACAGACACGCACACACACGCACATGCAGCTCGGTGCAATGTAGCGTCTTCCATCGGGCTCACGTGCCCACAGCTGAGAGTGAACCTGGGACCTTGTTGCCATGACACTGCCGTAACCGTCCAGCACCGCGTCCAAATATTAAATATGTAAATTACAACTTTACTGGACAGTAAACTGACAAACGTCCACGACTGTGGTGATCCCGTCCGGGCTCCAGCTGCTGCTCGTCTGGTTTCCCTGACGGGATTCAAAGCGGCGCTGGTGGCGTGTCGGCTCAGAGGTCACGCTGCGTCCCGGTGACGCTGACCCCCGGAAGCCTCGTTCACGCCGCCACGGTGACGAGGACGAGGACAGAGGCTGTTAGATGCCCGCCGCCGCAGGTCTGCTCGACTCCTTCACAGCTCAGAGGGAAGCTGCGAGGAGGCTCATCAGCCGTCTTTCTTGTTGTGATTATCTTTTCACGCGCAGGAGACGGACCAGCGCCCCCCACACACACACACACACACCCCCCCCACCCCGCTGGAAACCATCAATTCAGAGACATTTAGCAGATATTCATCTGACCGCTTCCAGAGAGTTCTCCCATCTGTGAGGATAAACCAAGGAAGAGGCAAACACGGCTGATCCCTCAGAAAACAGCCGCAGCCAACAGCCGGAGCTCCTGTTGTTTGGTGACGGCGCCACCGGCGTTCATATCGCCACCACGCCGTTTGTTGACTCTCTCCCCGTCTACCTACTCCAACCCTCCTGTTGGAGACGCGCGCCCCCATCCTGACCCTTTATTAGAGGAGAAGGGGGCCCCCTGCCCCCCCCGGCTCCTGAACCTGGTCCCACCTCCACGTGTGTCCGTACGGCGGAGCTGAGAGGAAGACGCACCACAGACTTTGCATTTCAAACTCTTGCATAACTTTGCAGTATATTTACAATCATGAACAGCGATGGATCAGACGTGATATTTACAGTTACAGCGGCTGCAGCTGAGGCGTCAGGCGGGGCTCTGTCTTACAGGTCTGGAGCGCCTGCTCAAGTTATAATGCCAAAATGTGTGGTACGATACAAACAGTTTAATTGTGTAATTAACAATCAATAACCACTTCTAGTTAGAACATTTCTGCAGAAAGGAACCGAGAAACACTTATAAAACGGTCAGTTGTAACAAAATAACTGGTGTTCTCATTGAAATCAACTCATAGAAAAGAAACACTTCTATACATGAGATTTATACAGGAAATAGCTTTTGAATTGGATTGTTAACCAAAGGAAGACACATCGCAGACATCAATTTTCACACAGATTGCATATGTTCTTCTTTCTAAGGTGTTCTATAAGTTAGTCATTTTTACCTAAGCTTATTTGCATGATAGTAAAAATTGCATACAACATTAATTGTGAAGCTTGTAGCATGAGTTGGTTGACGTACAGCACTTTTATAGGCAACCTTTTAAAGCACATTTCTCCAAAACATTTAAGACACTTTTTGTTTTTACTGCCCGGAATTACGTTTCTAAATAGAAAATCGAACGGTACAATTTAAAAAAAAGAAGAAAAAAAACACAACCAAAAGAGAAAAAGAAATGCTCTACGCAACATAACCTGTTTGTCGTTGTAAAATAATTACATCAAAAAACACTGCAGGAACAGCAAATAAATAATGTTGGACAACACAAATACGGTGTCGTTTATATTCTCGATGAGTGGCGTCTCAGAAAGTTACAGTGACAAAGGTTCTGCAAAATAACCTAACCTCGGCAGTGCCGTATAGTACAAGGCATTTGTTGGCATAGTTCTTTTAAGACTTTTTTTACAGTTACAATATAATGTTTCTCTCTCAATATTTATATATCCTCACTAACATATATGTAAAGTCTGACCTATTCCCGGAGGCTGATTCCAGTGATCCGTTGTCACCGATTTAAAAGAATAACTGTCCCGCCCGGAGGCCCCGCCCCTTAAGGCCTTGTCAAGCACTTGGTCCTTGATTTCATTAGTTATTCAAAAGAAACGTCATCGTAAAATCCAGTGAAACATCACATACGTAAACACCGATCAAAGTCCCAGCAAACTCCAGGGGGGGAATTTTTTTTTTTTTTTTAAATATAACCAGTAGCTCAAAAAGTTAGTCAGTGTAAAACGACAGACGTGAGAGTGCGGTCGGCGAATATCCACAGCAACATACTCAGAATGACTCTTGTGCAGGTTATGTCAACAACGCCTCAGTCTTTACAGTGAATCATACAAGTTTACAAAAGTAGTCGGGGGCTTCTTCCCGCGGCGTCCGGGCCCGGCTCGCCCGGCCTCGGAGTCCAGCCGCTCCTCCGGGAAGCCCCGCCTACAGCGTCAGACCCAGCACGCCGCCCGGCGCCTCTTCCGGGACGCGCCCGCTCGCTCGCGCGCCGCGTGCCGTGCCGTGCCGCGCGGGAGCGGGCGGGCGCGTGCACAACAGTCGCCCCCGAGGGCGGGGTCCTAGTCCTTGACCTCGTGCTCCGGCCTGGCCTGGGCGTCGGCGCCGCGGCCCAGCTGCTCCTCCAGCTTGATGGAGAAGACGGCGCTGTTGGTCTGTGTGCTCTCGTCCAGGTCCTTCAGCAGCTCGGCGCCCTCCCTGAAGTCCGTCAGCTCCTCCTCGAACACGGAGCTGCCGCTGCTGCTGGTGTTGGTGTGGCTGTTGGCGGTGGCGCCGTGGCTGCTGCTGCTGCTGCTGCTGCTGTTGTTGTTGTTGTTGTTGTTGTTGTTGTTGTTGTTGGGCTCCTTCAGCACCTTGGCGGGGTGGTTAATGTAGAATCGTTGGTTCTGGAAGAACTTGATGATGGTGAGCTTGGGCAGGTCCAGCTGGGCCGACAGGGTGTGGATGGCCTCCTCGTCGGGGTACAGGCCCACGTCCTGGATGAAGCTCTGCAGGATGCCCAGGGCCTCCAGGGAGATCTTCCCGCCGCCGGTGCGGGACTTGATGCCCCCCCCGCGGCCGCCTTCCTCCTCCATCTCGGCCGGGGAGGCGGTGGAGGGCTGGCGGGGGGGCAAGCGGGGGCCGGGGGTGGGCTGCTGATGCTGCAGGGACTGCTGGGACAGCAGCGGGGCGGAGGGCTGCAGAGAGAGGGGGGGTTGGTGCTGCTGCTGGGCCTGGGGCGGCGGCGCCTGGGGGGGAGAGAGCACGCATCAGAGACACGCAACAAGTCCCAAAGTCTTGGGGGGGGGGGTCGAGGCCCAGACTGGACACAGCCGGCTCTGCAGATGTGGCTGACTGAGTCTCTGTGGGGGGGGGCAGGGGGGGCGCAGTGGCGGTGACCCACGGGGGTAACACGGGCTGCCCCCCCCGTTAAGGTGTCCTCAGCCCCAGATAAACGAGGGGGCTGCAGCGAGAGCAGGATCCCGCTCCTGCAAACACGAGGGCACGTCCGTTGGGGGGGGCTGACCCTGTCACACGGGGGCTCTTTTATTCGTTACGATGGCGCTTTCAGGGCCTGGCCCCCCCCCCAGCGCTCCCGGAGACGCGAGGCTGCGCATGAGCCGATGTGGTGGAACCAAACCTTCAGCCGTTAAAGGCTGAGGCGCTAACAGGCTGGTTCTGCTTTGATTTAAACACCTTTGATCTCACCTTCTCTAACCTTCCACCACGGTGACGCGTCCCCACTTCACCTTTGATTACGTAACTATTGTACAGTTGACTGATCCTGGGTCAGAGGTCAGAGGTCAGACTCGTCTCCTCCTCATCTGATGAAGCAGCTCTCTCAAGTTTGTCTCAAGATACCCAAACACAGCTAAAAATAAATGTTTAATAATGTGTGTGTGTGTGTGTGTCTTACTCCAGCTTTAGGAAATTATTAGTGGTATCAATTAATGAGTTAATTAATTACAAGTTATTATTTATCATTACTATTTATTATTACAATTTATTATTACGTTTTACTATTTTATCATTATTATATTGTATTATTGTTTTATTGTTATTATTAATGTTATTGTTATTATTATTATTATTCCATGAATAATTAAGGTTAAAATGTTCCACGTACACAGAGATTATATTTTTAAATATAATATATTAAAATAAAACATTTGAAGTTTAGAGACTTTTTCCTTGATGTAAAATAAAGATATATTATATTTAGAGAGAGCAGAACAATCTATTAAACCTAATACTCAGCTTTAAACCACTGGACACATCTGTAGCTGTACTATTTATTATTATATTTTATTAATATTGTTTTATTTATTATCTGTAATTTGTGGCTCTAATCCACACATCTAAAATATTTGATGATAATCCACACACAGGGCTTAATTTATATACAGTATAATTTATATGCAGTATAATTTATGCACTCTATAATTTATATAGTACAATTTATATTCAGTAGTAATTATAAATGTGTTGGTATTGGTGTGTGTGTGTGTGAGTGTGTGTGTTTATTAAATGTGGGTGCTGCTGCTGCTGTGTGTTTATCCACACACACTCAGATTCCCTCTTGAGTCTTCTCTGGGCTGGTGGGAGTCCCGGGGGGGTCAGTGCTCACCTGTAGCTGGTCGGCGGAGATGTGCATCAGGTGAGACGGGCGCTCGCCGTGGTGCTGCTGCCCGGCGCTGCTCTCCTGCTCGTAGATGAGGTCGCGCTCGGCCTGGGAGAGGCTCAGGAAGCGGCGGATCATGGACAGGTTCTCCCACAGGGTCCGGTTCTCTGGGGAGGGGTCCTCCTTCCAACGCAGCAGCTCGCACAGCCAGCCCTGCAGGAGAGTGTGCGTGAGGCAGAGGGGGGAGGGGGGAGGAGGGGGGAGATTATTATAACACTGGGCCCTTAAATATGGGTTTAAGAAACCAAAGTGACAGAAGATCAAGCAGCTGAAGTCACTCTTTAATAATTGAGGGAGTGAGCTTGTTACAGACTCCCCTCAGATGAAAGCATGAAGGCAACGTCTACATTCCTGATATTAATCCGTCAGTTTTCCAGATGTGGTGACTGATCTCTCCCTCCCAGCCATGATGCAAACACCCTGTAATCAGGATACAAACTACATTCCTCTCTCCATTAAATCCATTCTCTCCCTACAAAACTGAGTGAATGTGGCTTCGCGCAGGTTTTAATTTCAATAGTCGCATGTTGTTTAATGTCATAAATACGCCAGGAAAATGTTTCGTTTTTTAAATGAAACCAGATGTTGAAACACTCCAGCAGAGGGCCGTGAAAGATATGGATCTGCTTAAAATATAATCAGGGATTCTTTATTTATGTTGTTTAAATAATGAGTGTCAGGCAGGAGCCAGAAGCAGCAGGCTGCTGGACGTCAGGTACAACTATTATTCAATTAATATTTAATTTATGAGTGAAAGGTGGTTTGAAAATGTGACAAAAATGTTTCTGGTTTTTCAATTAGTATTATTTTATTTATAAGCTGTATTTTGTTTTTCAGAGTCATAAATGATTTATGACAAAATATTTATGATGTTATTCTGTTTTATACAACATAGAAAAGCAACGATTTCCAAAGAAATTGTCAAAAAACTATTTTGATGAATTACGAGTTAAAAAAAATGATAAATTTGTCTGGAAAAATTCTGCTCAATATTTTCAATCTGATCTAAATTTAATGTTAAACGTTTGAAAAATATATAATTAAATAAAACTTAATTAGTAACAGCCGTAAGAGTAAAGTGTGTGTGTGTGTGTGTGTGTGTGTGTGTGTGAGAGAGAGAGAGATGAGCAGAAGGATGAAGCTGCAGTAAATCTATAAGAAGAAGAAAAGAGATGAAGAAGAGGGACTGCAGAAGCACCGAGGAGGAAATGTGGCATCAAAGAGAAGCATGGAGGTGTGTGAGTGAGTGGCTGCACACGCGGGTGTGTGTGTGTGTGTGTGTAGCAGAGGGTTAAGCGCTCAGCCGGCTCTGTCCTGGCAGCCTGACAGCGTGGCGCTGTAATCTCCTGGCCAGTGAGCGGCAGCACCTTTCATTTGGGCGGGATTACACCGCGCTGCTGCTCCACACAAACACATACATGCACACAGAGGGCAGGCCACGGCGCAGCGCTGCACGCACCAGATAACTCAGCACTTTGCTTAACTCCTCCCATAAATTACATCAAACCCAGGAGGGGCTTGGGGGGGGAGGGGGGAGGAAGGGGGGTGGAGGGGCCATAAAGCCTGCATGCCCACCTTGCTTCTTTGCCACATTTATTGTTGCGTTTTTAATTTGCATGCAGAGGGATTTGGACAGCATTCCAGTTGGGCTGTCTGTGGTTTCAGCTGATTCGGTGGTGAGGGAGAACACACACGCGCGCGCACAAAACCCCCACAACGCAGACACACACCAAAGCCCACACACTGTCTTGTCAAAGCCAAACAGTAGCCCGGCCCAGCGATGGAGTAATCCAACTCAAACACTCCCCAAACCGGCAGGATTAAACCCAAAGTAGCAGAGCCAATCAAACAAAGGCTCCACGTCAACTCCATTTCAACGCCCGCGTCCCTCCCTCCCTCCCTCCGTCCGTCCGTCCGTCCGTCCGGCGGAGGAGAGCGAGCGCCGCGTCTTTACCCCCGCAGCGCAAACACTCTCTTTCTGCTGAGTCCGTCCGGAGCCCCTGAGCCAACATTTGACTCAGGTGAGAGGCGTAATGGCGCCGAGGCCCGCGCCGCCGCGGGCAAACTTGGTTTTCCATAAAGTGATGAGCGTCCAGGCGCCGCCGCCACGGCGACGACAGCGGCGCCTGGCCGGCGCCGCCGCGGCCCGTCAGCGCTTCGGGCAGCTCTGTTTGTGTTTCTCTAATTGCGTTGCTTCCGCCGAGGCGGAGACGGGGAGCAGGTCGGGCACGCGAAGCCGCCTGAAACGCAAACGGACACGCGGGCGTTTGTGCTCGGACCGCCTGAACTCCGCACAAGCGCCTGTTTTTGTGCGCGAGCGGCGCGGCCCCTCTTGTGGGTCCCACGTACGCGGTGGAGGGGCCCACTCAGGCGCACAAGCACCTGCTGCTCTTGATCGGACGCGCAAGTTGCTGCTAAAGTGTTCCAGAAAACGGGCCTGGAGGGCCCTCGAGCGGAGGGTCCTCGGGGTTGTGTTGATCATCGAGGGCCCTCTGTGGGCAGAGCAGGTAGCACAGGTGGGGCTACACCGCTACAGCACCACACCTCTACACCGCTACACCGCTACAGCACCACACCCCTACACCGCTACACCGCTACAGCACCACACCGCTACACCGCTACAGCCCCACACCTCTACACCGCTACACCGCTACAGCACCACACCGCTACACCGCTACAGCCCCACACCGCTACACCGCTACACCGCTACAGCACCACACCACTACACCGCTACAGCACCACACTGCTACACCGCTACAGCACCACACTGCTACACCGCTACAGCACCACACCGCTACAGCACCACACCGCTACAGCCCCACACCGCTACACCGCTACAGCACCACACCTCTACACCGCTACACCGCTATAGCACCACACCGCTACAGCACCACACCGCTACAGCACCACACCGCTACAGCACCACACCGCTACACCGCTACAGCACCACACCGCTACAGCACCACACCTACAGCACCACACCGCTACACCGCTACAGCACCACACCTCTACACCGCTACACCGCTACAGCACCACACCGCTACAGCACCACACCGCTACAGCACCACACCGCTACAGCACCACACCGCTACACCGCTACAGCACCACACCGCTACAGCACCACACCGCTACACCGCTACAGCACCACACCGCTACAGCGTCACACTGCTACAGCACCACACCGCTACAGCACCACACCGCTACACCGCTACAGCACCACACCGCTACACCACCACACCGCTACAGCCTCAGCTCATAACACAACCGCTCAGCCCCCAGCAGAACCGGGCCGGAGGTTCTGAAGCCCAGGGTCCAGGAGGGTCTGTGAAGGTGCAGCCCAGCAGAGGGGGGTTGGGGTGGGGGGGGTCCACGCCAGATTATTCTGATAGCATCTCATCTGAGAGCGCAGATGTTGCAAACAGGTCGCTCAGAGCCAATAAGCACCGGCGGGCGCCGGATTACGGCGCCGCGTGGGCTCACACCTGTGACAACACCGCGCAATAATCCCGCCGCCCGACTGTTTAATTAATAACTAATTTCAATGAGAGGAACGGATCAGCAGCCCGGCTGGTTTTACACAGGCCTTGTGGGGGGTTATAACACGTGTAATAAAGGCGGCGTTTCCTCGCCACACCGTGGTCGAACAGAGACGAGACGCACGTACGCGGGCTCAGGAGAGCCTGGCCCCGCCC
Source organism: Lagocephalus sceleratus (assembly GCA_911728415.1). Classification (NCBI taxonomy): domain Eukaryota; kingdom Metazoa; phylum Chordata; class Actinopteri; order Tetraodontiformes; family Tetraodontidae; genus Lagocephalus; species Lagocephalus sceleratus. Next base: position 795,289 of record CAJVRN010000032.1, on the reverse strand, counting down.
CCAGGCCCAGTCTCACCTGAGGGTCAGGACCGACCCTCTGAGGAGACCCCGGCCGGGCCCGGCGCCGCCAACGAGGACAGCTCACGGCGGAGGAACGCGCGCGAGGTTGTGAGCACAAAGGGAGCGGAGCCTCCATCTGCCGGCGGCGGAGAGCGGAAGCGCTCCCGATTCGCCGACATATGTGGATCTCCCGCAACAATAAGCAATAATTGAGCGCACAGCTCGGCGCCAGCGTCTCTGAGAGGAGGAAGGGCGCTTCGGCGAGGCGGAGCGGGCCAGCAGCCACGCC
>CAJVRN010000032.1:780000-790000 GCA_911728415.1 Lagocephalus sceleratus | reverse complement strand
CAGTGGGAGGGTCAGGTAGGTCACCAGTGTCCTCTTTGAACACCTCTGGTATGAGCGGATGTGGAACTCTTACCTGTCTTTAACTGTCTTCATTTGGACTATCGTGGTCAAAATAAGATCGTATCAATCAATCAATCAATATCTCAATCAATCAATCAAACAGCCTCTGTGTCCCTGCTGGACCTGAAGTGGATTTTTGAGAGATGAATCAGGAACGGACTTATTAAGAATATTTAATATCACTGCTAATGAAAATGAGGCTGTTTCACAGAGCAGCAGTGTCACCATACCGGAAATGTTTATGTTTCAATTTAAGTTGTGTGTGAGTGTGTGTGTGTGTGGGTGTGTGTATGTGTGTGTGTGAGAGACCCCAGCCTTCCTCAGCACCACCTCACACACCCTCACTCACACTCTTCCTCTCTGAGCTTCACCTTCCTCCACCTACATTTGGACCTTCACGTCACGTCACGTCTGATGGGTCGTCAGCAGTGACGTCATCACAGCATTGTCCCTTCAACTGTCAGAGGAACAGACCCGGCCCCCCCCCCCGACACACACACACACACCCCATCACCCCCACCACCACCACCACCCCCGTGTAGACCACAGCAACCATCTGAGCTGTGACTCCACCACCTGGAACCAGCCGTCAACGCTCTGAGGACTGAAACTGAGTCTCTCCCCCCACTGACTCGCTGGGTTCTGGTCTGGTTCTGAGGTGGGGGGACGAGGGAGGGGGGGGGCAGGGTCCCGCCACTGCTGCTGCTGGTAGCTGTGGTGGAGCTGGCTAGTACAGCGAGGGGGGGGGAAGCAGCTGCCCGGGGAGTGCCCATTACGAGATGGAGCCAGAGATAAGTGCTCTCCTAGGCCCCCTTTCACAGGCATAATTAGCACACTTCTTATCTGCTGCTCAATTCACATTCACACCCGCCTGCCATGAATGGGACGTGGGGGGGGGGGGCTCCAGCGGGTAGAGGGGCAAGATGGAGGAGTGGGAGTGGGGAGTAGAAAGCAGGGTGAAAACCTGTTCCGAGACAAATCTTCATTTGAGGAGAGAGACATGTGAGTTAATGCCCCCCCCCCACCCCCCCGCCCTTCCAGAGACTCTTTGAACTCCTTAACAAAAACAGTGGTTTGTGCATCAAACTGCAATTTGGTGAAACAAAACTATCTGAGGGTATAATCATCCTAATCAGCAAGAAAAAATAAAGCCTTTGCAGATATTTCTAGATTATTCCACCCTTGGTGATCCACCCCCCACCCCCCTACCCCCCCACCTCCTTTATCAGGCCCAATTGTAGAAATCCTCCCAACGCTCCTTCAGTCAGACACAGAAAAACCTTTAATAATAACTTATTTCTTCAAAATATTTCCAGTGACAGTGCAGACTGGTGTCTCTCCAACATGCACAGCCTTGCACAGCGTGTGTGTGTGTGTGTGTGTGTGTGTGTGTGTGTGTGTGAGGGAGAAAAGGGCCCCTATCATCTTACTAAGTAGAGCTGGTATAAATGCTTTTGTTTGGTGTTAAAACAGCGTCCACAGCTAAGCTGCAGCCACAAGAAAGAGGACATGTGTCATTAGGTCTTTACACTGCTGCCCTCAGATGGAACTCTTTATTAACCAGACACTAAATATTCAACTTGGAGGGGGGGGTGAAAGCTGTTTTAGCTTCTGTTGTGTTGTTGTGTAGATTTGTGTGCATTTTATTTGACGTGACCACGAGGATGGCCCGGGCCTACCTGGCTCTTGGACGCAGCCACCTTGGCAAACAAAGCCTGGGAAACCTTGGCCCGCTTCATCTCCTGCTGGATCTCGTCGTAGATGTTGGAGTTGATGTTGAGGATGGAGCTCTCGGTTTTGCCGTTCCACTCGCTGGGCAAGGGCGAGGGCTTCACCTGGGGGGGCAGCGAGAAAGCTGATCAGAGCTGCATGATCCTGGTGACACTGATGGAGCGGCATCGAACACACAAGCCTCGAAACAATGGACGCTGCTTCTGTCTTTTGGACAGCGCTGAAGTCGAGGCTGGGAGGTGATAAGCTCCACAGTGGCGTGTATATTGTCAGGGAGAATGTGTGCAGATTGCTGATGGCAGAGGTGGAGAGGTGGGTAGAGTTATTTGCTCACAGGGGAAATGCCAACAGGGATTCTGGGATTCCAGTCTTCAGGCCTCACGCTATTACAGTCTTCTCGCCGGGGCTGCAGAGAGAAGAACACAGAGAGAGCAGGGTTTTATTTACGCGCACGTTGGGCTAAGTACAGGAGATATGGCTGAAACACACACACACACACACACACACACACACACACACACACACACACACACACACACAGAGTGATGTTTACGGCTTCGTCAGTCTTTACCTTCAAAAACACTTAATAGCAGTGTAGATAGGCTCTAACAAATGTTTCTTATTCTTGTGCCAAAAGTGCGGTTAAAAAAATTAAAAGCAAGTTAAGTGAAATGAAATGAGTTTCATTCAGTAGCCTGTTGCATCTTGACAGGAATTCTATGACAAAGTAACAAGTATCTAATAAAAGCCTTACCCAGAACCATTAGCATATGAATCACTTCATACGAGCCTCTCTCAAAGGAAACACAGTCAAGGTTGGGTATTAGTTCAAGTATGTGGTATTCACATAAATCATCACAACAGCAACTGCTGCGAACCCCCGGTGCAGCGCCGTGCGTGTGCATCACGTGCACAGACAGACAGACAGACAGACAGACAGACAGACAGACAGACAGACAGACAGACAGACAGACAGATGCATCAGCCCCGACACCTCGCTCCTTTTGTGGGCTGGAATGTCGGAGCGCTCCTCGTTGACCGGCCCGTCTTGTCTGACTGTCTGGTGACGGCGTCGGGTTAATTGGCGGGGCTGGGACGTGCGCTAACTGGCTTTGGTCGGGCCCAGCCGACCCATCAGCATGTGTGGGAGAAACATACCTCTGCATCTTCTTTTATGAGCCCAATAAAAAGCCTCCTCTGTCTCGGGCTGGATTGCCACCCTGGTTGATTTATGTGGTTGAGCACACTGCAATGCTCCATAGGAGAGGCTGGCAGATGGCCGAGTGTGTGTGTGTGCGCTCGTGTGTGTGTGTGTGTGTGGCAGTGCAGGAACAGGTTTACATGATAAATGTCAATGGGTGTAAGTCACACAGGTGAAGTACAACATATTCTGACTGAAAACACAAACCAGTCTGAGCGCTGGGTCACGTTGAGAGACGAGCGCACGCAGAAGTCAGAGTTTGATAATGAATTATCAGTCTTCTGATCCAGATGTGAAAACCCACCAATAAAGTCTAGTTGATTGGAAACTGAAGTATGAAGAACAATGTGGCCCCAGTAAAGGCCCAGACCAGTAAAGGCCCAGACCAGTAAAGGCCCAGACTAGTAAAGGTCCTGACTAGTAAAGGTCCTGACTAGTAAAGGCCCTGACCAATATGGGCCCAGACCAGTATTGGCCTAGACCAGTAAAGGCCCAGACCAGTAGGGGCCCAGACCAGTATGGGCCCAGACCAGTAAAGGCCCAAACCAGTAGGGGCCCAGACCAGTATGGGCCCAGACCAGTAAAGGCCCAAACCAGTAGGGGCCCAGACCAGTAAAGGCCCAGACCAGTAAAGGCCCAGACCAGTATGGGCCCAGACCAGCAGGGCCAGCCCTGTCCCAGTCCCACAGAGGGTGACAGAGGAGGTCTTTGTCCTCCTCACCTCAGAGGGGCTTCGTTCAAAGACAGACCTCCCCAAAGTGGAAAATTGATTTGAGCAGGGTGAGTGCGTCTGGGGAAGACCGAGCTGTTGCGCAACCAAAGGGCTTGTGAGGGTGGGGGGACACAGGTGCACAGTGCACAGTGCACGAGGGTGTGGAGGAGCACGAGGACACAGCGGAGGTGTGTGAGTGCAGCTGGACCTCTTCAGCTCGTATCACACAGGTAAACACGTCTGAGTGGGCGTGTAGCAGGGAGGTGTGTGTGTGTGTGTGTGTGTGTGTGCGTGTGTGTGTACCTGCACAGGCCGGCTGGGCGGGGTGCTGATCAGAGGCGTGGCCCCCATGGCCGAGGCGGCCGTCAGGCTCCGCTCCCTCTCCTCCTGGTAGATCCGGTCCCGCTCGGCCTCGGGCAGCTGCAGGAAGTTCTGCATGGCGCGCAGGTTGACCAGCAGCGACTGGGACGCGGTCTTGGGGTCCTCCTCCTTACGCAGGATCTCAGACAGCAAACCCTGGTGGGGGGGGGGCAGACAGGAGGAGGAGGATCAGCCCCGTGTTCGGATGGAAAGTTCTCAGAGACGACGGCGTTTCTACTGAGGGTAATGAAAGCCCCAGTCAGCCCCAGTCAGACCAGTGAGGAGGGTTCATGTGCTCATAGGTTCATGTGCTCATAGGTTCATGTGCTCATAGGTTCATGTGCTCATGATGAGCCACATGAACCCCGTTAGCTCCATCCTTTATGTCAGAGCACCACATCTGTACCGTCATGCTCTCCTCCCTACGCTCACCACGTCCTTGTTTGAATAAACAGACTTAATTAGACCTCTGCGTGGCCTCGGAACGCCGTCGGCTTCCTTGTGTGTAATTTGGGATATCTGCAGCTTACTCCAGCAGCCATACGTCCCATCAGCGGAGAGCCATCAGGACGTTTGAGGAGATGAAAGTGTGCGTGGAAGGTAATCAGCAGATCCTCTGTTTGTTTGTCGGTGGCGCTGAAGCCCGTCATTACACGGCAGCATTGACTCTATTATCAGCCATGAGTGATTGGGCCTTTTCATCACTTCTTGGACACACACTGAGCACGCCGTCGCCGCATTTACCCCGCCATCAATAGGTGTGATTTGGTAATAACACAAGGTGATGGGGGGGGCAGTTTGGGGAGACGAGAGCAGCCACAAGTACAAATCTGTCAGCAGAGTCTGTTGCGCTTACGGCCAGAACCCTCCAAAGGTGGCACACACACTCTTCTGTGTGTGTGTGTGTGTGTGTGTGTGTGTTCTGTCATGTGTATCAACTTATTTGTCCTTTTGTTGTGGCCCCGCCCACATCCTGAGCCACCTTCTGTCACGATAGCTGGCTTCACCTCTGACTATTAGATAATCCTCCACAGACCAACTCCCCCGAGGCATTCTGGGTAATTCCTCACAGGAGCCCCATACTGTTGTACAAACACCCATGGGGGGGGTGAGGGGGGTATAATTCTATCAGTTTCAGCCATGTTTATGTTGTCAAACACTGTAACGCTGCAGCAGACAGAGTCCCTTTACGGCTCACCGAGGGGGGGGGTTACCAGGGTTACCAGTGTTACCAGTGCTACCAGTGCTACCAGTGTTACCAGTGTTACCAGTGCTACCAGTGCTACCAGTGTTACCAGTTCTACCAGTGCTACCAGTGTTACCAGTGCTACTAGTGCCACCAGTGCTACCAGTATTACCAGTGCTACCAGTGCTACCAGTGTTACCAGTTCTACCAGTGCTACCAGTGTTACCAGTATTACCAGTGCCACCAGTGCTACCAGTATTACCAGTGCCACCAGTGCTACCAGTATTACCAGTGCTACCAGTGCTACCAGTGCCACCAGTGCCCAGAGTTGAACCACTTCAGAGGGACAGAACCTATGGTGAGACCACGTCAGAGTGGTGGTAGGTCGCATACAAGAGGAGGGATCCATATGGCTAAGACACAAATTCAAAACAACCGGTTAAAGAGAGTGTTTTAGTTCCCCGTCAGTCACCAGTGCTGAACTGGTTTGTACTGGTGCTCCTGTTCACCTGGGTTCTGTTGAAGGCCACACGAGCAAACACCGCCTGGGAGATGCCCGCCCGCTTCAGCTCGTCCCTCACCCACTGGTAGATCTCAGAGGACACCTCCGTGTTGGACGCAACCTGGGGCTCCAGCGACTTGTTGTGGGAGCTGCGGTTGATGGGGGGGTGGTTTAGGAACTGCTGCGACAGCGACTGCTGGGCCAGTAGCCGGTTCACAGCGTATTGCTGGTTGAGGATCTGTGCCATCACGAGCTGCTGGTTGACCAGCTGGGGGCTGATGGGCGTGGAGACTAAGCCCGGGTGGTGCAGCCCGGGCAGTTGGGGCTGGCGGCCCCCGGTCTGGCCGCTGTGCGCTGGTGGTGCGTGAGATAGTGGGTTTACTGGTGAGGAAGGAGTCTGTTCTGCTGTGCTGCCAGGGATTGGCTGCTGTTGCTGGGAGAAGCCGAGGTGGTTGTGGTTGGAGCCAGGTGGGGAGAGGTCAGACAAGCCATCCATCTCTGAGGGGGGGCGGGCCGGGACGGGCGGACGGACAGACGGACGGACAGAGACGAAGAAAAGGAGAGGTTAGCCACGGGTTTACGAGCTGTGTTCAAAATGACAGTTGGCATGAGGTGTGTGTTCTCCTGCATGTGACGGTCCTCACGGGGGGAAGAGGAGGGCTGAGGAGGGGAAACCCCAGCGACTACCGAGTCTGTTCAAATTAATTTAAAATCACAGTTTCGTCGGTCGAACGTTGCCGTGGACGCGGCCTCGGATCAAATCGAACACGACTGAGCGCGCGAGATCAGACGTAAACCTCCAGCGTTTCAGCAAACCGCCGCGAGCCAACGGACAAGATGTTTCTGCAGTTGCCACTTATTAACATTTTGAGAGCCAAATTACGGCCCACACGGAGGCGTGAGCAGGCCTCCTCCTCCCCGAGTAGATATTAAATAACGGCTGCAGCGGGGAGGGGGGGGTGCAGACAGACGCGCAGCCCAACGAGCACTGCAACGTTTAGAGGGGGGAGCGCGCTGGAGCGAGCCCGCCGCATCGGTCCGACGGCTGCACCCTGAGAAAGTGTTTATCAGTTTGCTCAGAAGACCTGGCTTGAACTGTTCCACAAACCCGGGGCCTAATTAACCGCTGTGGTGGAGAGTTCTGCAGCTTCTCCAGCTTAAGGAATCTTTATATCCGTAATGACTGCCTGGGAATATTTTAAGACAGGTTAAATAATGTGCTTTGGGGATGAAAACAATGATTTAACATTTAAGTGTTACCCACAGCAAAGTGAATAAGCATTCGGGACTCCTAAATGTTTTTAGGTTCCGCCTCTCTTTAAGGCGTTCCGTCTGCTTTTTATAATTTATATAGATTGCAAAATGAACATCTGAGAAGTGCGCTGCGGCCTCCACATGCCAAAGACATCATGTGAGATTGTGAAAAGAATAAATTACTGTTGTGGGGAACAGAGAAACAGAGGGGGGGTCTTCTATAAGGCTAAAATCTGCAATAGATGAAAGATTAAGTGCATGGATGTTTTCCAAAAATACCACCAATAATCATGTGTTGGAGATGCCTGTGTCTTAACTGTCAACATGCACAAAACACCCGGCCAAGATGGGTCTATTGAGAGTTTGTCATACACAAATGATGTGGGGAGGAAAAAAATCTTGGTAATAATCACATCTCTTCCCATAATCCCTGGCATTCCCTGGCTCTGATGGTATGGCATGTCTATTTACTTGTCTATGAATGGAGGTGTGTGTGTGTGTGTGTGTGTGTGTGTGCGCGTGCACGCGTGTGTGTGTGTGTGTGTGTTCGCTCAATCAGATTGCCAGGGGGCATGCTCACAACACACAAACACACAGGCAACATGGAGGCATTTCCATGCAAATTGAAAAGAGAAGGGGTGACAGAAGAGCACGGCAGGCCCTGGGAGAAAAGGCTGCCACAGAAGCAGGAGTCCTTGTGTGGAATCCTGCCACAAAAGAGCCCCAGATTAAACACACAATGGGAATGGGATATGGGCTAAAGGAGGGTGTGTGTGTGTGTGTGTGGGAGAGAGTGAGGCACACACACACACACACACACACACACACACGCAGGCTCGAGCCTCTCCCGTTTGGCTTCCGTGCACCAGCGTCACCGTGTCAAAACACGAGCCTCAACATAAGTAGAGGTCAGTGAAGCCTCTCCAGCTGGCCGGAACTGCCCCCCCTGCCCGTGCACCGCCCCCACGCCCCCCCCCCGCCCGTGCACCGCCCCCACGCGCCCCCCGCCGTCACAGGAGCCCCCCCGCTGACACGGACGCCCACCTTTCACCATCCCGGGTCAGACGTGCCCCAGATGAAGGCCGGAGGAGCAACGAAGCATTCGCCAATTTAATGGGACATTTTCCAAATGACGACGACGCGATCACGACACAAAAGAATCCATATTTCAACAAATACATTGTTTTGACGAGAGCTTGATGAGAATCAAAGATTTGGCCTCGCAGTTAAGATTTAATTTCTAAAATAAGGAAAGAACATTGCTCCTCAGAAGGGCGATGGATCAGAGGGTCTCCTTATTTACTAAAATCTTTCATAATTAAATAAACGAACAAGTAAAGAAATTAACGATTAAAGCTTTTGCTTGAAATTGACTTTGGGCCAACATTAGTGATTAAGTTCACTGTTTTTGAGTGTCCTTGAAAATGTAAAAACCATTGATTTTGTGTGTGTGTGTGCGCGTGTGTGTGTGTGTGTGTGTGTGTGTGTGTGTGTGTGTGTGTGTGCTCATGATACAACATACCTAATGTATTGGCACGTGGGCTCTCCCGGAGGACGCAGGTCCCCAGGTAGCCCTCCAGCTGGGAGGACTGACGCATGCCTGCACAGTGGAATGATAGACCAGAGCAAGAACACACACACACGCACACACACACGCGCACACACACACACACACAGAGCGTAGATGTTTGAGGAGAGAAACACAGGGATAAGTAAATCTCTCCCACTCCATTTGAGCAGAAATGCGACATTTCCAGCGCGGCGGCGTCGCTCGGCCGCGCTGGAGGCTTAAACAGCCACCTTTCCTTTTTTTTACCAAACAATTGTGGCACAAAATGTGTAGGAGTTTACAACACAATACACAAGTAGAGGAGATCAGAGGAAAATAAGGCTCCCTTTGTGTGTGCGCTGCCACTTTAACAGAGGGAGAGCAGCAGATAAGGTATGGCCACGGCGCAGCATTTGCATGGGAGCTGTGAAAACATTTGGAAATAATATCTTATTTGTCATCACGCGCACAATAACACGCTGCAGGAGGAGAGATTGTTCCCCAGATTGTCATATTTCATAGATATAATACTTCCTCATGGGCCGAGCCCGGCAGCAGCGGTGCTTGACCCCCAGCGCGGCCGGGTCACATGACCTCATTTCCTCATGGTCAGAGCAGATATCTCCCCCAGAACACAGCACCCGTAAAAAAAAAAAAAAAAAAAAGTAATTGAATTTGAGAATAGGCCGCTTGTTGTCATCACTGCCTTTTGTTTGGAGAACACAAAAACCCGTCAGTGAGCGCCGAGTTTAACCAGCGAGCGCTGGTCGCGCCGATCACCGGCCAGTCGGGAGCGGAGCGACGCCGCGGTAAACGAAGATTAAAAAAAAAAACGTTTCCACATCGGGCAACGGGAAGACAAAGCAGCCGTATGGATAGAGAGCACACTGCCGCGGCAACCGCGTGTGTGTGTGTGTGTGTGTGTGCGCGTGTGTGTGTGTGCGTGTGTGTGTGTGTGCGTGCGAGGGGGTGAAAGTGTGAGCACCGTACTTTCCACGTCTCCATTTTGCTTACCCATCATATCTTTTGTCTTCTTGAAATGTTTATACCAGCGCCCAAATTCCTGACACTTCGCCGCCGACACATTTGCATAGTAAGTGCTGTTCACAATGGAGGAAATCATACTCTGAAAGAGAGAGATTGATTGAGACAACAAGTTAGACAGACTTCAGCTTCTCGCCGTGGAGAACAGACGCATTATTAAAGCGGCTGGAACCTGCAGAAGCGCCGCGTCTCGTCAAAACACACAAACAGGAAGAGCGCCGACGCCGGGGTTAAAAATATCAAACGCGCGCGAACAAAAGACGTTTGCTTCTCCCGTTTTAAAAAGCCAGATAAATCAAGGTTAATCGGCTGATATTTATCAAATGCAGCTGAGTTTGTCCTTTTTTCTTGGTTTCAAAGGCAGCGAGCGGCGGGCGAGCGTGGCGATGAAGAGGAGGCAG